>JARJDV010011333.1:0-322452 GCA_030264675.1 Anaulacaspis nigra | reverse complement strand
CCGGACTTGCGACATTGGCATGGTAAGCATAGCACACCTTTGTCGCCTAAACGGGTGACCAAGTGGGGGATAAGCAGGCTTGGAGGGTAAAGCAATAAGATTGGAAAAAGATTGGATGACATACTCACTAACTATTCATGGAAGGGGTATGTGTGAATTAAAAGGTGCGGAAATGCAGAGTCGACTTGCTCAAAAAACACACGGAGTGCAAAGGGCTAGTATACACCACTCCATTAAACAAACAAACAAACATTTAATTGAGTAACATCTTTTTCTCCTTAATCATTTTACTTTTACTCCATGGGTATAGATCTTGTAACATAAAAGTCTGAATTATGTAATCCTAGTCTGGGGAAAAGTCATTGTATCTTGCTGATGGTTTACATTAATGGTATATTAACCATTGAAAACTTTTTCAACTAGAAGAACAATAATATAGGATTATTAATCAAGCCTTAGGAACAACTAGTAAATCATTGAAAGTATATGCTCAACAAGTACTCCATGGCATAATCTTACTTTATGATGGTATTATCCATATCCATACATCTATACTCAAAAGCTTTAAGTTCTTCTACCAATCCTTGTAATTAGAACAATTTATTAAACATCTCGTCATACTTCCACTAACACCACACTGCATTCACTGTACTGCATAGTTATGCATTACGCACAACATTATATTAACATCATTTAGACAATTTTAGAGGCTAGGTTGCACAGAACATAATTGAAATCAGCTGACATATGTAAACAGATGCGAAAGGAATGCGGCTGGATGGAGTTTGGATTAAATGCTCATATGTTTTCAGAACTTATAACTTATAATGAATATAAGATACATACCGTAATATAGACTAACGCTTATGTTTAAAACTTTTATTAAGTTATTCAACTATATAACAACTCGCAATTTGAAACAATATGTAAATTGTAATTGTTGTCCTTTCACATACTCCCTGAAGATATCAAGGAATTAGCTTCGTTAAAGAAGAAATACATTTCAAATTAGAGTAAATCATTAACCACTAATCATAACAGTCATTAAGAATTCTTGTGCATTTTAAAACCTATATTCATCCAAATTGTCATTGTTAAATGAATTATTTAATAAATAAACTTAAATAACAAATATACCAAAAGAGTTTATACATACGTTTTCTAAATTCAAACCCCAATAACAAGTGGCCTAATGGGTTGTGCGCCAAGTTCTGACGGCGGAGTTTTGAACTCCATTCCCGAGCGGGAAACATTTTAAGCTTGTAATTTTTGAGTTAAAGATTCTGTGTAACACGAAGTTCGAAACGCACGACGGCACAGTTCTTGTATAGTGTGCTAGGTTTGAATCTTAGCGGTGGTAAATATTTTAAAGTCATATTCTAAAGGTTGCATCTTATAGGGTTACTAAAATACCGTTGCTGCAAAGCGTTCAGTGGGCTGGATGGCAACGCGCCTGAACTCGACTTAAGAATGTAGGGTTCGATCCCCAAGTACTGTAAAAAGTTTGCCAGCCTTTTAATGTGTAGAGAGCCAATTGAACATGTAAGACATGTCCTGTGATACTTCTTAACACATATATTGGAGTGTCCTTTTCATTTCTGTACGAATTAGGATTGTTTTTGAACAGCCCACCCCAAGCTCTGCTTCCCGGGGAATGCCTTCATCAATTGTGGGTGAAGTGGGACAGTTACCTCTTAACCAGAGCCAGAACTATAGTATACTATAGTTCGATTTCTAATTACCTGAATATTCGTCCAATCCATGGTACTAATGCTATTAACGAATGCAGTAAATTTTGTAAAAATTTATTCAGAAACAGCCTGGACTGGAATTCGAACTCAGTTGCCCCAAACAGAAGGCAGGTGCGTGACCAACTAGGGCATCACGCGCGCATGGGATGATTCGAAAACATACTAAACTGTTAGATATACATTCAGCAATAATAAGTTCATACCAAAGACAGTCAGGAAGGTTCACGAAAATACATAACAATGCAGAGTATCTTTTATGGATTTAAATTTTTTTTTATAGAAATCTCGGGCAAAACATTTCTAGTTCCGAATAATTTTACTTGGATGGGTTATTTGAAATATTATATTAATTTTATGCACAGGGTGGTATTTACCAGCGAGTTATGTACATAAATCAATGGGTATTAGGTATTTTTATGTTTCTATATTGCACAAATTTTAAATTAATTATTTAATTTTAACTTAGGTTTCTTACACAGAGGGCGCTTCAACTAGTAACGCATTATATGTCAATGTCAACTTACGAGGTTGAACGAAACAAACCTCGACAGCACGAGGCAGCACAAGGCAGTTCAGTTTGAAAGGTGTGACGGTTATTGTTGTGTGGTTAAAACCGCCTTTCAGTGGTTCACATATATTTTACTAATAATGGCATTACAACGGTTAGTAGTTGTATACTTTTATATTTATAAATTACATACTAATACCCTTAATTTAGTATGATGGTTGGCAAGTCAACTGAGCATGATTTATACCTTAAAATATAGTGGCTTTTTTGATTTTATGTTACAGGGACCAAAACAATGATTGCATGGCAGCAACCAAACAGAAAATTCTCTGCATTATGGAGAACAGACTTGTTGATTGGTTTAACATAATTAACTCTTTTGGTATGGATTACCATCATTACCAAAACTGGTGTGACCAGTTCGTAGAGGAAATAAGTGACACAACAACTGAATGTGTTGCAAGTGTGGCACAAAGAAGAGATGCTCTGCTAATGAAAATAGAATTACTTCTAGAGAAGTGCCAGCAACTATGCAAACAGCTGAGTATTAAACTTCCACAGTTTGAGTCCTCTGCAGAAGGGCTCTATCAAGATGAAGCTAACTTGATAAAGCATGTTACTAGGTACATATAACATTGTGTTTAGAAAACCAATTTATTGTCATGATATCTTTTAGGTGGCAAGAAGAAATAGATAAACGAATGGTTGAAGTAGCAGCTATCAAAGATGAGCGGGATGCACTTTGTGCACAGCTCACAGTTAATCCATTCCATATGAAAGAGAATCCATTACCAAATGAGAATGAACTCAATCATTACAGACAAAATGTTATTGAAATGGAAATGGAAAAGAGTGCTAGAATTGAAGAGCAAGCTAAACTCTGTGATCAAATTGTGTTAATAATTGAGAAGATTGAATATAAGCCAAGAACTACATTTGAGCAAGATCTTGTTTCCAGAAACAATAATTCTGAGATTAATGTTACAGCAGAGTATATGACTCAACTGAGGAACTTTCATGAGGAGATATCAAACAGGCATGAGTCAATTAAAGTTGATATTAAAGCATTATTGGAACAGCTTGCTGATCTGTGGAAGATCTTGGAGGAAGACCCAACTTATTGCAAGAAATTTGTTGAGAGTCATACCGCTATCAATCTTACCAATTTGGAAGAAATTAAAATAGAGCTTCAACGCTGCCAGGAGTACAGGCGGAACAATTTGAAGGTACGTGTGTCAATCTTCTCAAATGCTAATTAATGCAATTCCCTTCAATTATTAGAAGTTCATAGATGCTCTTCGGGTTGAGTTGGTCCGATTATGGAACGCGGCTGGATATACAATTGAGCAGCGGGAATACTTCAGGTCGATGATTAATGATGAATTTTATACGGAGGATTTACTAACAATTCATGAAATGGCAATTAAAAATATGAAAGAATACTTGAAGAGGGTTGAAGACATTTTAGAATTGTTAAAGAAACGTGGGGAATTGTATGAGCAAATGCAAGTACTAGTTCAGAATTCTAAGGATCCAGATCGATACAAAAACAGAGGCGGCCAATTACTGAAGGAGGAAAAGGCTCGAAGAGCGGTAGCAAAGAAGATACCAGACATTGAGGAGAAGCTTGAACATCTTGCTGCCCAATACGAAATTAATCATGGCAAACCATTTTTATACAACGGTGAATCTATTAGCGACTTGATATCGAGCTCACGCGAAAATATGGAACAGGTGAGTTTGAGTTTGGCTATGGGTTTCTTGAAGTATTAAGCAATATTATTGTAACTGACCTTAAATTAAGTGATGGTATTACTCAAGAATCGTTATGGAATGTGCGAACCTGTTAGATTATATAACTTCTTCAACAGACACCGGATCTAATTTTGAACACGGGAACAACGTTACAAATGGAAATGGATCAGCATCAAGGAAATATTAATAACGGGATCGGTTTGCCAATTGATCGAACACCCACACGTGAACCGCTTAAGGAACAACCTGTGCAAGTCGCAGAATGTTTTAAAGCGACTGCCAAAGAAAAATTAAATGATATATGTTTAAATAAATTCGGAATGCATGTAGTAAAAAAATTAAACGGCATGTCTGCAGAGCAAAGAATACACGCAATAAAATCTATAAATCTTATTCTTCAAAAGACCGAGACCGAGAATATAGTTGATTGTTGTAATAAATCGCGACGGTTAAATAAGCAGCATTTGAGAATCTAATACGCGAACAGATGACTAACGAAGATTAAAATATTATATAGGTTATTAAACTGGAGCTTACTCATTTGTTGTTTTTAAATTTTAGGAAAAGAAGTTGTTGTCTAGCGCTCGCAAACAGAAACGAGAACCGATGTCCACAATGTGTAGATCTGTAACTCGAACAGGTCCTTATGGTCTTCTCACTCCACAAGCTTCTCGTTTAAATATTCGATCTCCTTTGAAAACTCCGAAGACAGCACCTGTTAAGAGGGTGGTTGGCAGACGTTCTATCACTAAAGCAAAGCTACGATATTCGGCTGAAAAGAAAAAGCGAATTCAAGCTTTCCGTGCTATGAACGCCACACCTTCGAATGCTGTCGATGATGCGGACTACTCTAAATTTGAGGTGATTTATTTACAACAAAAAGTATAAATTTACTTAACTGGCTTGGTTTTTAGGCTGACTTAGCCAAGAAGCAGAACTCTAGAAGCACGATAAGTGTCAATAGTCCTCATTTAAATGGTTTACCTGGATCTAATGTATTAACCACGCCACTGTCTACAAATAGACACATGGATGTTCAAAAAGGAGTGAAACTTATGTTTTAAATTATTTCATATTACTGCGAGAAATATGTTTTTAATTATTGTCACATAATATATTTTGTACTTACCCAATAGATGTAATGCTGCTGCAATAAACTGTATTGTTTTTAATGATACTAATTAATATATTATGATTTTAATGTAAAGGATTATGTATGATTTTTCCTTAGTCGTTAAATAATCAAATAAACATTAGTTCTGAAGGATGCAAACTGTTTGAGTACCATGAAATTACATGTTATTTATTATTTTAACTCTAGTATATTCAGAAATTGAGGGTTTAATGTTCCATAAATAAAACCTCACTGTATCAATGATCACTATATCATCTTTATCATCACATCGTTAGTTTATCCTTAATATTTATTTGTTTTCATAAATAATCATATTAAAGAATAATTATTATATAAATATATATATATTATATATGTCACTCATATATATATAACATCCTTATATGAATGTGTTATATATATATAAACAAATCCATCAATCCAATAACGCAAATTGTCTCATTTTTCATCCGTCTTTGATCGTAATTTTGTCTCATGGAATTAAACAACAACTGTTGTTTGTTTCGTAGGGAATGATTATATGGCACACTTTGTAAAAACAAATTAATTTATTCTTGACTAATATTCGTCATGTTAATGTAGTAGTAGAGTTTGCAGTATGCAAAAAGAAAATGCCGTAAAAATATAGACCAAACTTGTCTCGTCATTGTACGATTCGAAATTATTATTTAGTGGCCCCAACTTAATGATATATTATATATTTTGCACATATAAGAATGTTATATTCAAGAATAAATAATTGTTTGCCGAATAATGCGATTTGAGTGTGAACTGCATGCATTATTAAGTATTTATTCCCTTGTATTCAAAATTATAAACTAAACTTTTGTGATGTTCAACACTTGGTTTTATTTTAAATGCCTTGAACATTATAAAATTATCTTCTCTGTCTGCGTACGTGTTTGGAAACACTTGACATATTAAAATTATAATAACAAGTAGTAAGTGAATAAATTCATTTGTTCATAACCGATATATCGTTTAGTTCGTGTTTAGTATCAATGAAATATAATTAATTCTTAATTTCTGTATAAGTTGTATAGAGCATTAACATATTTTTCAATTCTTCTAAGTTGTGAATATACAAAAATTTGTCATAATTTTCATAGTTTAGTTTTATTCCTCTTTGTTTGCTGTTAATTCACTTAGGTGAAAAATGTATTGATCTTTTATATTTTGTTTTGCATATTAAGTCATATCTATACTTCAAAAAGATTTCAAATATCATCATATTTTACTAAAATGTTTTAAAATATCACAAAATTTTTGTTGATTATAAATGAAACGTCAGATGAGCCCCTATATACTTCTCAATCTTTTCTTTCGTCTTGAATTAATAACTTCATGAAATATTTACACCATAATTATCAGTTATCATAATAATAATAATAATCATCATTAGATATATAATATTTTACAATGTATTGTATTATTATCGTCAATTAGTTTATATATTTATATATAATATATATTTCAAAGTTTTTTTCCATCTCATATTTATAGTTAGTGTTACTTAAATAGATTTTATAGTACATAATATATCTATTATTACAAAGTAAAGGTGGCTCACTTTCAATGATTTGTTTTAAAGTTCACTCTGTCATCAACATCTCAGGTATATTATGTGTGAATGTAATTGCCGATGTTCGTTATAAATTACAGTTAATATTCGTAAGGTTACTTCTTCAAATTCTTTTAAAAATATGTTATTATTATTAGTTTCTCCATTTTGTTCATTAAGTGTAATTTAGTCTTCTAACAAACAGCTAGATCTCGTTATTTATTTACTCTTTTCATTTTGTTCTTTTGTATCATAGACGGGCAGACTGCTATGATGACTGGGACGCGCTTATACTTGTGTCTTAAGTTACATACAATTTTCCTATTAACATATGCGTCTAAGTAAACTATGGAAATGTAATAAAAACTAACTTATTATGCGGTATCAAAAACAGTACTCAACACTAAAAGTATTTGTAAAATATTGCATAGTATTTTGATTATAAGTTGTATGTGTTCCATGTCTTTTTGTCCTCGGGGTTATGAAATCATAAATATACCGCATAACGTTATCAAAATCATTAGAATGTGGGACAAACGAATGTGAATCAATACGCTGTGCAAAAACCGAACTAAAGTTGAGGGAGTCTTCTTCTAAGTCACAATGAATAGTTGTGATGAGTGCTTGTTTATTATCACTCATTACAATTTAATGGAAGCCAAATATATTCTGCCCTCGACCGTCATAAAACATTTTCTTTATGTTTGATTGCATTTCCGATTTTGGTGTTTTCAATTAGATTTCATGTTACATTGATTATTTAGCGATAAGCGAGTTGTATCATAATAGCGGCCGACTTGGAAAATTAAAGATGATTTGTCTTTCTTTCTTCTTTGATCGCAGATAAATACAGATGCGTTACAGTTTGTGTTTGTTCTTAAATCAACAGGGGTGAAGTATATAGCCAATGCCTGGTTTGTTGAGAGAGAAGCAAAATGTTCGAAGGATATTACGAATTGATTACATTTCTAAAGAATAATCTAAAGCCTAGGACAACATGTATGATTATATATAATTCTAGTCTGAAAATATTTCTAATTAACTGTTACTTTATAATATGGTACTATAATAATAATCATAATAATTGTGTAATTCGTCAGACACTACTAATTAGGGGGTAGTTTAAAAACGCTATTGAACTGGTGTTACTTGTACAGACCCAAAATTTGTCAACTACAAACTTTGAATGCCAAAGTGTCCGGGGTACCAAGATCAAAACGAGTAAGCAACTCAAAGTTTGTATCGCTACAGAGCGCATCAAATATTCTCAAGTGCAATTTTCCGCTTATGTGAAAAGAAAAAAATTAAAACGTTTATCAAAGCTAGGTAATTTCGTTCGCCAAAAGCCGGTCCTCCTTCAGTGTTTTTGTTCTTCATATTCATTGTGGCATATATTTAAATATTGTATATATTATAATTTGTTGATTAATTAAGATGGTACTTTTATTGTTGGTATTCAAAGGGAAAGACCCGAACAACTTACTTAATAATACGTAACAAGTGTGTTATTATTTCATATTTATATAATATATTTCGATTTTTTTAAGATTTTTCTTATTTTGTTCGTTAGTAATTAATGTTCTTTATAATAATCATTAATTAATTCATTAGTAATTTGGTTAGACTCTAATTTTAGACACTATTATTATTAGACGAATAATAAATTAACTCATTTAGTTATATATGCGAGTTTCAATATTTCATTCAATATAATAATTAGGTGTCTGCGCTTGTCTCATTTCAATTCAATATTTTTTTTTGGGAACTTATTAACTATATACAATTTCCACATGCTCATCACTGAGTCAAAATTCTTGTAATCATCTTCATTGTGTTGCTTTTTCATCTTTCTTGTTTCCTTGTTTTTTATTTAATAGTGTATTATATAATTATTCATAATTAATAATAATTGTAAGAGAATAACGAGGCAATACAGCCATCATTCATACATACAAACCACAAATTTAAATACATTATCACATCCAGAACTCCATCGTAAACCCCAATTTAGTTTGTCATTCTAATTAATATAACCCCCGTGTATTTGAACAGACGGATTTTCTTTCTATTGTAAAACGTTAACAAACATCATTAGGATACAACGTCTTGATCTTTGCTACTTTTTGTATTTTTAAATACTCCACCTCCGCGTGTCTATCCGCTAAAAAAATGCTTATCAGGAACACTTCTTTACAGACTGTGGATGCAAAAGTATCCTAAACTTGTACATTATTTTTCATCCTGCCTCCAACATACTGGTTATCGATGATTAGGAGATTACTCACAATAATTAAATATTCAAATCTTTCGTCTTGCTTATTTTTGACTAGACATAAAAGTCTGCACACGCGCAAAAAATTAAAAAACAAACAACTAGAAACTCTAGAGAACTAATCAATAATTTCGATGATAATCAAATACCCATGAAATAATTGTTTCCCTAATGCAGACAATATAATCAATCAATCAATCAATCTATGTAACGATAAATGTAAATTTCAACTTTAACAAATTTCGATTTGATCGTAAAATAATAACACAATAAAACATTACATATTGTAATACAAGAGTTCAGCTTGTACAAATAGCTAGTAATAAACAAATTACATACAAACATAATCACAGCAAATAATAGTGTAAAATTGAAATAATCACAAATCACAATTGATGTTCTATATACCATTTCTCTTTTTCTCGTTCGTTACATTGCATCATTCATATTCAGACTCAAAAACTATCATTATCATCCTCTTCCATATTATTATCGGAATCAATATATTATCTTAATTGTCATACTATTACTGGTAGTGGATTAATTAGTCATACGTTTACTGGGACGATTTGTTTAGAAAGTTCTATGAAATGTTTATAGTTATACTTATTCATATATCGTTATTAATATTATTATTATTAATTACGGGGTGGCTCTGTGTGAGCCCAAATTAGGGCCGTTTATTATTTCGATTCATTAGTGTAGTTATTTGTGTATTGCATCAATTAGGTTGAATTTGTTCTTTGTATCTTTCATTTTTTTTCTCTCTTTCGTTTAATATAATCGTTTTGTATCTTATATAAAATGTTATACCGAATATGAATATAAAATTATCGTTATTATCTTCATCAACCCTTCTTCTTCTCTTGTATCATTACCATCACTCCAACTTATTTAGGTTCTAGGGCTTAGATAGATTCTCGAGTTGTGCTCTCTACCTGTGTTTCTTTCTCACCATGCATACACAATTTGTTTTTATTTTTTCTTTAAACATTCGCACCTATTTCTTCATCAATTATCATCATTGCTAAATATATAATATATTTTTTAGTAATCCTATATCTAGTTTATCATCAATCAAATTTCTTTATCATTATTATTAATATTTTGTTCATATCCGTCAAGATGAACTTATCAGTGTATAACGTAAACATTTTTTGTCATTAGATGACTGTTGTTATTAGAATAGTTAATCATAATAAAATATTATAATATTCTTAATTAATTCATAATTAAAAAGTCTTATAGGTATATATCAGTAATAACCGCTTCCTCGATTTAGACTACAACATCTTCTTCATTATCATCATTATTTTGTGTTGTATTTTGTTTGATTCACAAATATATTTATATATATAATTTTAAAATATCAATTAATTTACTACGTACCGTTGTTCAATCATCAGTGTCTTACCTAGGTATAACTATAGTTTAGTGGAATCGATTTTCAAAATTACCGATTCGCGTCTAGCGGACACAATCAATCCGGCGTCAAAAGGAAACGGTTCGGCTGTTTTGTTTTCTTTGCATTTTGTGTTTGTCAATTTGTATGTCGTTGTTTTTGAATCAAAAATTGTATATCGAAAGTCAAAAGCTAAACATTGTTGCGGCATGGCAGCCGTTGTTCTTTGCTTTGATTTTTAGGGTTGCTGCAAGTAGGAGGCAAGGGCGGCCATGACGGGTGCGGGTGGAAGTGCAATGGGGATGTGGTAGTATTTACAAACGGGACGCGTGCATTGTCCTTTAGCCGCGTCCCGGCACACGGCCACGCGCTGATCCACCACTTCCACCCCATCTCCTAAAACACATAGAACTCATATAGATTTGTTTAAATTCACGCCACAGCCGTCTTACCTTCTTGTATGTGAATAAACTTGCAGGCAGGACGACTACACAGGCCACGATTAAAATCTTGGCACACCGGGAGGGTGTCCAGTAACTGTAAAAATAAATTGCAGCATATCAATAACCGCCCTCCGACTGTATACAAAATCAACGCCAAGTTAATGAACATATCAAATAATTAATTAATCTAAGACATAAGAATAGGTATTGATAAATTCATCAAGTTTTTTGTTCAATAAGACTAAAAGACAAAAATCAATTCCAGTTTAGAATAATCACAATAGGAAATTTGCTTGTTTAGTTTAGCAGTTCGAGCAGGCACTAATTAAAATATTTTTAGGTGGTAGTAAAACATAAATGAGAATTAGCTTTTCGAGAGCTTAGCCTAAAAGCGTTTCTAATTAATTTTGCAAATCCTCAACTAAACATAAATTAATTCAGGTGGATTTTCATCGCATGCCAAATAAGTTAATAAACTATAACGAAATAATGAGCAAACATTCTGCATATTTATAGATACTATATATGAACATCTTAATTTGGTCAACGCATAATCTGAAATGGAAAATTAAAATGTTGGCTAACAACTTAGAGAATGAAATGAGTAGAATATAATATAATTAATTTCAGACGTATACTTGAAGGCCAAAACCAGACAGACACTAATTAATGGTTAATTTCGTGTGCGTTTTTAGCCGAAAAGAGAGAATGTTGATGGCTGTATTGCAAAGGGCATGCAGAATGTTTGAGAGAAACATTAAATTAATATGAAAAAGGCAAAGGCGGTGGACGGTCATTGCACGAATGACATTGAAAACACTTCACGGAACAAGTTGAAAATGCCTTTTAATTTGCCTAAATGAAAATGCTTGCTATTCTTTTCTGGCCATGGTTAATTGAAGTAACTCTACTAGCAAAACGACTAATTATGTCATCGGAAATTTGTAATAATAAAATAAAGGACATTAAACAGAAGCATGTTTTGCAGCAGATTTTAGAACTCAATCATATCTAATCAAAACCAAATCAAAAACAAATTAAAGCATTGGTTGTTTTGCCTACTGCATAAATTTTCAACTAGCACGCAAATTTCTCAAACACTATCACTGTATCATCATCATCACCTTCATCATATCATCATCATCAGTTATCAAACGAAGTAAACTAAACAATTGAGGCGGGGGACGTTAAGATAAAAAGCTTAAAATTAAATATCAACTTGGTAATTGGAAACAATATTATAAATAAGTAGTAAAAAAATAAAAATGCAACTGGCAAACAGATTGTGATTAATGTTAGTTCGATTGAATTAATTATAAACTTTGAGGATACTTATAATTACGTAGCAAATAAATTAAGAATCAGTCACAATATGGTTGCAAATTGTGTGGTAAATAAAGCAAAATAAAAATGGTGCACAATATTTAAATTGGCGGCAGCTACGCATATAATCTATACATACACATCGAAGATATTTCTATTGTATATGTACACTAAATGAATTGTTTGAAAACTTTTAGTAGCAATAGTGATATAACGCCTTTTCCAATTCGTTTCTCAAAGCGTAGGAGCAAAAAGCGTTCTAGATCATCTCGTTGATCGCACTTCGGCAATAATACATTTATTGTTATCAAAGAGATAAGAGGGCAAGCCGTGATCCAAGTGAAATATTGTGCATCGTACTCGTTCATACTCTTTTTTCAATTATACTTGCTGGCTGTACTTCTGCTTGTTTTTCTATAATCACTCTGCAACGTCAACGTGGAGCAACCAGCAGCAGCAGGATGTACATGTGCGCGTCTCTCCTCTAGCTGATAATATCACACACGGGGGATGCGGTTGTACAGCGAACAGGTAGAATCAAATAAAGTGAATACCTGTCCATGTTCATCAGTGTAGATCACAAAAGGGGCGTTTTGGGGCACAGGCTCACCATTGTCTAGGGCCGGCGACATGCAGAAACCAGCAGTGCAGCAAGCCAAAGTCATCGCAGCCAAATTCAGCATTACGATAACGTTACAGCAATAATTACGAACCCACCGTACACCACCAAAAAAATATAAATAAATGTTTCGTGTGTGTGAGATTGATTGCGGGTACGTGTTGTTGATTGAATAATTATATTATGTTGTATTTTTATCATTGTTTGGTCAGCAACAAATCGCGCATCATGTTAAATTGCAAACATTAATTTCAGTGGCGAATGATGATGAATGATAAATTGGATATAAAATAAAGTAGCATAAGAACGGTGTGACGGTGGGCAAACCCAAAACCACAAGAATTCACGCACAAGTAGATTTGTTTATATAAATGTTGGTTGTACAAAATAATTATTGTATGTTGTTTGTTGTTGGTTGTTGATGTAGTTGTTGTTGTGCATATTGAAAGTGGCGTGTTTCGTATTTCGAGGGTGGTTGTAAGTATGTGGATTTGGTGCCAAGTAATCGAAGAGAGACAGAGCAAGTGGCATCAGTTTGTAAGTACATAGTTAAAGTTTCAAGTACGTGGTCAGTCAATAAGTGGGTAGTTATTGTTTGGTGTTTGTTTAAATGGCAAATATAAATAGTCAATAATGGTCGATCGTTGATTTGGTCAATTATCGAACACCATGAAATGGAAACATAAGTGGTAAGCATGTAACAAAGAAAGAAGCAACAAATTTCAAATTAAATCTCTCATCAAATCAATCACTTTGACAAATATAGTTCATCACCATCTTATTTTCATACGTAGCAGCAAAATCACTTGTCACCATCATACAAATACGAATAGAGAAATATATAGAGAAATAGAGAGAAAGAGAGAGAAAATGATAGAACACGACACACTCCAATAGATATAATAATATTAAGAGGCAGCTACTAATTCGCAACTCTTATCAACTACAATTAGAAAATCGTCTGAAAAAGCGAAAGAGAATCATGATGATCAATCACATAACATGGGAAAACTGCATGTAAATGTACGAATGTAGGTTGGTTGTGTGTGGAACATAGTATAAGATTAGCTGCAAAATTAAATCAATCAATTAATAATATATAAAAGCAACATTAAATATTTCTGGGTGTGTGTGTATCGGTTTTGTTGTTTATTTTAGGAATATGCGGGTTTTTAAATGTGTGCACTTATGGAAGCAAAGAGATGACAGCGCATTCGGTCGTCGTCTAATTTGCCCAAAAGAGATTTGCACAAAACCACCGCTCTTCGGATGAATTGAGAGTTTGCGAAAAGCATGTGAGATGTTACGTTTGTTTGTTTAGTAATATAATGTTGATCTAGAAAATAAAAATAGTTTATTAAAATTAATTCAAAATAGAAATAATCAAAAAGCATATTAAAGTATTATTATTATTATTTAACCAAACATAAAAAATTACGCAGTCTTGCGCGCAGTTATAACACAACAAACAAAAGATAAAACGCTAATTTGTCAAACTACTAGATAGAAAGCACCCCTTAATTCGCTCGCGCTTGTGAATTACACAAATTACTTCAATGCACACACGGCGATATACCAATGCAAAAATACAACACCTACAAGGGTTAAAATAAAAAACGCATTTGTACTTTTCGCCTCGCTCGCTCGTGGCATTAGTAGAAGGATAATTATTTGCAAAAATAGGTGCACATACAGAGGCTAGAGTTATATTATTTCATCCGGCGGACAATGAAAGCAGCGAGTAATAATTGTAAAAGCGTTTCTCTCTTCGCTAATAATCACAACAAACAAACTAGCTAACTAACTGTATGAAGTATGAAATCCTAAAAGGCGCACCTAGGTGAACGTAAAAAATTATTATAATACATGAAGCTCGTTAGCATTTTGTTATTAATTTTGGATTAATTCACGTGATGGCGGCGGCGAGAACGAGGAATATAATTGTGCGTGTGTTTCGCATGTGTTAATCATTCATAATTGCACAAGAAGAACTAACTAATACGCCCTCACAATTAAGACATCTTCAACAAATACACCGCCAAGCAGCGAACGGGAATTACAAAATACACAAACCGTGTGTGTGTTTGGTAGTGATGGTGGCAGAAACGAGGAATAAATTTTGTTTAAAGAGTAGAAAGAGAGTAAACAAGACGATAGAAAGATAAAGGCGGCAACGATTATTACATGGTTCGAAGAATAAACAACATAAGCGAGAAATGCGCGCAACAAGTCGATTGGCTATAAAAACTGCTTGACGCACAATCGCAATATGAACGTAGTACGTATGTAACAATAAAAATACAGTCATAAATAATTATTAATAAAACAATTATCATGCACTTTCAAGCATTATTATTACAAATAGTGGCTGGTGAATAATAATTCTTCATAAACAAATTACAAACATACACCTCCAAGAAATATATACGTTATGTAAATATACCTATATATCATTCAAATTCGTCGCAATTATTAAGATAGAACAAATTTCTTTTCTTTAATTTCTAACGTTTTTTTGTTTGGTTTCATTCAATAATATTCTTTGTATATATATTATATATATGCCTACAAAGTTGACTTATCAATAAACTTCAACATTTATGGGGTGTTCTTTCTCACTTTCAATCTTCGTAACTCATTGCATTTGCTCGCAAAGCAATCATTATCATCATCATCATCATTTTCATGATCAACTGGGTAGAATTATTTAAGCAAGTATTGTACACTAGCAGCTAATTATTTAGGCGGTCGTTTTTATACAGCTGCTAGCCCAGAATTGTGAAACAATAGTAGCAGTATTGAAAATTATTAATTAGCAAGTACTACACAGTTTATTATTACCCCAAACACCATTTAATATATACTTATTATTCGTGTGTTGCATAATCAATGCGCGTGTGTATAATAATATTTATGGTGCTCATCATAATAAGTCAGCTTCTTTGCACGTTTGTGTCTTGTTAAATAGTTTGCAAAGTAAAAAAGTTAGGTGTGCTGTTTGTTTATATGTTTGTTTAGTCTTCATTGATCAACTGCCCGATAATGCATCGTACACTTATAAGTTAATCATAGCATGGAACAATTCAAGGCACAATCAATATGCATATAGATTGGGTAAATTATGCATATTTTGTAATGTAGTTATTATTAGAACCATCATCAGGCAGTTGACAACAATCGTAGTAATAATATTAGGTCGTTTGTTTGTTCAATTGAAGTAGAAAGCGCCTTTTATGTGCTCGGTGCGCAGTGTGATAGGAAAAAAACACAGAATCAATGTGTTGCTCATCAAGTTTTAAGTTAATTTCGTTTTAACGATCTACCAACAACTACTGTACTTATCACAACATTTCGAACGCATTCAAAACTACACTGTATAGTATGTATATATAATAATAAGAATACTTTCAGTATTTTCTGTCCGTTAAACTACGCTTGATAATGAGGTGTATCTTTATCATTTTTCAGATATATTTAAATAGAAGTAGATAATCAATATATTCATCATGATTTGTATTTTTATATATATTTAGTTATTATAGTGTTTATGTGGTATTAGTATTAATCGTAGTCACATAGAGAATATTTATTTATATATTTATATTGATAGATACTTCAATAGAACTCTTAAGACATGCATGCCTTGTACTAACTCTTCTTGTATGTATTAATAAAATATGCATGTGGCTCGTTAGTTTAGAATTTCAGCTTGTTTGAATGAAATTGTCTCATCGAGAACACGATCCAACGCAAAGGCAACCGAACTAATTTCGCGTCAATTATTTATTTCGCCTAATTATGTCTGATTCAAGTCGTCAATTCATATTTGTGCATCGAGATCAATGATTGAAACCCAGGAAGACTCAATAGCGTCCAAACTAATAACGCGTAAGTTGTCGCTCTTAATGTTAGAATATTGTATGTTCTTACTACATGAATACAAAACTAATTTCTGATGTATGTATAATAATCTATTATGTAGTAAGTAGTCTAATGATTAGTACTACCATCTTAATTCGTTATCACTAGGTTCGAGAATTACATAACTACACCCTCCCAGCAAAAAACTTGTACAAATAAGGAACTAATAACGACAACATTATCTTCATCTCTTGACTTACTTTCTACTTGCTTGCGCTTTTAGCAGAAGTCTAAAATCAAACGACTACCATCATTGTGGATTCGTGTGTCAAAGTGTAATGTGAATGTGTGTACTTTGTATATGTATTTATCAACTTTTACTTTAGGCATATATAGATCCTATCAATATAATAATAGTTTCAATAGAGTAATAATAATTAATAATTCTTTTTTTCTCTTGATAGATAAGATAGAATACTCTCTAAACCTAGCAACTAGATCTCATCATGAAAGCCAAACACAGTTATAACACAAATGCTTACATTAAAATAATAAAAGACTCCCAACCCAAAAAGAGCTGAGACTGACCCAATATGGTATAAATAGCATGAGATGCATAAGGCAAGTTAACGGTCATCATTGTCAATAATAACAATAATATTATCATGCAGTTTGAAATACATGTAGAAATGTATACTAACAATATTGATTAGAAAGTATTATAGATTATAATTCATTGTCAATGGAAAGCACACCTCTGAACACTGTTGTAGCTTGTTTGCGTTGTTTTGCTCGTTTCGTTCGTCGATTGCAATTCAAACCAAAAACAACACAAATGTGTACACAATATGCGTGTGTTGGGTGTATTGGGCATGCAATTGATTAGCCGATAGAGAGGGTGATTGATTGATTATTAATTATTAAGAGTGGTCATTATGTAGAACTATTCGTTTTAACTCTGGCAAATAACATCCCGACCCGCCCCATCGCTGGATTGACATTCAGGGTGGTAGTAAAAAAAGCAAAAATAGGCACAAAATGTAAAAGCAGTAAGTTTCATTCTCATAGGCGCCTGATGTATAATAAATACTCAGCAAGCAAAGTTGTGTTGAGTTGATAAAAAAAGGGAAAACTTCTTATTATTACCACAAACAAATTTCCTAAGTCTATTTATCCGATGTCTGCGCGGCGCACGAATGCAATTTGCGTATTTCATTAAGGGTGTACCCTAACTAACCAACGTCGGCCTTATCGCGCGCGGTCTCATAAAATCGTTGTTCGGCACGTGAGCGTTTGATTATGATAAATTATGAAAGGATATTGCGCGCGAAAAAGCTCATCTTGTTGCTGCTACTGCTAAAACTAGTTCAACATATGCTAGAATTCAGTGTGCATGTGTGTTGCGTGATTTCCACGACGTTACCTTAATACTTTTTCCATCTAATTTGCTTTCTTTGTTCTGTAATTCCCGCTTGTCGTGATTAAAAGCACGGGCGCGCGCGTTCCACGGCCGGCCTACAAACATCTTTTTGGGTCAGTTCACATCTATGATACCATTTCTGTTTTGTTTTACTGTCTAGAACAATATTCTAATCAAACTAAATAAAAGAAACAACAACGAGCGAAATGTACTTTCAGCAATGGTCTTTGCTCTAGCCGCATTAGATTTCTATGTTATCGTACAAAAAAAACATACATATTTGTAATATGTTTAGCGTTATTAATTAATTAATCATTTAATCATTGTTATAAATGAATGGTAGGGTTGTTTTTCAACATATGGATTGAGAGAACAGATGGCACTTTAGTCAAATGTAACAAATACAAAGCATACCCTTACCACCCAAAATTACCAATATCAATAAGTGTATAGTAGGCTAGCGGTAGTAGTTACTCGTTACTCATCTTCACTATTTCTTTGCCTCTATATAGCATTTAATGTATAGACGTAGTAGGTAATAGTAGTAATAATATTTTATATTATTGTGTACGCTAGGACGAATGACTACTAGCATGCAATCAAAATTAATAATTCGATTTTCAATTAGGCTCTCAGAGAGATAATAAACAATAATAATATTAATTTAAAACAAATCAAATAGTATTACACACACTGAATAATCATAATAATAATTCATAATAGTAATAATTATAGGAGGACGAGAGAACGTGTGGTCAACCGCCACCATGCAAAGTTTCGAAAAATTACAATAGTCACACACTAATAAGAGAATTCGATCAAATACAAAAAAGTTTGGTACGCTAAACACGACGACACCACAAATTACTTAAATAACAATCGAATATTTATATATGGTATCTATATATATATATATAATGGTTTCTTTGTATATAGTTATAGCGTCAAGAATTGGTTAAATCTATTAATAACTTCAAGCCCATTTCTCTAAGACAATAATGGTGGTACTTAATGTGAGTGTGTGGTAGGCCAAGGGAATAGATCATAATTTCTTCATTGTTTTCAATCAATTAATTGGGATCATTAATAATTGTTCTTTTCTTGTTTTGTACGAATGCAATTATAACGCTGGTGCAGGGATATCACAGAGTCGAGGCACTCGCATCTTCATTCCGCCGGTCGGCCAGCGCGCATATTACATTTGCATTGCCGCCCCCCGCGTTTCTTTGTTAAGTGGTGTCGCTAACCCGTAGCGCGCGCGTTTTTAATTTTGACTAGATCAACCGTCGATATCGCTTCCACTATGCTTCAATAATCCAAAATATAACACGTCTCCATCGAAATCCATCAATAATATTAATAAACTACATACATCAAAATCGATGAACATTTTTAATGTCAACGAAGCAACAAACAAAGACCGTATATAAAACGAAATAAAAACATTTTGCAGTTTTGTAACACGTATCAATAAACATAACTAATTATAAACTAGTAAAAACTATGGACTAAAAATAAAGCAATCGACTCATTTAAGTCGTCTTCAACTTTTTGTACGGCGGCATCACCACGTTATTGTTATTATTCGCCTGCGCGGCGGCAGCGATACTGTTCGTGGCGACCACGGCGTTGGTCATGGTCGTCGGCGCGACCGAAACTGGGTATTGGGCGGCACTCAGGAGACCAGAGGCCAGAAACTGATGATTGCCCACGGTGACGGCCGGATAGGCGGCGGCGGGCCGCATATACGCATACGGATTGATAAGCGGTTGCCTTGCGGCGGCCAAGTTCATCAAGTTCGCCTGTGACATGGCGGCGGCGTATGGGTGCTGCAGCCCGATGCCACCGATCGTGGGGTTTGCGCCCGTCGCGGCGGCTGCGAGCTGCATCGGATAGCGCGGCATTGAAGCGGCAGCGGCTGCGGCGGCGGCGGCCTGTGTCATATTCAGCGCGGCTGCTTGTTTGTTAAGCGCGACGCCCGTATAGCTCAGCGGGTTCAGCGCGGCGGCGGCGGCCGCTTGCTGCTGGCCGACCTGCGCCAACTTGACGGCTTTCGCGTAGTGTTGCTGAGCGACCTCTTTCGCAATGGCGGCCGGATCGCTCGCGACTGCGGCGACAATGTTAGTGGCGAGGCTCGGCACGGTGACGGTTGAAGCGGTTGCCACCGCCGCCATCGCCGCCGCATTGTGGTGCGGCGTCGTGGCGGACGGCTCGTTCTCTGGATTGCATGTTACTTGCACGTGTTGGCTGTGCGGCGGCTGTTGGGTAGCGGCGGCAGCGACTACGGCTAATGTTTGGGGATCGCTAGCGGCGGCAGCAGGTGGAGAGGCGGAGGAGGTCGCGGGGGTTTGTTGCTGTGTCAGGTTAGCAGTGTACTCACATGAGACGGGCACGAACGGTTGCTGGAGCTGCATCAGCTGCTGGTAGGTGGTGGCGTTCGGCTGATAGACGGGCACGCCGGACTTGTCCGCCGCCGGCCTCTTGTACGGCATCATTCCGGCTGGGAAGGCCTGCGAACACATCACACATACGTTCATCATTCGACTGCTGCGCTCAATCGCATCGTTAAATTAGTTTGCTTTTATATCGCATTCTTTCTTTTTTTTTGCATTTGCATTAACAGACTTTTTACGAAGCATAAGACAAGAAGCGCACGCACACACAACAATTATAATCTAGAATCAATCAATCAATCAATAAGAATAATCATAGCAATACGAATCAATGCAAAACTCCATTTGCGTATTGGCTGCTGCGTGCTCTGCGCACACACAAGCAAGCAATTCGTTTATGCACCCCATCATCATCGCCATCAAAATCAGTAATAAATATCTGATTGATGCATTGTGTTTCAAACGAAACACGGATTTGGGGGGTGGTGGTTGGTTTTGATGATGGTATTGGTTGTAAATGATGTTTGTTGGTGGCGGGGTGGGGGGACGAATTCAACCTTCCCCAAAGATACTTACAAAATTATCATAATAAAAAGATCCAACAGATTTGACGTCCATCTGAAAAATGAAAACACAAGTGCGATTTAGTCTCAACGCAGTGGCCAGCGCGCAACTTTTTTTCTTTCAAAGTTTGCCGAGTAAGATACAACAAAAAGTGTGGTTTAAATTTTAAAAAAAGCGGAGTACAATCTCAACAGTTAAACAAGATTATGTAGTAGTAGTAATAGTAGTAGGTAGTAGTAATCTCATCCTAATAACAAAACGCAATCAATGTTTACAACAAAAACGAAATACAAAAGTACTGTAAAACAACTAAACGACAAACAGAAAAAAACACAACAATAATAATTATCATAATCAACTATTTGGTTACTTAACATAAACGTATAATATATCACATAATCCGTAATATAAGAGAGTGGCTCAATTAAAAGGTAAAGTAATAATAAATAATAAGAGAGAAATAGTTTAGTTCAATTAAAAACCAATAAAAGTAATGCCAAGGCTTATCGATTGCAGCCTTGGCGCGTTGACAAACGAACAGAAAAGGAACGAAACAAAGTGAAATAAGAAAAAAAAACCAGTAGACACATAAAAAAGTTACGACAACATCCTCAATCAATTGACGTATTTTAGATCGCTGTAATTGCAGTTGCTAGAATGTTGCGAGTATAAGTTAATTAAAACCAGCAGGAATAATACCATCTCAGCGCACTATCATTGCTGCTGCTGATACTTTCAATAAATATATGTTACAAAGCCAATTCGCTCGCTATCAATCAAACGTGGTATCGAACGAAATCAATCAGAAACAAATAATTTCCCATGCATAGATGTAGTAGTAAACATTTATAAGAACAATTGTGATTATACGTAATTAGAATAATAATAGTAAAAGAGAGAAGCGAAGCGCTCAGGTTCACTTTGCGAAATTCATAAATCAAGAATTGCAATAATAATAAGCCGAATATCGTTTCTTAACAAAAAAAAGATAGTGAAAATGCAATTTTTCGTGGTGAACAAAGAAATACGAACACAAAAACCTGAAGGAATTTTTGTTGATATGGCCGTAGTATATATATAAAATTTGAAGCGAAAGCCTTTCTCTCTCACAACATGCTAACAACTCAGTTTAGGTAGCAGTTTGCTTCGGCACTTTGATTTATCTACACACATTCCCTGCCACGCCATGAAACTCTAAGAGAGAAAAAAGCACAACGAACGAAAATATGACGATCAGTAGTGGTAGTAGTAGTAAAAAAATGCGGGAGCGCGTGTGCGTTGTAAACAAATAATCGTAATAAACTCACTTTTCGCGCAAGTGCGTGGAAAAGAAAAATTGACGCGGAAAATTTCGAATGCAAATAACGAATATATGTATGAATGTGTGTGCGAATGTACAATAAACAAAGGAATGATAATATAGAGAATAAAAGCGGATAAACACACGACGTATAAACAGAAATAAAAAAAGTGCCCATAAAAAACTAGACTAGAGCGATGATAAACGAAAAAAAGTACCTCCAGCATTTGGAGAGTTCATCTTTAGCAGAAAGCACGATCACAAATACAAAAAGCACTGGTACCTTTTTTTCTTCTTCTCTGCTTCGTTTGACGGCACGCGTAAGGAACATAAAATCGGCAGAAATAAATCTTTATCGTGTGCGTAAAGTGTATCGTGTGCTAATTTCGATTCAATTTCCTTTCTTCGTAAAGATATGTAATACACGCTCAAGTGACTATTGCAAAACCGCTACCTCAAATAATTTTCAGCAGCGCGAGCATTAATTATTGCACTTGTGACTTGTTAATTAAAAGTTAAAAGCCACGCGCACTACGCATACGTAATTCACACTGCACGTGTAATTTATGTATGCACACACACAGGAAATAAATGATGAAGCTTTGTACGAAATGTACAAACAAAAATTCACACATCTTAAGAACGAAAAATACTCAACAACAAAAAGAAAAATCTATACAGAAAACTTCAAAATATTACAACATCGATTAGGTGTATAAGTAAGTCAAATGATAGTAGTAGACGGTAATTCAATAATCAATAATCAAAGAGTGACATGCAAAAGCAAGGCGGTACCAGTAATAGATCTGTGTCGGCGGTGCTAGGCTCTCGCGGCCTCTTCTTGCCTATCTCGAGGGCGGCAGCAGTTTGTGGCGCCAGTAAGGGCGATACCGCAGCGGGCTATTAGTAGCACAGCAGCAGAATTTGTTTTTGTTCAGCAAGACCACAAGCGCATCCGGGATAATAATAAAACAAAAAAACCAGCACTAAATTAATAAACGTGTCATCTCCTTTATGATTTCGAAGACAGATGAGAGAAGATAATGTACACAAAGAGAGCAAACCATAATTTAGGAGAGAGAGAGACGACACAAAACAAGTGAGAGATGTTTTTGCGATTCTTGCACTTGATCCACTATCATCGCAAGCAAGATGAAAGAATCAAGCGCATCAATCGCAAGCACAACGCGACGGATCATGATGATGACAAATTGCAAATTATTGATCGAATTTTCAATTTTCCGCATAAAACAATTACCTCGCTCGACACGCAAATGTCAAACGGTGGCAACGGGTGGCTAATTGAAAACTACGTACGGTAGGTATAGCAAAAATTGAAAATCCGTCTGAATAAAAAATTGCAACCAATATTTCGAGAATAATACACATTGTTCCGCGAATGCAAACCCGCCGTGTGAATAACAACCAAACAAATCGAAATAAATATCGCCTCGCGTGTTTTCATGACGAAACAATGTATATTTTATGATGGCCATCAAAACAGAGACAATGCATAGCAATAAAAAAATATGCGCACATATAAAATATATCGGACAACCAGAGAGACGACATAGATATCGAACCTAAATTCAAATATCAATTAAATATTCATCGCATGCTCAAATTTAAGTCATTGTCGCACTTGATTATAATCGTAATATATTGGGTTGTCCAAGAAAGTCACGTCGAGTTATTCAACAATTGGATTACTAACGAAAAAATCTAATCCCATATTGGGTATTCATTCGTTAGTCCTTGTGAGGCCACTTGTTGAAGCTTGGAAGAAAAAGAAGACCCACGAACACATTACAAAGGACTAAGGAACTGGATTTTAACATTACAATTTTTTCAGACTTCGCAGTTGAAGTAGGGTACCCCCACTGTCGGCTTCGTGGTCCGCAAACATTGTAATAGTAAATCCAATGCATCAATCTGTAGTGTTTCTTCTCTTCTACCTGTCCAAAGAGTGACCAACGAACTACCCAAAATGGGATTTATTTATTTATAATTATTATGAGCCTCGAGTCACCCTATCAAAATACGTCGTGACTTTTCTGACAACCCCATAATTCGAGACAGATAATGCAGACAAACACACACGCAGATCACATCGAAAGCAGCAACACATATGCGCAAGTAAGTAAGTAATTAGAACGATAATTAAAAATTAACAAAATGATAATGAGAGAAGAGAACTTCAATTACAGCTCATTCATAGAAATTATTCGAAACGCGATTTCGTTAACGCAAGAAAGTAATATTTAAAAACGAAATAAAATTACACATTAATGTAATGAACAACACCTGCAATTGATAAGTTATTAAACGATTACACGTATATAAGAATAGTAGACATTATGTAACGAAATTATGTGTGGAACATACAACAAGTTATACGTAAATATCAATCAGTCAGTCAGTCAATCAATCAAGAAATCAATTAATTAGTACTTAGATTTATGCAATGATAATAATAGTAATAATTCATGACGCAATGAATCGCACTTTGAATCTCGCACGGTGTGCCCAAATTGTCCTTTAATCTTCCTGCAAACAAGCCCTTCCTTCTCCTACATCCAATAACATTATGGTAATAATCTGAATATTATTATATTCAATTCAACTGGTATCTATATAAAGGCTCTCGAGAGCTCATTCGAAAATCCGCAAATTGAATACGTTACGTAGCGTTTCGAGTGTGTTAGATTTGTTCATACGTGTATGTAGCATATGTAGTTATTAATAATATCAATAATACTATTATGCTTGAATCGGATTGGTATAAATTTTCGATGAGTATGAGTATTCTACTCTAACGCGAGCAGTAATTAGACAAAATGGAATACATGATAATATGATGTAATTGACAATCGGTCAAGTCTGATTATCATTCAGACTATACAAACAACTCCAATCATTGTTGCAAATTCAAAGAGGAAAATCAATTCGCATCGAGTTGCTATTAATTAGCCAATAATAGGCGGTAATTTGGTAAATCCGATTAACAAGGTACAAGAGCTAAAGACATGGTGTGCTACGTTTAAAATTTCGTTAAATCCCCGGTTGCCGCAAAGTGTAATTTGTTTGTTGTTTTATTAACCACTATCAACTATATAGAGATTGATGCAATAAACTAAAAATTAGGAACAAAAAATGCAATAAGAGAGAGTAGTAGCTAAATAGCGCAAACGTGGGCTTGTTGGCAGGATACAAGAGATATACTGGTGGCGGGCGGGGGGTCGCAAAAAGAGAGCCAACGCAAAAGAGATACACAGCAGGGCGCGATTCCATGCTTGGTTGTTGGTTGCTGTTGCTGTTGCTGCTGCTAACTTGCTTGCTTGCTTGCTTATTTGCTATATATTCGAGCGAGCGATAGAAGGATTGATCTCATCTTATTTGAGAGTTTTGCTGCGCGCAGAAACAAAGCAAAGTATTATTTGATATCATTATTTGTTTGTTGTTGTTGTTATTGTATTTTGTTGGCCAAATAGTGATCAAAGAGAACGAAAAGTACATCAATCAAATTTTGGAAAATAAGGATCGATTTTCGATTGGTAAATGAATCAATGATTTGTCACAGCCGCACTTTGGGTATGCTAACATCACTATTCGATATGCGAATCCTATTCAACTACGCAAAACACAAAAATTACATCGGGGGAGATTAATTAATATCGTATAATGTGACGCAAGTAGAAGTGACCCACCACCTCAGAGCAAAAAGTCAAAAATGTACACAGCCACACACTTCATTGCATCAGGAATTTGCGTTAAACTCAACTGAATTCTCTAGTTTACCAATAAATACTATTAGGCTAATTTCTATTTCGTTCGTGTTTGAAAAAATTTCGCTAAGAACGTACTCAACTAAAATGCTATGAGTATGAGGAGATAGATAGAGAGTATTATTTAAAAAACTTCATACATAAGTACGAATACAAAAACGTCAACTATAAGTTGTTAAATTCAAATTAATTTCACCAAACTCTCTCACAATGCGTTTGCAATTACAACTATTCAAGCAGACATGATGAGATCGAGCACAATATGTGTGCACGCGCGCGCGTGTTTGCGCTGGGAAACCGCACAACCGCTGCTCAAGTAGCAGTTGAAGTGCAATCCTTCATACACCCCCGGATGATCATCAAACGCAACGCGAGAGAGAATGAATTAGTTGATGTGTGCGCGCAGAGAGAGCGAGCATATGATGAGATTAGGAGTTAATTTGCCATAAACGAAAACGCAACAAGAAACGAAAAACACATGTACACTAAGAGCAGATTAGCTGGTTTTAGCAATAGATATCAAGAAGTACTGGAGGACGAGGAGGAAGAAGAAGGAGTAACAAAAACTGACGAGTGCCAGTGTGTCTGCCATCATTTCCACTCATTGCGCTCATGATTGACGTACTGAACTGATAAGAAGTAAACCGATGAACGAGAAAAACTCTATGAAGAACGAACACAAAAATTAACAGCAGCAGACGCAAAGGCACACTCCCCTATCCAGGAGGAAAATTGGTAACCAAAAAGTGGATTAAGTTATTGTTGGGCTAAAATCATATCCAACTGAAAAAAAAAGTATATATATAGGTTAGTATGGGATTACGGAACAGTATAACTTGTTATCAATAATCTACTAATCTCTACGATAGGCTATAAGGTACTACTGATATCTATCTACGTAGTAGAAATAGAAAAAAGTTTCTTACTAGAGCAAGACTACAACTAAAAAAATCAAAACAACAACAACAAAAACAAAAAAAGTCTACCAGATAGAGATACAGATTTAGAAGAAAGAGATTATTAAGTAAGAACAAAGAACAGCGAGCGTGCGCCCTAAGAATGCGTAGCATACCGCGCTAGCCCGCGACTGTGCGGCCTTGATTTGGGCTTGGAGGTGCAGAGGGGGGTGGAAATAGCGGCAGGGGTCGCGGTTGCAGCGGCCCTTGACTGCATCCATGCAGACAGTGACAGTGCCGTCCTCGTTGGCCGTCACAGAGTCGGCGGGATGCGCAAAGCGGCACTCAGACTCTGCTCGCTTGCACGCCCCGCGTTGAAACTCGCGGCACACCTACAGCAGACACCCGGCTCAAGCCACCGCTGCAATGCGCCGAGGATGCCCCACCGGCGGCGGGACCCCGCGTACCCACACACAACGGCGGACACGCGATAGTGGTGTGGTGGCGTGGTTGTGCCGCCTGGGGGGCACTCTCGGCATCATTGAACTTGACGGACATGCGCATCTCCAACTAAACAACAGCTTCTTGCAATATAGATATGTATAAACAATAAAAAGGGGAATATACAAAACACCACCACCAGCTTTTAGAGGGGGCTATTAGCTGAAGATGCGTATGCCTCCACTAGTTACAATAACACTACAGGGGAGGGATATTATATTATATTAATTATATATTCATTATATGTATCAATTAATAATGGTTGGTTGGTTGGTTGCTAATAGACTATTTCTTGTATTTGGTAACATGGTTCTATCATATCCGCGCTTGTGGGGCATGTTCATAACTAGAGAGGGGGTACGTGTGTGTAACATCTAAAGAAGAAATTAAAAAGAGGACATCCTGTGTGGTTACGCGTGTAAACATGTGAGAATAGCTGTTTGTTGTTTGTGTCGACATACAATTTCAAATTTGTGTAAATTCTTTGCATACTTTGCTGGCTAGCTAAATGAAACAGCTGCTTGCTTTGCGGCTTGCCACAATTGTATTGAAATATGAGCGGTGGGACGGCGGCGAATAATTTTGAATCGTGCTGCTCCTCATTCGTACGCAATTTTTTGCAGCATGCCTCAGGGGGCGGGCGGGCGGCGGCAATTAATGCGCTGCTAATGTAGCATCAAGCCAATGCATGTGTAATTGGCTCAAAACTACAACACAACACACACTACAGTCCAAGAGTATTTGATAAGCACACAGATGTATGTAAAACATTCTCTCATCATCAACAAGTAGTGGCTGAGCGAGCGAGCGAATCCCGCTCGTCGAAAGCTCAACTCATAACAAATAATAAACTCGCCTCTCATTGCGCGAACTGTTTAATTATTGTTTAGCAACAGTTTGCGAGTCAATAGTGAAACAAACGGTGGCTCAAAGGAGATAATAATTAATTAATTGAGAGCATCCATCATCATTGCACACCACAGCCAGCGAAATTGCCATACGGAGAGGAGCAACAAAATGTG
Source organism: Anaulacaspis nigra (assembly GCA_030264675.1). Lineage (NCBI taxonomy): Eukaryota > Metazoa > Arthropoda > Insecta > Coleoptera > Staphylinidae > Anaulacaspis > Anaulacaspis nigra. The sequence continues at coordinate 293,941 of JARJDV010011333.1, read as the reverse complement.
CAAATGGAAATATAGCGCAAAAAAGATAGGTAAATTGTATGTACAGCACAGTAATGACTAAAGTGTAAGAGATCATAATATTTACAGAGAGATAGACAGAGAGATAAATCTACGAATAAACTGGTTGGTTTTCTTTTGGGGGTTATTGATAATAGAGAAGTGAAGAGAAGTAGTGAATATGCCTACAACAATAAAGAGTATATAATATATAGGTGATGAGGGGCACTAGTGTGCATATATATATATATGGTTTATGTTCATCTTATCTCTCTTATTGTTTACGTCAAACATTAAGAGTATAGAAAGTGAAGTAAAGTAAAGTGACAGCTATTAAAGTGTATTTAGAGACTAATTGTGTAAAAGTATGCAACGCAACACGAGGTATAATATAATAATATGAAACGCCAGACAGAAAATTTGGACAAAAAACATTTTCTTACGTGAAAAAGACATTGAGAAAACTGTTATTAGCACGTTCATTATCAATAGAAAAAAATAGTAAATTAACCAAACAAAAACCAAACAAGAGACTTTTGGGAGCACTGAATCAAATTTACCTCCCAGCTGGCATCGCAAAGGTCGGCAATAATGCAAATAAAACCTGAACAAAAGACAGATGCAAAAGTATTAATTTTGCATTTGAATTTATCTGCAAATTAGCAAAAAAATATATAGGTATAGATGGGCAGAGTTAAGTGATGATTAAGTGTCCTATATCTTAATTGAAACCGACGAACGCGCATCGTCGCTGATAGATAAGTTGGTTGTACGTTTAGAGGTTGTCGTTGAAAGTCCTAGATTTCTCGTTAAGTAGCTTCAATTCTAATTGATTAATTCAAATTCTGACAACCATAATACGCCTGGCCTGCATATATGCAGAGTATTCCGGGAGTAATGCGATAGGAGACGAGGTGGTCCGGACTTACCTCTAATCTATCGGAGCGAGGCATCTTTTGCTGTGCGACGACCGTCTGTGGTACGACGCCTAGAGGCGACGCAACTCCTGTGGGATCAGGTCCCATAATTGTGGGCATAATCGGACCGGGCGCATAGTACGGACTGAAGGTGCTACCCACTTGGGGTACGCCCGTAAGGTACGGATTTGCCGCCTACGACGATTCAACATTATTATATTGCACACGCATGGGATTAGTTATTACAATACATACCACTGGAGGAACTTGCCCAACGATCGGTTGGCCGGGTGTGAGGCCCATCTGTTGTATGAGCGCATTCTTCAGCGCGAGATGATTTCGTCCGTTGATGAGAAGTTGATCCTTGAGATGTTGTGGAGGGTGGAAATACTTGCAAGGGGGCTTTTCCCTGTTACACCGGCCCTAAACGAAAAAAAGTCCACGAATTAATAAGTGCTCCACCATAAAGACGCCATAAAATCGGCGTTTTACAAGTCATTTAGCGTGGGTACATATGTGCGGGTATCTATTGTAATGACCCTCAATTAGAGTAATGGCGCACTGGATTACATCTTCGTAGATAGTCAAACATCAATAAACGCGCGTTGGCGCTTTCATCACCAATTTCTGCACGGGCGTTTTACACTGCTCGTCTTTTAGGTGATTGAGCGTCGTCAACACTGACAAGAACCATCGAGTGCTTCACACCCACCACAACCATCAATGCCGAACGAACATCCCGAATCCGGCGGAGGCAGGAGCGCGTGACGAAAGCGCAGCGGCATCGTTGTCGTCGCACACACATCAATATATTTTCCTTCGTTCCCGATCCTGACATACGGCTGCGGACGCGCCACCCGAAAAAGGGAGCGCGAAAAGGGCAAACATAACACGTCAGTTGCGTAATCCGAACTTGATGCTATCTTTCAGGATCAACTCCAGTCGGTTGAATCTGAAGTGCAGAATGTAATAGAAAAGTCGTGACTACTTTTGCTCAACGCGCCTCGGCGCGCCTTTTTACATAGCACGCAAAACTTCTCGCTCCCCGTCAGGCGTGTTGTAGCGGTATCATGATAACATACATTTAGTTAAAATAAGACTGCCAAAAATGGCTCTTCGTTCAGGTGATAGGTTACATGAGGGAAAAGAGCACCGCAAATGAGATGAGCAAAGAAGATTGGATGTTTGCGTATGCGTGCGCCGCTCACGTCTTTTCTCTTTTGCGTCTTTCAGCGGACGTCAGCTACTGCCGCTGCTGCCCGGTCGCGCCATCAAGCAAGCAATCTTCCGGGGGCGGAATGAATCTTCGCTTAATTTTCCAGCCGGTTGGACCATGCAGCGCAGCAGTCAGCCCTCAGGTTGTGGCGCGTTCGTTCTACCTCGTTGCGTTGTGCGCCTTTTAATGTACCGCGCAAAATGATGACTCTTGAAGAGTGACACTTTATTGTAATGGCAACACAATGCAAAAGAAGTTCAACGAGAACTACGGCTACGCAAAAAACAATTAGGCGTAATAAGGTTGGGGTGATTTCATGTTTTACGGCGCGTGCAAAACGATTCCGGATCCAATCAAAATATTTTGATAAAGAACATTATACTAAAACACATTTCGTGATGATATTACGAGTGCAGATTGGACTGGCCCTCGGTCGAGTTTGGACTGTGGGCGATGCGCGCCTGTCGAGAGACGGAACGAGTTTATAACGAGCAAATTAACAAACTTGGACCGCAAGTTGAACGCAGGAAGCTGTTTGCCTCTGATATTGGTTAGATCAACCCGAACTTCTCGCAAGGCGGCTGACACCACTACCGCCGCCGCCGCTGCTGCCGCTAGCCGCCTCGCCGAACGGCAGACGTTCCAAGGACGAAGAGGAAGCAGTTGAAATTGAGGAGAGCACTATTCGTGCGCGTAGTTAGGATGATGATGAGCATGATCAGTAACAGCTGATGAATCATAACCGGTCCGAGTAAAGAGTGGATGCAAGCTCTGCTGAAGCTTCAGTAGTGAAAATATTTACGATACACACTCGCGCGCCCAGAGGATGTGAAACCTGTAAATAGATTTTGCACAACTCGGGGCCGAGTTTAATAGCAGTTTGGCAATGTTGGTCAATTACCAGATGTTTAGCGAGTGTCTTCAAATTGCATATGCATTAGAGTTCGGTACTCAACCCAATCTATCCGCACCGCATACGTCATTTCCTCTCTCGTGACCGGTACTTGCAAGGACAGACGAGGAGTTTCTCTATAGCGGAAACCAAGCATTGCACACGCCACCCATTTCCGGAGCACCACATGCGCGCACATACACACTCCGATTAGGGCCTAGCAAATTAAACCAAAATATTAGAGTGCGGTCAGGGAATTATCATTATGCACTCAGGAGGAAAGATATCAATCGCACGACATTCCCCGGCTGGCTTCAACCTTTTCCATTGTTTTATTTTTGGAATAAGAATGCAAGTAAGTGGTGCGTACGATTCGACAATGAGGCGACCCTTTTGCGAACGGCCGCGCAAACACGAGTTCAGCATGCAATAAATTCACAAGCTATTAAATTTGCCCCATGTGTGCGCGGGGATAGTGAGGTAGGAGTTGAGGTAGACGAATAGACGAGGAAGAAAAAGGGAATGAGGAAAGGATGAACGCCCGACGATGGGGGTGTGAGAGCGGTGGAGGTGGTGAACCCAAGTGGTCGGCTGTTGTTACATAACATGAGTCGCTCGCAGCCCGCCCGCCGGCGTGTGCATTTTGCGCGCTCTTCAATTTTGGACCCGAAACCTGAAAGATTGTAAATCCGCAAAATAGGTTTTCTCCTGGGTGAAATTCCACACCGCTCAGAGGCAGGCAGCAGTAGCAGCAGCAGCCGCGGCGGCGGTGGCGGCCATCCAATGCCGAGCTCCATTTGTACCTCTCGTGTCGGAAATAATTGTGCGCGGAATTTTAATAAGGCGCACCGAAGCTCGAACACGCCGCACTTTGCTCCCCTTTTGCCGCCATCGCCGCCGTCGTGGCAGCCAGAGAGTGATAATCGTTATAGACGCGCGCGCGGCTCGCCTCGTTCGGCTAGCCAAAACGCAAAGAAGGAACTTTCGCGAGCCCCAACTTTACGACTTTCTTGCTCTCATCATCACGATGCGTTTCGCTCGTCGCCGCGAAAATTGCTGCATATATGCATCGCTGATGAAATGCATCCCCGACTTAATCGCAAAGTTTCCGTCGGCCGCAGCGCCAACGTGATTTTATAAATAATCACTTCCTTGACGGTGAACTAACTGACTGCACTCCTCCCGTTTGCAACTGATATGCATCGAATTAGAATAAAGCATTAGTACGAATGATTTCGGCGCATTACCTACCAACCTAACCAACCCGGCAAGAAGCAGCACTCCTTTAAAAGCGCCAACTTGACAAATTCGTAAATAACAGCCAGCAAAAGACGGAATAAAACGAAGGCAAAAATTTAATTGAGATTGCTCGGCTCACACTCCTTCGTATCGATTAAACCACCTCACCCCTCCGACGCGACCGCGCCGCGTCCTTGTACGGGTAAGTATGCTACGAAAAGAAGGAGTAAATTTATCAGAAAATTGCATACCCGATTTAAAGAAAACTGTTTGAATTTACAGTGCTGCTTTCACGCTATGCTCTTCGTGCCGTGTTCAGGGTGTGAAATATAAACGGGGTGCTGCCTCGGCTCGTGTACATTTTCATTACATTACGACACACACCATTTTCCCTCGGCGTTCCCGTTTTGTTGGCAGAGTGTGCAAAAACGCCGTTCGACACTTCGACACTTGCTGCTGTTTTGTGGAATTGGGAATTAAACACGAAAGCAATGCGCATCCATTCTTCCATTACGAGATTAAAACGCAAATGCGAGTTCGTTCAAATATTTGTTTATGACTATGCTCACACTGACGATCATTATGATGATGATGACGATGATGACGCATATATTTTGTAATACGACGACGACAACGGTGGCGGCGTTACGCACGCACCCCTTTTTGCGCTGAAACTGTAATTAAATGCACTTACGAATATGCGTGTGCCCGTTACAAGTGGCAGTGCTCTCCAAAGAAAAATAAAGTGAAGACGCATTTGGGAGCGACGAACCTAATGAGTTGTGTGCGCTCGCGCGCGCGAGCTTCCCATCAAGGATGGATGGATGGATGGTTGAATGCGTGAGCGAGCTGTTCGTACAGCGCGATGCGACCTTTTAAATCCCTCAGGGCGAATTTCATATTAAAAGCGCGCCGGCTGGCTGCCTGCCCGCCTGCGGCTTTAATGCATGTATGGCGATGATGGCCGCCATGTGCATGCTGCCGCCACCGCTTGGCATTTTAATTTTATTCATGGCATTCCCTGGAAATGTCACTGGGACATACTGGACCAAGATAAAGCAGTGCGTATGACCTTATGTGTTGATGACGGTTGATACGCGCAAAAGGGTGAAGACGTAGAGCTTCATCCACCAACCCCTTCCCCTCTTGCCGCTTATGAGGAGTGAGAAAAAAGTCAGCCCTTGATTAAATCATTACAAACATACTTGAACTGCCCGCATGAAATACCGCTTTTTCCAAAATTCGGCCGAATTAAAATATGATAAATTGTAATGTACACCCTTCGCATTCAGCGTTATATTACGAAAACACTTTGCAAATTGCGTAGGCGTTTGAAAATTTCTTCCCGCACAAATTGTTGATTTACTAAATTGATTTTAGCGAGCATTAAATCGCAATCCTTCCTGCCAAAAGGGTGGCAAAGGCGCGCACAATTGTACAAATACACGATGACGTATTAAGCAACCAGCCTGCCTGCCCTGCCCCCGCTTCCTCTTCATCCCTCTTTCTTCGCCGATTGAACCCGTAGCAAACAGGAAACGCAAATGGTTTCAAGCGTTAGGCGCTGAATTGCAAAATAAACAATCATATTTGCTAAACGTTTCAAGGGTTGATCCCGTTAATTATACATAAAGTGAGTGAACTCCGAACAGGGTAGTTACTCATCGCATCGCATCCCGACGTAACATCGAAGGAGTATCGCAAGCGAACCGCCGCCAAAGATTTCCATTTCGAAATTGATCTTCCACCCTTTCGATATGCGGAGGGCTTTCGTGCACGAGCGCGGATCACATTGATGGTCGTCGGAACGCATTTGTTCGCTGCGGTGGCGGCAGCGGCGGCAACAACAAGTTGAAGCCATCCTGAGAATAAGTAACTCTCGGGCGCGCCGCAGAAAGCTGCCCGTTTTTCCCGTTCGCATAACCCGTAAAGTGTCCATTTGCTTATATAAGATCATTTCTCTTATATCCCGAGGTCGATGTGCGACGTCCGGCCGCGTTAGGCCAACACCATACGCAAGAGAGGATTTCTCGAATGGCAGGCACAAACAGGAGGGTTGCCTTCGCATGCCAATATCGTTTGGATGTATGTTCGTATGTACGTACGTATGTGTGTATGTCTGTCTGACTGCTGTCCTATCCTGTCCGCCACCGCCGCCCTCGCTGCAGGGTGGCTCGGGGAAAAATAGCACTACTTAAAGCATGACCATCACGTAGTGCACGAGAAGAGATGTATCGGATTTATTCCCGTACAACACAGCCTGACAAATGACTTCGACTCCCCGTGCGCTATCCATCACATTTTTACAACTCTTCCTGCCCGGCAAAACGCGGGCGCGCGCGTCCCCGTTCGTTCGTACGTACGCCTTTTCGCATTCCACATTTGTGCGCTGCGCATCATTTTTTACGATTTTCTCTTCGCGCTCGTCGTTCGTCTTCATGCATTTTCAAATGCAATTCCACTGATTGTCTTTTTTCCATTCTCTCAATCTCCGACCGCAAGCAAAACAAAACCATTCATTCGCAGCACAACGTCTCCCTTCGCGTCCAACGACGCGATGCTATTACATTTATTAATATTCATAAGAACGCCAAGTACCCACCCCGACATAATTCGTGCGATTCAAAAGTGATCCCGAAAATTCCACCCAACTCATTAGGATCTTTTTAAACGACACGCGCGCTTCCCACCCATTCCGGCGCTCTCTCTCTCTTTTCATCTGAACAAAACTTTTTTACTTTTCAGCTTGTGCTTGCATCAGCAAATAAAGATTACACTCGTGGAAAAGGTCAGTCAGCCATCGACGTTGCGGAGAGAGAATAGGATGACCGACTTTTTCCTATCACAACCAGGAAATTGAGTACACTTTTCAACAATACTAGACGCACACACCACCCGCCAACGGAAAACTTTTCATTCGCTCGCCTTTGCCCACTCGCCACCCATACATATCACGCCGCGGCGTTGCTTGCTTCTCTCTTCACTTCTTGATGCAGCAATTGTTATCTTGCTCATAACACATTTCCTCGATATTAATATGTCAGCAGGCAGAAATGCATGCGATAAGCACATCCATGCGCGCACCGGAAATACCAAGACTCAGCCATTATCTCATGCATCCATCCACGACTGAGTCAGTCGCTGCCGTGGATGAAATGTGAAAAATTTAAATAAAACCCTCTCCCGCCACCATTCACATCATCGCATCGCATTGCAAAACTTTCCGCTTCGAATGGCTAGCGATAAAAGAGCAGCATGCGAGCGCAAGAGCGCGCGCGCGCGAGCGACTCGTACTGGACGATTCAACAAATTGCGCTTATTTAATTAAAATTCAAAATTTAATTAACTCGTTGCCTTAATTCGCCCTCGCGCATGGAAGGTCGCGCCGCGTCGGCTCCGCTCATCCTTCCCATTTTTCATAATGCGATTCATTCGCATTTCGGTTCAAAAAAACTTTCCGTATATCCGACCCCGCCATTTGGCTCAAAACACTGACACAGACTTTTTCCTTAATACGCCCGATTATATGTATAAAAAAAGCTGTAATCGCTAAATTATCTAGCAAACTGCAACCCGTTGGTAAAATTGTTAAGAATCCACGACTGCAAAGGGGGCGAACGGCGAAATTAGAGTGAAAGTAATAAAATTTCTGCCAAGGGGAAAATTATAATAGGTGCGAGGTTCTTCCAGAAAATGAAAGGACGAAAAATCGCAAAGCGTGCGTATTATAAGACAAATTGCCCGAAAACGGTGCAAGGGTCAAGATTCTGGAATGTCAGATTACAACACAAGGACGGCGGGCGGCGATGCCCAGGGCTGTGTGACCGTCGACGAACATTTATACGCATTCCTTGCGAGAAATTCGCGCCATTATCGCGATGCCTGACATTGTCCTGCAATAATTCGCGCAATTCTCGCGCCGCCACCACCGGCAGTATCATCATCACACGGCTGGCGAGCCATTGAAAATGTGCGCGAGCAAATGTGCCGTGCAATGCGATGACGACGATGGTGGCGGTGATATTCGTCGCAAGAAGCCAAACGGGCCAGCCGTGTGTAACGGAGGAAAATTAACCGCACGCCATGAAACTTAGGTGCTTTCGCGGTCGCACCGTCGCTGAATAAATGGGCATAATTTCACGGAATTTCGTTATAAACTTGGCTACACAATAATTTAAACCTAATAAAGTGCTTAATCGTTTAAATATGAGCACGGCCGACGTCGACGTCGACGCCGGCGGGCTACGGTGGCTGTGGTGTTAAGCCGCACACAGCCGTTACCACGTGCACCGACTCTCCAATTGCCCGATAAAGAACACGCCAGCCGAACGCACTCGAAAGTTTTCAATTAGACAAATTAATTGATCAATTTCCATAATTGCAGATTTCCCCGGCGAACGCGCACCGCTCGCTTTCAAGATTCGTTCCTCTTCTCTTCTAAGCACCGCAGCCGAACACAAGGAGGAATACGTTCGTTCCTCTCGCAAAAACCGCAATTCGCAATTGTAATTCCATTGGGAGCGGCGTCGGTGGAAGGTTCATTATATTACCACGGCATTTGCAAACTTTGCAAACAAACACAAAAGCAAAAAAGAAGCGCGCGTTGGATCATCGTTTATGAAGTTTATGATGAGGCAATAGGTGGCTAGATAGTACAAAATACGAGTTACCATCGCTACTTAGACGTTACTCTCCACCGTGCTGGTTGGTATATTCCAGCGTGCAAATTGAATGGATTATAATGGAATTTTCATGTCGGTCTTGTTTTCTATGCGGCCCCCAAGTCGCTGTAGCCGCCCACATTTTCGTTATTTATCGCCGAGTGCAAATCACATCATTGCGCCGAGGATGGCTAATGCCGCTTGAGCTTCTTCAATGATTAGAAAGCTCGCACCGTTCTTCAACCGCCCCCTCCCCTGCCCTCAAACAACAAACACGTGGCCCAAATAAGGCTGCGAGGCAAGCCATGCTAAATTGTCGGCTTGAAAAACAGATGTTTGATTAACTTTTGTCCCAAACAATAGTAACACCGCCGCCTACGACGACAACAAGGACGATGACAACGGGGAGAATGAATGAAACCAAAAAGGGTGATGGCAGCAGAACAAATCTGTATTAATTGTGAAAGAGGATGATGATGCTTTTCATCCCCAACTTAGACTTGTGTTTCCTACTGCTGCTGCTGCTGCTCTTCCCGGAATAATGCAAATAAATTATTATGTAATACTAGCCATCAGGATAATAATTAGGTGGCTGCCGTCATCCCCATCCTCATGTAGAGAGCGCGAGCGATCATGAACGCGCGCGCACAAGTAGACGGTATTAATTTCATTAGTCGCACAAGCGGGGCTCATGTTCCTCTTGTTCGCCCATCATCAACATCAGCAACAAATAGAAAATTAAAATTACTAAGAGCGCTCAAGTTAATAGGACGGCACCAGCTCAACCCACGAACAATTTCCTTGCTCTCCGCGACTCCGTAATAATAACTATCATCGCGAATGAAACAAAGGCGCACACACAACTAACTATTATTACAAACAACGTGCTTGGAGAAAATCAGAAAAATGCCAAATGCAATTTTGAATATACGCAACGCGTTATTGTACGGCTTCGGTCATTGCGAATGGGGCCCCGAGTCGATTTATCCAACTGCCAGCGAACGCATCGAATGGATGTGTAATGGCAAATGGTGCGCGTACATCGTTAACGAAGTGGGTTTCGTCGTGCAATGAAATAGCCGTTCGCTGCGTGTGTTTGTTGGGGCCGGGCGATAGGTTTGCAAAACACAATGCTCGACTGCGCACAACAACGTAAAGTTGGGAAAAGTACACGACGCGTACGTTTTCGGTCGAAATTTATCGTTATGCTCGTCGAGGACGACGCTTTGCTTGGGAGGACGATCGGCGGAAACGACTACCACTGTTCCTGCGCCTGCTGCCGCCGCCACCACCGCCACCGTTGCCATCGCTGTGAGACGATAGTTTCGCCGGTGCGCAAGGGCGATCCTCTGGGGAGACGTGAGTTAGCTACGTGGTGCACGAACTGCCATCCCTGTGGACCCGTTTACCTGCCCAAAGACTGATTGGGAAGCGCGCCAGCCACCAACGCCGCCGCCGACGCGTAGCACTTCTCTTTGCCGAGAACCGAGACTACTGCCCCCTGAACGAATAGAACGAACCGAACAAACGAGCGAGTGAAAGAATGTATATGGCCCGAGTGCTCGAACACGCGAGAGAGTAAATGGCGATTCGTTGCTCTCTACTGGGACGCTTTTCGCTTTGATCACTTTGCGCGCACAGCCAACTCAAATATGTATATGCGTATTACGTGAATCCACTCTTTTTTCCGCGTCTCCTTCGTCTTACCAGTGTGCATTTTAATCTCGAACGAAGAACAAAAATCTCCTGGATTTCACCGCATAAATCCCGATCGTGCTGCTTTAATATCAGGCGAGTAAAGTGTTTAAATTAAGCATATTGTGGCAAAAGCCGATGCGAATGTGTGCGTTAATTTTGTGAGCGTTCGGTTCAATTCACAAACCACACATTTAAAGTTACAACTTTCTCTCCGGATAGCGTCGGAGCAGTCAGAGTGCGAAAACTCTTAGTTCCACTCTCGTACCTCCGCCGCGCTAAGAGTGCAAAACCGAACGCGCTGCCACCGCTGCTGCCGCTGCCGGAAAGATCCAATTACATTACATGTTTCCGGGCGGACAAATTATGTAAGATGGATTGGCTCGTTCCACTTGCTTTTCTCGGGCGTGTGGCGTCGGCAGCGTCGGCGGTGGCGTCGTCGTTTTCACTGCATACGCGCTTTGAAAGCGCAAAGCAGTATGCTCGTTTTCAATAAACTATTCAGCCAGGACAATTTAATTCACGCCCGCCACGAACAGCACGCTTTATTCGATTCAATATTTCAATCACAAATATTATTTATTTGTGCGTTTGATACGCTTAACGCCGAGATAAAAATGCGCATTGTTGCGCTCACGCCTCCATATATTTCATTGAGTGGAAACTTGTTACTTCCATGCGCGTTCTTTGTTGGCGGCAGCGGGAAAGGGCGGCTGCAGAAAAAAAAACGCGCATCCCGAGAAAATAAATGCTCATACGATGTGTGTGCAACTCCCCGAGGAAATTTGCACCCTCTATATGCATGGCGAACACCAGAAGAAACGTCCTGTTTTTTACATTCACAACGACAATATCCATACGAACGAGGCGGGCAAAAGCGCAGAATTGCATTCGGGAAAAGACTACATCGGAAAAAGTGCTTCTCAAGCAGTACCTACTACTAGCTAGCAGCAGGTCGAAATCTCAAGTTCGCCGATAAAATAGAAAATCTATTTATAATACGCTTTTCTCCATGCACAAAAAGCCCGTGACACAAAAACAAGCAGCAAAACTACGATAGTTCTCTTCGCGCGGACAAGAAAATATGCTGCATGCAGTTGTTCGAAATTTTTAACTTGTAAGACTAAATTATGCCAGCTAATAATTCAACGAGACACGCATACTTTATGATGACCTTCCCTTGATATAGTTTCACGCAAAGCTAATACAACCCACACAATGTTAGTGGTGGTAGCAGTGGTGGCGGCAGCGGCGGCGGCTTATATTAAAATACGATTTCAATAGGTTTTATATCAGCGCTAGGAAAAAGTTAAGACACGGACGGAACGCGTTAGAAAGCACGCCACGACTTTGGCAAGTAATAAAGTGTCATTAAAAAGTTCGCGCGCACCGCCACGGGAAAATCCGGCATACTGTGTATTGCCAGCTCATCCCACGTCCCGCTAGCCGCCCCCACTCGAACAACTCGTACCCATGCTCATGCTCTCAGTGTAATGTCAACTCACTCGCACGCTTCGGGGTGTTAAGTAACCGAACATCCAACTACAAAAGCGAGCAAAAAGTCGTTTATCTCGGGCTTACGGATTCCAGCAATGTCTTTTCGTTCGTTTGGCTCTCGCTTGCGGAAAAACTAGTCGAGCGCGACGAGGACGCGAACGATGCCGCCGTGAAACGACTTCCCAGAGGAAATTAGCGCAAAACTTGAAAATAATAATTGCACTTAGCCGCTCGCTTTCCACCCAGCTTTGATGATAACTATTTTCGTCCGCTGTCGGGGGCAGCCGCGGCGGCGGTTTCTTCACGTACGGTGTTGATTGCGCAAACGTACTTGAAACACCCTCGGCATGCTTAACAAGAAAACGAGAAAGCACGAAAAAAAAAAGAATACTAATAAAAGTGGCCGTTTTCTTTCTTTATCGCTGTCGCGCAAAACTCAGTCGTTCGCTCACATTTCTCTGGTTACGATTATTTCTGGAACGTGTGCGCGAATATTCATAGCGCCGTCTCCTAACCACCGCCGCCGAGTTGGGAGGACGCTTGAAAGCGCGCGTTGATAAACATTGATAAATGGGCGTGCAGTTACTGCAATTGTTAAAATATGAATGAATAGCGAAAAAGTTGAAAAGACGCACCACACCACGCGACGACCATCATCATGATCATCATCATCATCATCGCTAGGGGTGCTGTTGAATTGTTGAATAGCAAGTATCTCGCGCGCACGTACATTCTTCGCTGGAAATTTCGCGGTGCGGAGGACGATAAAATTTAATGAAGCACGTACGGTCAAGCACCACCTTTGCCGCCTCCGCTGCGCTTTATAATTACATAAAAAGATGCAAGTTATTTAAATACTGCGCGCGTGTCGCCAAAGGCTTAAGTTTAGGTGCCGTTAAGTTTGCAAACTTTCAAGAGTCTCCTCGTCTCTCCTTGTCCCCAAAGCCGCCGGCATCCATCCGCCCATCCTCTGCTCGCACAGAGCGAGAGGATGCACACATAAAAGTCTTTGAAAGTTGTGAAACATTGCAGACACGTGTCTGGATAATGTGTAAAACGCAAATATTTCTCATCCTTTTTTTCATACTCACAAATATCTACCCAAACGCCATGATGATCAATTTGATTTTTTGCGTGCGACGCAAGAAAATCCAACTTCAGCTTACCTGAAACAAAGAGACAACAATTATTAAAATCTGTGTACGCAAATGTACCTAAATTCAGACTTTTACAAAAGTATCAATCATGTTTCTGCGCGCACGCAGATATAAAAAATAAAAGACAAGATGGCAAACGTTCGCAGCGTTCGTAAGGGGTGCAAAACGATGGAGGCCAGAGGTGAAGGAATTTTATTACATTCGCATGCGTCGCGACGCCTTAAAAATTTATCTCAAATGATTGACGTATTATAAAGCTCAACGATGTGGAATATGGCTCATGGTGCACCCGCCCGTTCTGATCGTCATCTCGCTGCCTCTGCTGCCGCCGCCGCCGTTGCCGCCGAACGAGTCGAGAGAGAGTGCATATAAAACATCCCTCATTCTTCATCATTCAACACGCGGCGTGCGCGCTCGCTTTACAGCGCTTTTCACCATATTCCAGATAGCTCAATTTTCTCGCTGCATTCAACATTTTATCTTCGCGCATATCTCCTCCTCGTCCTCACCATCCTCATCGTCAGTCATCATCTGCCGCCCGCCAGCTTACGCGCTCATTATTCTAAATTGAATAATTAGGAGCTGAAAAATTAAACTGATGTAGTAGCTGGCGAACGGAAAATGTACCTTTCGCTCGGCGCGAAAATACGATAAGATAAAGTTAATGAAGCATGAGCGCATACGATATTAATCCACTAACAAAACAATCTCAATCTCTGCATAGCGTTCGTTCGCAATCGAAATGAGCGCCACGCGAGCGAGTGAGCGAGCGAGTGAACGAACGAATGAAAGCCAGTTATCGAACAAATAAGGGTTTAAGAGGTTTCGAGTGCTTGTACGCCGCCGGAATGAAAATATAATGGCAATAAAACAACGCTTGCCGCTGCCGCCCCACAGCACGCCGCGATTTCAATGTTTGAGCGCTCGCGCTTTTTTACGCAAACAGTGCCTGCCTCCAACGTGCACGCGATTTTTTTTACCTCATCGCTGCAATTTTCTCTCATGATGTTTGAACGAACGAATTGAGAAAGCACTGATATCATTCGTGCGAATCAAAGTTTCACGTTTGAAAAGACGACTACGACGACGACGACGACGACGACGTCGACGACGAAAATTGAGCGGCTAATCTCGATTCACTATCAGTAATCAAGCGAACGGAAGTCGAGTAGCAAAAGGAGATAACCACTACACACATTCCTCGTGATATGAGCCATTCCTTATCCTGTTTTTCTTCCCAACTTTCCCCTCAAGAAAATTCCGGCAAATGTTTAGCATATGTGCATCGAGTGCCAGACGAAAAACGTCGATAGATGTTCGTCAAAGATGTTAACAAGTTACGATGAGATAGACGGAACGCGTGATCCGCTCTCTACCGCCGCGCCGCCGCCGATAATTGGCCGCGCTCCCAATTTTCTGGCTGGCAGCCAGCGCAGACTTAATGGCATGCGATTTTTCATATCGCACAGCCAGTCGCCGCCGCCTCATCCTCCACCACCTTCTCCTCCTTCTCCGTGTACTTCTAGCAATGTCGAACGACATCCAGCGCTAATGCACATGCAACTATAATGCGACTGCAATATAATTGAGTGCAACTGCCAGCGCATAAAATGATAAAACAGTCGAGTAAAAACACGCAACGCGCCAAAATGTTAAAAGCTACACGGGACCCGGCCAACGGTATAAATAATGTCTTCGTGTCCTCTTACGTATTTGTTGTTGTTGCTGTTGCTTCGTTTGTTCGGCGTACAAGCGTTGAGTGAAAATAATTGCATTGCGCATCGCGTACCGAGTAAATCTTTCACGTCTTTCGAGACTCGTTTCTTGAGGGAAGAGAGCATGTTTGACTTAACAGCATGCGTTGTGTGCTCTCTCACTACTTTCGGCTCGGTTAGATACAAGAGACAAGACATCGCTTTGCTTGATGGGTTCGCGTGCGGTCCGGGGGCCGACAACGACAACGACGACATTGTATTGTACTCCACTCCGTTCCTCATGACATTGACGTCGGCGATGACGCTGTATTGCGCTGTGGGGGCAGAGAGTTGCGGTCGTCGTTCCCGGAGTAGTAGTACATTTCTTCGTCTTCTTCCTTCTTCACCGAGTGCACCGTCGCCGTCGTCGTCGTTGTCAAGTGACAAATGATGCAAAGAGACAGCTCATAAGACGCTTGCTGTTTCGGTACAAGAAAATAGCGCACGACTTGCGGCATTCAAGTGAGTATACATACTGTATAGTATCTTGCTTTTGCTTGCTCGCTCGCTTGCTTGCTGGCTGGCGCTGTGAGTGATTGCTGGACAAGAAAGCCCTATCGGTTAATCTTTTATGTATGCGTTTAGAACGTTCTGCGTGTTTTGCGCGACAAACTGAAGGATATTTTATAAACTCCGACCGCATAATATATCATGCCTTCTTATTATAACACGGACGACGTTAGGCTGAGCACATTTTAATTACGCAAATACCGCACAAACACCGCAATTTCATTGTAATCTCACTTGTATACCGTTCGTATGATGATATCCAACGATCGATTCTCGAATCTAATTAATCCCGATATTAGAAATGACACTACATTTATTGATTCTACTTAACTGATCACTAATCGAACGAGAGTAAACACCACGAACACGCTGCGAGGTATACTAAGGTAAAACGTGGTCGTGTGTGGACCTGGCACGAACATGTTCGAGATTTGCAATAAATCTTGTTTATGTTTTGTGCATCTATGTCAACAGTACTTTAACATGCAATCCTTCATCTCAGCAATTTTCAGTAATATATGACAATTTGAAAATAATGTATTTAAACTTATGCGAAATCAAAGACGACGACATGTTTTATTAAAAAAGCTGTTTTGCCTTTAAAACGTTTGATTCCTTAGCCGCCCCATATAGTGATAGATTGATGAGCAAAGGGGGCAAACGGCCACTTTGAGTGCACGTTGGCGGCAGGCGCTAGTTCGATGACGAGGAAGAGTCGCCCGCTTGACGGCTCGCTGGCCTGTTTTTACAATCGATAGGACATCACCATGCCAACGACGCCACATGCATCGCAAGCACGCTGAGCATTTTCTGCCGCCGCTGTCGTCGCCGCGGCCACTACTATCAGATTACTTGGCAGGACGCGCAAAGAAGCAATAACCTAATTCAATCCGGGGCAGTGCGCGACTCATTCTCGAAATGCAAAAATTTTCTCTCGGCCCATTCGTCCATCATTCGTTGCGCAAATAGTACATAGAATTTAAAAGCGAAATTATTGCATTTGACTGCGGGACGACCGCCTCCGCCGATTATGAAAATGCAAACTTGGATTTGCATTTTGCACGCGCGACTGCAATTACACGGAAGAGCACGGAATTAAATTTGAAACTCATTAAAAACGAGCGCATTCCATCCATTCGCGATATCTCCTCTTCAACGGCGATGGCGGTAGATCTGGTGCGAGGCGGATAAGCGCGCGAAAGCACTATATAAGTTATTAACGATGCGCCAACGCCACCGTCACCGTCGCCGCCGCCGCCGCTACCGTTGCTTTTTCGATCGCGCATGAATGATGATAACCACCCATTCTCATCGGCAACTTTTTACGGCATTATAATGAACCTCAATATCACAGCACACGCATACGAATTCCAACTACTTCCGCGTCTTTGTTGGCACATTACACGACTATTAACACTCTTCGTATGCGCCGAGTACGCGTCGCAGCGCTTAATGGACGGCGAGCGTTAAAATAATTTAGAACAATGCTCGTTTGAATGACGAGGAAGCGAACGAGGCGTTAATGCGCGGCAGTTGCACTTGTGTTATTTGTCCACTGCTGCCGCCACCAGTTTGCCACCATTGCCGCCGTTAGCGCCGCCGACCGCGTGATATACGACGGATGATAAAATACATTCCCGCCGCAGCGTCGCCGGCCACAATTGACGGCGTACACGCACAGCGTCATTACCATAATAACGCAAGCGCGAAATTGCCATTCACAATGAGCAATTTATGCGCGCGTTTGACGCGTGTGCATTTTATTCGCAAATTCACAAAATCACGAACCATACTCGCATTGTCCCATTGCGCGACAAACGCATTTAGTTCATGCGCTAATATGATTGAGAAACGTGTAGGCGTAAAGTGTCCCGATTCGAAGCATGTCTTGCAGTGCAAATTGGCAATTAAGAGACAGAGTCACATCGAACGCAAGCAAGCAAAACGAAGACTCGGGCAGAATGGTGAACATGAGACACTAGCGTTGCGCCGGCATGAATAATCGACGAGATTTGCATAGAGCAAAGCTTGAAATTTTCGAATCACACACATATGCATCTTCTTGCACCTCAAAGTTTGCTTCCTCTGTTTCTCTCCATCATGAACATCATCATCATCATCATCACGGGCAAAGTGCACTTGAATATGAATATTACGAGTGAATGCAAGGATAATTTGACCTGGTTTCCAAACACCTATGATCTTCTAAAAGGGAAACTAACACTATTGGTTACCACTCGGCTAATATCCTTTGAAATTCATAGCGATGCGAGCTGCAATAGTTTGTCCGTAATCCACCATAAATTCTGTACGCGGCAAGCAATTCGATAAAAAGTATATGAGAAGAGAAAAACGCGGTTGAGAAAGGGAATAAAAGACATTTGCCAATGCAGCAAGGCGCAAAGAAGTGAAATTTAAGCGCACCGCGACGACGACGAAAATTTACGGTGTACATTGCGATTTATGGGTGAGAATTACCGGCGGGCATTCCTCGAATGATTATAAATGCACCCGAGCAAAGCGCGCGCGCCTGACACGGTGGCGGCAGGCTGCTGCGGCTGGCGTTGGTGGCTGTGGCAAAAACCAGCAAGCAAAATGAATGAAATCGCAATGCGGAGGCGGCAGCGCATCATCTCAAGCGCGAGGTGACGCGCCTTAAGTAAAAATTATGAAGATCGCCTCGTGCCGCCGTTGCTTCTCTTGAAATCGTCCCGACGCCTCATTACATATTCGCCACTTTCTTCGTGTGCGCGCAATTGCGCAAATGTAAATCTTGTTGTCGACGGCGTCCGGAAAGCTCTTGCGCAGCACATTCATTACATTAAAACCTATTAAGGTTAATTTCTGGTAAATATAACCGACGAGTGAGCACAAGGCAATAAAACAAAGGTTGGCCTCCTTCCAGAGGTCAACCTCGATGCGAAATAAAGCGCAAGAAGCAAAAAAAGGGAAGAGGACGAGCGAACTAGCTAGCTAATGTGGGGCCGCATCGCGCGTCCTGGGGTTTTATAGCCAATTAATCCACTCGGACGTTCGGACGACAATTTAGTGTTAAAGGGCGGCGGATTTCATGGGGAACGCACCAACGAACCCGGAACACAAACGAAGGCTTGGCTCTGCGCTGTTGGCATTAAGACGTTTCCGGCAAATCGTAAAAATCCTTGCCGTTCTTGTTTCGTTCGCAATCTGATGCGACATAAAGTGCGCCATTCAGCCGCTTATTCTAATTGTTGAATTGTGTTAGAGCTGCAGGCAAAGTGCACTTGCCGCCCCGCCTGCCTCCTTCATTCGATTGCATACATTCATTTCGCCGTGCAATGTGCAGAAAAACACAGAAATGTTCTACGGTAGCGGGTGAGAAACAGCAGCGACCGCGGCGCCGCCGGCAACGGTGTGCGTAAAAACGTGTAGCAGGGGCGGCTGCGAAGTGATGCTAAATTAGAAAGAGGCACGTCGTTGGAGATTACTGTCTCTTGTGTAATTTACTGAGAAAACAAGGGTACAATGGTACGGCATCTTAGCACGTAATACTATCGCGGAATGACTATGCAGCCACATAAATAAAGCTTGGATTCAGCACAGTGTACGCTGATGGTGCTGCTAGTATCATTGCTACCACCGCCAACCACTACCACTGCTCCTGCTGCCGCTGCCGCCGCCGCCGCCTAGCTTCAACTTTACACACATATTCTCTTCCTTCCGTCGACGTGCAAGAAAACGCGTTAAAACGCCAAGAGCGCGCGAGCCGCGGAAATTTATTACGCATCCCCTTGATATTGAACCGAAGAACACACGACTGCGCCGCTCCTCTTCCGTAACTCGAGAGACCAGCCAGTTGGACCGCATTAATAAATTCGCAATAACTCATCATAAATCCAAATCGTTCTTCGCATGGAAGGCAGAGCAATAAATTCAATCATCGAATAAATTCGCAAATAGTTGGCAATTAGTCTAAAGTTCATTCTCAAGTTGGGCGCAAATCCCGGCCCATTATGTTTTCGTGTCCTGCGCGCCCGCGTGCACAGCGCACGTATGCTCGGTCGGAAGTCCTCCTCTCTGCGCGCACAAAAGATTTTAAAGCAATTGCTGAATAAATGGCTTCTCGTTGGGTACAAAACACACACGCTGCTCGCAGTTGCCGCCACCGGCTGCCCGGATATTGCAATATTTCCTCGCCGGCTTTTCACGGACTATCGGACACCACATAATGTCGAAGAGCATTACGTTCCAGCCGCATGCCCAATTATTGTAAAGTGCAAAGTTTCCGGAACCACCGCCACCTCGGATGAAATGAAAGTTTTCTCAAACAACACTGCTCATCTGCTGCTTCAGCTACTTTCCTCCTCCTTGCAAGCTCGTGCTGCTGCTGCTTCTTCTTCGTCTTCCCACTCTTCATCACGATTTAACCCTTTCGCTTTCTTGCTTCTTGAGCGTTGAGCGTTCAACGCTAGCTGGTGGTTCCTTCTTCAAACTTGCACAATTTCCAACAATTTCCAGCTGAAACAACAAGCCGCGCAATTTTCCAGCGTCATTGATTCAATTTCTCGGCTTAAACATCTGTCGAATGCGAATCTGCCGCGACAGTTGAACGAGCAGCACAATAACGAAACGAATGAAAATTCAGCGTTGCAGTAGGCCATCGTCGCCGCCGCCGCCGCCGCCACCACCTCTCTTGCCATATGATGCGCGACAGATAGATGAAGCCAGACAACAAGTGTCATAAAAGTTAGATTTTCTCGAGACTCGAAAGGCGTTGCTTGCGAATGAAATAAGCTGAATGTCAAATTCAACGCCTGAAACGCGCCATGTATGCGCTGAATATATGCAAAGAAGAAGACGAAGAAGAAGTGAGGAGCGAACCCGCCGCAACCGCAGAGCCCGCACCGAGTTGAAAATGCGCGTTTTATCATTCAAAATGCGTTCGCGTCTCGCCCGCATTGCCATAGCTGCGCATGCATGCAATGCTGATACGCTCAAATGTTATTGAAATTCGTTGGCAAATGTTCGATTTCAATATTGTACGTGTACGTGTGCGTTGCGTCAAAGTCGGCCCTGATGATGATGATGATGCCTCCTGCCTGCCTACTACCACCTCCTCCTCATCGTTCTCCGCTTTGGCGGCGTGACGGCAGGCAGTGCTCTCGCATTGATATTACCATGTCGAGATGAAGAACGAGCGCGGCGCGCAAGGGAATGCAGGTATTTCGTCCGCAAAGAGAGGGGCAGATTAAAAAGTTCAACTTCGTCGGCGGCAAAGTATTGAATTGCATCGCACGCGCGCTCACATTCGCCACCGCCGGCTGCCAACATTGCATCACAACCACCGCCGAGTGCATTTCGCTCTCTGCGCACGTATCGCATGCCAATGCAGTCGATTATAATGCAGGCCGCCCATCGCCGCTTATATTCAAACCGCGCAATCGCCAAATGGGGAAGTCAAGCGCTAATGTTGCCTGCTTACTACTGTTGCACCCCTCCCGCCGCCGTCGACATTAACGAGCGCTCGCGAATAACACAACGCAACACAACAACACATCGGTGGAGGCAGGAGGAGGCGTAGTGGCAGTGGAGGATGAGATAACAAAAGGGCCCTATTACCCTCATAATTAAGTACTCTCAAGCGTGCAACACTTCTAGTTTAGTACTCTGGCTGCTCCGCCAACAGGGACACGCCGAACAAAACACGAGCGCGTACGCTTACAAATGATAAAACTTACGCAAATTGCTTCTTTTCAGCCGCACGTTATATAGGTAACAACAACAAGATGAAGTAGCACGTGTAACTCACCTGGAACAAAGAGAGTATTTCGGTTAGAAATCAATTTTACGCTAAATCAAAAGCAAAATGTTATTCATCTAATCGACTTTTAATTGCTTCCTCTGATGATGAACGTTTGATTCAATCATGCGGCACAAATCAACAAAAAATCGAAAACTGGAACGACGTGACCCTTCCAAAAAACGCAAAGAGATGAAGTGGAAGGATCAATGATAAACATCACCATACGACCGGCAGCAGTAGTAGCAGCAGCAGCCGCCACCACCGCCTTCATCATCATCATCATCATCCATCCGCGGCAATTTGCAACACGCCATACACACGAATATCCAATTACGAACTGGATTATTTTCATGATGAAATTCGAATTTTTCCTTTTTGCTCTTACAATCAATCGCAAAATATTCACTCACTCACTCATTTTGGATGCGCGCTAGCTGCTGCCGTGCTATTGCTATTTATATCAACTCTTTCTGATATTTGCGGTTTTTGGCAGTATTGCAACTGTCGCATGCACGCATTCACTGCACCTCTGCACGTACACCTGTCAAGTGAAGACCGACGACGATTGAATCAAGCATGCACATGCCTAATGCAAATACACAGTGAATTTCAATTGAATTCTATGGAAATTTTCCCCGCATTCACTCTAACGACCATGCACTGCATCTCGTTGCTGCTGTTGCTGCTGCTGCCACTGCCGCCGCTTTTGTTGAGAGAAAAGTTTCGTTTCGTTCGCAATTGAATACGAAACGAAATGCGAACATGAAGAAAAAAGGACGAAAAATAAAGCCAATGCAAGAAAGAGGGCGCGCGCGCGTACGAGTGCTGGCAACGTGTCGAATTGATTGTGCTAAAAGTGTAAGCACCGGCCGAGAGTTTACATGAAGCGGCGGCAGTTTACGCACAAACGAAGAATAAGGGCAAAAAAAGAGGGAAAGAAACGCAAAGGGCGTCAAGTGTATTATAATAACGGGATTACGTTAGCGCCTCCGGACGAGATGCGCGCCGTTTGTTTGGTCATGCATTTTTCGTTTTGCTTTTGTGCACTGCCACCACGGCTGCCGCCGTCGCCGCCGACGCTGCCACCGCTTTAGGGCCGGGTAATTTTAAATTTATGAAGAGCGCGCACATTTCTCCACCTTCATCGTACGACGACGAAGCAACGTGGGAATTCCCGTTTCCTCCTCATCTGTTTTTCTTTCCCGCCGCCGCAGAAAACGGCTGTTCTTCGGAATGTGATTTAAAACTTTCATAACAACCAGCGCGCCGAAGCGCCCCCGCATGCAATATATGCATGTTTTGATATTAAATTTGTGCTCACCAATAACACACAAAACACGTATACGCGACCCGCGGGAAAAACAACAGTCGAACACGAAAATGAGGCAAATAAAGAAAATAAGGACAATCTGTACACGACTCACGTCCAAATAAAAGCGACAATATCGCTAGATTTATGTCATGCGCATCGATACATTCCGCATCCGCAGTTATTATCATATTTATCTCTTCTCCTCGCAAAGCGATATTAAATCGGCAAAGTGTTTCCTGCTTTGCCCGCACGACGCAAACTTTCGATATGATCTCGGCGAGGAGGAGAAAGAGGAAGCAGAAGTGTTGCCGATGCGCAAAGTGTGGTACTTTTACGAAGAAGTAAATTCTTGCTAATGTCCTTCGCCCCTCAAGCAGCGCGCGCGCGCCAGAGGATACATTGCCAAACTTTCTGATAGTTCAATCTTCTTCCGCTCGCACGATTTAGCCTCCAAATCCTACGAGCTCGTTTCTATTTTTATTTATCTATTTGCTTTATACTTTCACTGCACGATATGAATACAAACTGTATAACAGCACCAAATCGCGCGCGCGCGCGCTCAATAATAAAATTCCGAAACACGTTCGCCTTAATTTCTTTTGCATGTGAGTTAATTTGTTGAGCAAATTAAAATGCAACGCAAGTAAAAAGTGCTCCGCTGCACTTCGAAATAATACCCGAGGGAGTCGCGCGTCCCGTCCGAATTCTTTTACCATTCCACGAGTGCGCACAGCGTGTGTTACTTATGTAAGACGCTTGCAAGTCTTGCCGTAAAATAAGAAGCGCAAGAAAACAAACTAAACTAAACGCGGAATTACATTTTGCTTTTTGGCTTTCTTTGGCTGCAAGGTTCTCAGCTCACGAACGTTAAGCAAATAAAGGCAAACGCGCGCTCATTACTGCAGGAGCGCATTAAAGACGGTAATTAGCGTGTTCTATTGCCATGCACAAACAACTTTTTCTTGGCCCTCCACGGTGTAAGCGTCGTCGTCGCGTTTTCAAGTGTGAGCAGCACGGCCAAAACGAGGCAGGCAGTTAGTCTGGCGGCGGCGCCGTCGTCGAAAGAAAAAGATTCGCATTTTTGTATGTTTTATTTGGCTTGCGCGCGACTGCCGCATGCTGTTCGTGTTGTATTTGGCAATATGCCCTTCCTGCACATCTCTCCTCTGTTATTTTCCGCTACCGCATTTGCTTCTTCGTTCGACTCGCATTTGGTTGTTGCGTGCTTGAAATCCGCAAAATTTATGTGCACCGCGCACCCCGAGAAGAATTTGTATTAATCTTGGACGTTGCTCTCCAGGCTAGCGCGCCCAATAGCAATGACATTTCTACCTTGCCTCCTTTCTTTGCGTGCTCGCATTCATTTGCAGTGCAAAAACGAAGCAAAAAATACAATTAAACGACGAAGGCGGCAAATGCCTCGTCTAATGAGGTTGGCCGAAAAGTTAAATGCGGTTACATTATTTTTTTAATCTAAAAAAATCTTAATTTTATTAATGCAAAAAGTCATTAATAAGTCACACGATATTGCAATTAAGCTTTATAAATAATGTAATTATTATTAATTCACAGAAAACCTATTCTTTTTCCCAAAACTCGCCCCGCTTTCATCCCTGGTAAAAATGATTTTCACGAGGAGACATGTACGCACAAGTTTTTAGTTATAAGTGCGACGACGGCATGACACGAATGAATATAACGCTTCGTTGGATGGCGGCATGCAGAAAGGATGGATGCCACGCTGGCACCGCATAAAACATTATTAGAAAGTTCGGCGAGGACTTATCGTCCTGACGACTACAACATAATGTGCTCTATAAAAGCCATTTTAAAGTTTCGAAAGGAAATCAATGGCGAAAATGCGGATCGTAAAATCTTCGCAGATAAATCTTCAAGGATCGGAGAAGCGTCTCCCGTATGCAATGTGTGCGCACATATCGCGCGCGGTGTGCGCAAAATTCCAGCGTATTTTGCACGAACTCTACAAGAAGAGCATTACGCAAATGGGGTAGGAAATCAGGCGCCGTGGTATACACATTCACCAATATCGCCATACTGCACTACATGTGTGCTTCGTCGTCGTCGTCGCCGCCCCGCAACGTAAGTGCAAAGTATTTCACTTTGCGCAAGCAAGTTCAAACGCATAGATATGGATATAGAGGGCAAAACTATTACGATGCCGAAGAACACCACCAGTGTCTTGTGCCAGAATGCGATACTCAAGTATGTTGTCGTCATCGTCGTCGTCCTCGTCGTTCTCCTCCACTACCACACCCTGGCGGGCAATGTAATTGCGCAATTAATCATTCTGGGTAATAACATGCCGCTGCCTCCGCCTGCCTTCTTCACCACGCTCTTCTTCAAGACGCACTCTTGCCTTGTTCAAGAAGACAACGTGCGTGTCGCCCCTTCATCGTAGTCATAATTAAGAGCGCACTACATTATAATTATTATACATTGAGCGCATGCACGTTCTTCGTGCAACACACAAAGATATTGGCGGCGGCATCGTAGCCATCGTCGTCGTAGCCATCGTCGTCGTCGCCGTCTTACGGTCTCCATATTTATCGAAAATGATAGCAGCGATGGGCGCAGCTGGCGCCGAAAACATTTCTGCAGCAGTCGCAGCAGCGCGCGCTTATTGCCGCCCCCCGTTCTTGATGTCTTTGCACAGCAACATTCTTCCAAACGACCAAAAACGGTAGCCGTGTGCTGCTGTTACCAACCATTCTCCGATGCCATATCATTCCATCCAAACTAAACCAACCCGAGGAGTATCATCATCATATCGCGCGCACATCGCATTCAATTCGATTCACCATGCGAGGCGGCGAATCGCGCAATTAAATAACACGACCGCCCCCATTGCTGCCTCACCGAGTTTATATTGGATAATACATTTCGGGCGCTTAGGAATTCGGTAATTTCATGTGGAACGCAACGCAATGCCATTACAATTTGTGCGCTTGCTCCTCATCACCACTTCTGGCAAGCAAACGCACGTAGCACGAACAGCAATCAAATCGCATCGAAATTAACGCATTTCATTTAATAAGGCGCACGTAATATTTAACTCGACGACGTCGCGCGTGACAAAAGACATTTCCTTAACGACAATTGAAATACTTTAAGAGCAGCGCACTGTGAAAACGAAAACCGAAGAGGGATTCGCTGCGACGCAAAAGTTGAACTACACTATTTGAAATTCATGATTTGATACTTTGCGGAAAACTAAGTAAGTACGTAAGTAGTTCGAAAAGTACTTAGAAAAGTGTCAATAACGCGTAAAATAACTCGGTAATAAAATACTCACTGGAAAAACGAACACACCATCATAAATCTAATTGTTCCAAAACTATTTTACAGCTAGTAAATTTTATATCTGTGTTTAGTTAATATATTTATTACTTGTCGTCTATATTATTATTATTCCAAAACTTGGAGTTACTACAATATTTCTCAATTATTCGCGAATATGAATCAGTATGATCCCGCGCGACGACGACGGCAACTACGTAGTAAAACATAAGAGTAGCTTGTACGAGATTAGCGATTGAATGGATTATAGTGCGACGACTAAGATAGTCGGGGATTAAGTCATACGCGCGATTCGTACTCCTTCGTCGCTTCGTGAATGCAAAACGCATTTGCTTTTAAAGCAGATTTAATTTCCCCGTTTGCATTTACTCCTCGCATGCGCAACGAGCGCGCGCTGAGTGCATTTTGCATTCAATAACACTTGTGCGCTTCTCACTTTGAGCGTCGAGCACTAGACGAAACAAAAACTAAAAGCAAGTGTTAAGCGCTTTAAGTATCCTCGTGCGACTTCTGCTCGCTCGCTCGCTTGCTGTCTCCGGCAGCTTCCACAAACACGCGACAAACACGCCAAACGACTCGAGTCGACTCGTCGTCGTATCATCAAGACTTTCAGTTGCACTTCCTCGTAGTTTTCGTCTACTCCTCCATCGCCGCCGCCGCTGCCGACGCCGCTACTAACATGCACCGAGTCTCGCGACTCGAATGCAAAGAAGACGCGAGCGTGAGCCCTTCGTCGATGTCGAGTTGATAGCGTGGGTGTCCACCCAGTATAATTACGTGCACCGCATCCAGCGAAACATTAGTTTCGAATTTAACTACAACACTCTTGACAATGATCTATATCGCTCGAGAACAGACACGCCAAGAGACAAGACAGAACCCGAATGCATCCAACCGAACTGAATGAGAATAGGACCGCGCGCGTGCATCGCGTGGAGTAAATTTACTTCGGCAGCGTGTTGCTCATCTCATCAGTGAGTGAATAGCGACACAAGAATGGAACAACGTCATCGATGTTTGATACTCAGACCGCACAAGTACAATTCTCTGCTATGACTACTGTTAGTTTAAACTTACAATATACAATATGTTTCCATTATTTCAACAGATCCAAAAAGCGCCATTAAAAATACCTTACAAACGCCTCAACTTAAAAATGATACACTTCATCAACGATAAATGTCCATCATAAAAAGTTATTGTTTAAAAAATTAAACCAACTGTATTTTAAAGCCGAATAAGCTCATTGTACGCTCGCTTCCAAGTTAGACAGACATTCACTCGTATTTATTTCCCCATTGCAATACGCGCAAATTGCACACTGTTCGACTATTTGTTGGCTGGATGCGAGAGACGCAAATACGCGCATAAATATGAAGGCGAAACAAACAGAAAAGTAATACGCGAACAACGACAGAAGCGTGAGGCGGGAGGCGAGCGGCGGGCGGCAGAAGCATAAATGAGCCGGCTCGTTTCGCCGCTGCCGAAGCCAAGCAAGCAAGCTTCGTTACTCCGTTATTGTTTATCCAAACACAAAGGGCGCGAGCACGAGCGCGTGCGCGCGTACCACTAGCAAACATATAGCCCACCGCGCTGCTCGCTGAGATAAATAACCATAAAAAAGCAGTAAGTAACTAATAACCTAAAATAACAAGAGGGGACAAATGAGTTTCCCTATAATACGCCATATTCCTTCGACTTCTATTTTTGCATTATTCTGTGTCACTCGTACAATATCAAAAGCAAGCAGCGACTAATAAATCGCAAAGATTTACTTTCGTTCGTGCTGATTAATTTAACGCTATTTTAGAGCTTATTAGCAAAGTAATTAATTTTACATATTCGACTGCTGTATACCAACCTACCTACTACTAAGCACCGATATTTGTTTCAGTTACTTACTTACTTATATATACCCAGCAACATCGCGCATTTAAATTCATGCGCTATGTAGCGCCGCGTACGTACGTCTTGCTTAAAGGGGTGGAAAACGTAATGAAAATAATTTACCACCAAAGAGAAGGCGCCCGTTGCGTGCCGCGCAATCGTTAGTCACACGAATGTGTGTAATAAAACTGCTTAATATTGTTCCGAATGGCATTAGCGACCTACTTTCACCGGCTGTTGCCTGCAGGCCGTGTGTTCGTTCATTTCTTCCGTCGTTCGCCCTCGCTCGCTGCTTTCGCGCTGCCGAAACACACCTTTTGCCAAAGAGGTCCTAAGTGAATCCTGACATGCCTTGGCTTTTCCTAGCCCTCGGGGCCCGAGGACGCGCCACGACAGTCAGCCGCCCACGCGTATCACAATTTCCTCCCCCCGTTTCGTGCGCGTGCGATTTCCGTTTTTGCCTCGGCGACGACAAAAAGTCGACGAGGGGGCGGCCGAGGAAGCGGGTGTGTGTGTGATAAGAACGTCTTTGCCGAAGATTTGCAAAAATAGTACATTTTAATCTACGCTGACATTTCGCGTGCCAAAGTGCTCTGAATTAGGATTAAGAAAAAAGTACGAATGAACTTTATATTGATAATAAACGTGAGTTGTGGCTTTACGTTTTAGCACGCTATAATACCTTATCCGTCCTAACGTCTTTTTAACGAATTGCCTTAAATCAAATACTTTTAACACAACCGCATCGCTCATTCCTCGTCGAAAAACGAAAATTTCAACATTATTTTAACCCCGCACAGCCAAGGGCAGCGCTACGATAAATAAATATTCGCTTAATTAAGTAAACAGAAATAAAAACGAAATAAATCAACATTAAATAAACCACGAATCCGGAAATACGCAAAGGCTAAAATTTACTTTTTAATGTAAAACACGCAAGAAAAAAACCCCGAAACACATGCCCAAATCAAAGATCATTATTAATCACGAGTTATATTTATCCAAGGCAGGCATGCAGGGGCACCGCATCGTTAAATCAGCCTGGAGCTTTCATTACAACCCATCGCCAACCCACCAAACTAGTCATATACCGCCTCCTACTCATCCCTTATTCAATCGATGCGTTGTCTAAAAAAAGTGTCATAAATGTAGATAATTTATACACATCCGCTGGTATAAAAACGTCCATCAGATTAGAATAAAACTAAAACGACGATGATGACGTTGTTGATGATGATGATGGCCATGATAATACAACAACACCGCCAACCAAATTACACGAGCGGGCTAAACAAACAAGAAATGAAAAATATGCGCACGCAACGCAACACGTTACACGGTTTTATATTTTGAGCAAACATTTTCGGTTTCGAAAATAATGCGGCGCACATAAATTATGGAATAGATTGGCGCGCGCGCTCGCGATGCCAGGCGGCAGCAGCAGCAGCGGGAGGATGGCAGTTAATAATAAATTAACGACGCAAAATAAACAAAAGCGGCAGTTGGTAATGTGATACTCCCCGATGCACAAGCAAGCACATTGCAGGTGCTGCTGGTGGCGGCGGTTCTTTCACGCGTTTTCCACCTCGCCCCCCTTCCTCCAGTGCTGCTCTGCCCCACGCGCAAGCGTTGGTTAATTATGTCAATAAAACTAGAAAATTATCTGCCATAAAGTCATATAAATTTAAATGCGCGCACAATGTTGTTATTGTTGCTGTTTAACTGCCGCGTAATTTTACAACGTGTATCATAATCCGAGAGAGGGTTGTGTTACACGCGGCAGCGGCGGCGGAAAAGAACAAAACGAGCAAAAAAGAAGCATATGCAACACGAACGAAAGAAAACAAAGGGGGGTGTATGTTGTATAATGTCCTCGCCGGCGGCAACAACAGCACAATGCGGCACACGCCGGTTTTGGAAAATTAAACAGTCCCGCGCGACTACTACCACCGCCGCGCCGCTGTTGTGTTGGCCGAGGCGGCAGGAGGCCTAGTGTTTTGTTTGCCTGCGAGACGAGCGACTCGTTGACGCTGTACAACAAAAGTAGGTATGTTTGTTGCAAACCGTGTGCACAAACAACCGAAACGTGCAAAAGCGGAGATGAAAATATAAATTACAAATATATTGCCGCCCAACGCAGTTAATTAACGCTGTATCACAACCGCCGCCACCGCCGTCGCCGAAAAAACAAAATATAAGAAAATAAAAACCGCATAAATGCGAATTACTGTTGCATTTTTCATTTTGCCCCACGAAACAAACCGAATAAATTGATACAATTTTTCCGCCGTCGTCGTCGCGCGAATCTGAAATACTTTCAAAAACATTTCCTTCGGATAGTAGAAAACAACTATTATAAATTAACTTCAACTCAATTAAAACTTTTTTCCAGCGAAACGACTCCCCGCGTCTCGGCAGGAACGGCCGCGACGTAAAAGGCGCAAGCTCAAAGATAAAATTTAAACCGAGTTGTCTGATTGTTGTTCATCAGCGAGTTCATGCACGTCGTCACCGCCGCCGACTCCGAGAGATAACCGGATAAAACTGAAAAGGAACTTATTTACTGTTTGATGACTTAATTTAAGGGAGGCGGCAGCAGAGAAAGCGCGCCTCGTACAACAACTAGACGAAACGCAAGAAGAACGCGGCGCACCGTGCACAACTGATTCCGTTTTCCTTTTCGGGACGCTCACTCGCCCGCCCGCTTCACGACGGAAGAGATGAAGTGGGACAAACAAAAAACGACACGCGACAAGGGTATACATTTTCTGGGGGCTGGTGGCGCTGGGTATCAGGTGGCAGACAGTCCCATTTAGGGATAAAGAGGGTTCACGTGCGTGGCGCGCTCAGCGAAGACATAATCAGTGGGGTTGATGTCATCGTACTACAAACGCCAAGGTAAGAAGACGTGTGCCATATGTCCTTCGCCGGCGGCACGTGCCACTTTTTGCACCCGTCCCAAATCGAGATGTTACCTCGTTTGTCATCGCACAAGAGAGAAACTTACCCCTTCGTAATTGGATCAACATTAACTTGTTCCGCGCTATAGGCAGGCAATAAAACCCACGAAAAAACAGCCACGCACACGCACACAATTATTTATCTCGCTTTAAAATCCTCAAATCCTCAGCTTATTAACTCGGCGAAATACGAGTGAACTCATTTAAAAACAACCCTTAATAGGAGACCAAGGCTTCGTATTCGCATTAAAAGAAAGCGGAAACATGCTCAACAAGCCCTCAAAAAATTGCCAAGATTTGGCGCCGTTGCGTATGGAGCGCGCTCACGCTTAAGGAAGGCGGAAGAGGAAGTTGCAACATCTGTTCATTTATAATAGTGACGGCGGCGTCGGCGGCGGTGGCGCCAGCAGCGGTGGCGGTAAAATGCCATACATAATTTTTGCAGAAAGCCCCCGTAGTTAGCGAGTATATATAGGAGCTGGCATTAAAATGCTAATACGCGGACTCGAACGGGGAAAATTGTGTCTATTCTTCGGTTCGTTCTTTCACTCTTACTCACTCGCCGGCGAAAAACCGAGGAAAATGAGCCTGAAATTGCACACTCCCGCCGCTCTTCCCGCTTCCACATTGCGTATCGAATGCGAGTGAGCGCGAGCGCGGGCTTGTAGCATTTAAGTTTAGCAAATTTGCGTAATTTTACATGGGATTGAATTTTTCCGTGCGAGTGCAAGAAAAAAATAAATAAATTCAAGAACGAGCCAGTGAGCCAGCCAGCCAACCCACCAACCAACCAGCCAAGCAAACAACTAAGAAACCCTTAAATCTTAAACCTCCACCACTTTCGCTTACTCCTCACATCCACCCGAAAGGACGTTAAAAATTTGCATAAAATAATTCCACCTCACCTCGCCGCTTCCATTCCTCCCTGCCCTTCATCGGCATGCCTCGTTGGAAATAAATGATAACGAGTGTTGAATTCAATGTTGAATATGTTAGCGCGTTATGTGATAAACTGACCAAGCCGACTTAACACTGGGGCTGAAATTCAACTCATCCTCTCACTTCGCAGCGCAATCAGAAAATGGTGTAAAAAGGTCTTCATTGTCCTCGTATGACGATAGGGGTTGCAACGTATAATTAGATTTTCACCACGCTGCTGCTGATGAAGAACAGTACACCAAATACTCATGCATGGCATGTGGTCTGTTCCGTCTCGCTTTCACCCCGTCCATGTCTTATTTATTCATGAACATGAATGCGTGTGTAGTTTTATAATCATGTAATGCGCACTGTATGTATAATCGGCTCATAAACGAATCCTCAGCCATTAAGAGATACAATAATGTTCCGCATAAAAGAAGAGGAAGAGCATTATTCAGTGCTCTTCCTCTTGAACCTTTTGTTGTTCGTGAGTCGCGCAACAACCCTCGGTGCGCTTAATTGCGTTACGGCGCGGGCATACGCGCATCATTGAGTAAATTCAAATTTATGATCAAGTTGACGAAATGAAGTTAAAACTAAAAATCAGCGTTCCCTCCAAGCTTCCTCCCTATGCGTGTGCGCGCGCGCGCCCATCTTCTTTGTGTTTCGCTGCACAAAAACTTGTTAGTAAATTGAGTAACATTTTCTCCGCAGTGCGTTGCTTGCGTATTTCAATGCGGGCAGCGGGTAAAAGCGCGACAAGAATGCCATCATCATCATCATCATCATCATCGTCGTCGTCGTGAAACGCGACGCTATTGTCATTGTCGTTCGTTCGTGCATTCGTATATGCGTTTTGCGTTCCATTCGTCCGTCCGCGTACGTTATGTATGTATGGCTTTTCGGAGTCAAATTGGTCGAGATTATATCAGCGCTATTAATCTTTCGAATTGTCGAGGGGAGACTCGTTCGTTCGTTCGTTCGTTCGTTCACTGAGGCTGGCTGCCAGCCTGCCTCCCAGGCTGCCGCCGTCCGTTAGTCTCTTCTGGTGCAATGCAGCGAGTTGGGCTTAATTTAAGCAGTAGCATTCGAATTTCAACTTTGAATTGCATATTCATTCCTGCTTCTCTCTGCTTATCGACCCGAAATTAATCCATAGCTGCTCTCTCCAAAAATACACGTGACAATTGCGTCAAGGGCCATTGTCACTCTTAAATCCGTCAACGAATTTTCTTTGTTCAACGGTACCGAAATATTCAAATAAGTGTGCCGGACCGAAAATCACAGCTTTCTAGTTTCGCGGAGCGAAAAAGAAGAGATTTTCATTCAGGGCGAGTCGCAAAAAAACTCTTCAACGTGCAAGTTCTTGCGCTTAATACGCTCAAGCAGTTCGAGAGGCGGCTGAAGCAGGTTTTTCAATAGTAACAGCAGCGGCCGGAAGCAAACAAAAACAATCGTAAATCACAAACACGTGGCGTTTTACTACAATTACATTGACAATAAATATAGGATTGACGTTTTCCAGGCGGCGCTGGCAGGCAGGCACGCAGTTGCACACGCGGTGTTTCAAACTTTTCCGCACCTCGGCCGCCGTGCCATAACCGGAGGCGGCAGACCTGCACCACTTACGCCGCTACCGTTTGCGCTTTTTGCGCGTGTTTCGCAATGTTTCGCTTAAAACTCTTGCGACAAGCCGAGGGAAACGTCAAGGGGCGAAACGCGGCGCGCACGACGTCGTAAATCTCAAGTTAAAATTTCAAAAGAAGCACCAAGAAACACGCGCTGGCAAGGCGTGAAAGCAAAACGCGTTTAATTCACTCGAGTCGCAGTGTGTGAAAATGCGAAAAGTGGAACAGTTTTACCACTTCCTTTTTTTTTGTGACCGTATAGTTGGCGACACTGAGTGCAAAATCAGATTGTGCGACGAGCTAACGTTCGTTCAAACTTGCCCGGCTACCGTTGTTGTCGGTGGCCTCCCCGACTGTCTCTTGCCCATTATTTCGTCAATGACTGTTTCAACATCGGGATAATAGCGTTGCATCGTGCGGACGAGACAAACAACAACACCAGCAGCGACAACGTCCGTGGTGGTGACGGTGGTGGCGTCGGCGCCAGCACGATGAAAATGGAATTGCGGCAAGGGCGCACGCGAACGACAGTGGCGACAACGACGGACGCGCGCTCCTATCCGATTACAATGCATAAAACAATACAGCGGGATAAACAGGGATTCCGCAGCTAACGCAAGCGCGCGCATTTTCGGATAACGAGTGAGATAGTGTTATTAACGGGCCCGGTTGCTTGCTGGCATGCCGTGTATGGCAATTCGCACTGTCGCAGTGGCAAGCGGGAGGGCGGGCGAGGACAGGTAATCAGAATCGGAAGCGCAGCCTGCATGGCTGTTGGTATTTGGCGGCGGCAGTGGCGGCAGCGTTGGCGGCGTTCGTCCGTCCGTCCGTCCGCCACCCAGTCGGGAGACAAAAGCTTTTCATGTGACATATGCTCTTCGCGCACATGCGCATATTCTATCTAAACGCGCAAATTAAACCGCTATTCAGCACCGTTATTATCATTGTTTCAACAGTTTCCACTCAGCAACGCCAGTACAGTGTTAGAGCACGCTCACGCATACCAATCCAGCCGAAAAACCTCCATTTTTATTCAACAATTGCAATATTTCGTCCTAGTCGAGTCCAAAAAGTTCGCCGTAAACTGCATTATCGGCCGCGATAATACCCAATGGGGCGGCGAGCGTGCGATTGGGACCGGGCAGCAGGCTGCAGTGGGGAAATTAATGTGCAACGGGATTTTAAACAAAACTTCAATTAACACCGCATCGACATCGAGGTCCCAATGGTCCAAAGCATCGCAATGGAACGCAATGCAACGCACGCATTCCGAGTGAGGAGAGTAGAGTAGTGTACTTCCATCCATCCGTTCGCGTCCATCGCGGCCGGTCGAATGCACGCGCTGAATATTAATATGCTATGCGTTTCGCAACGTTCACGTTCCACCATGTGCACACATACTCTACGAATCGGCTGGCTGGCTGACCGACCGACCGACCAACGAACCAACCAACCAACCGCCACCAGTGCAAACGCAATAGCCGGGGACAAATACGTGAGCTGTGCGTAAATGATTCATCTGTGATTTTGTCCAATTAACGAATAATTCAACTGAGAGTTCCTGTAATTTTGCGCCAGAGTGCAACGCGACATGCGGCAGCGGCGATGCAACAAAATAAACGAGCGAAAATTTATAAAATAATCAACAGACAAATACGTTTATTGCGTCGAGCAATTATGTAAATGATGCGCATACAATTTCCGCGCCTAATGCGACCGACTAACAAAATTTCAACACTGCAACGTTTATATTTTAAGAGATCATTTTGTTTATAAATAGCTCGCAACTAGCTAGCAATTATCGGTATATCATCATCATCTTCATAGTGAATGCCTTAGTTAGTTTATTGCTTAGGAGAGCAAACGCGAGACTGCTCCTCATTTTTTATCATGATCATTATCCACTTCTCTTCAAATAAGTAAACATTGCTGCTGCTGCTATATTTGAATTCAGTGCGTCGTCGTTGCCGCCGTCGAGGTCGTCATCGTCGTCCTTGTTTGTCATCGATAGATAAAGCGCGCACGCAAAAAGACTCCGACGACGACTATGGCGAAAGGAAAGACGAAGCAAATAAAGAGCGTCTCTGTATAAACTAGGGCTTTATCTATCTAATATCGCTACTACGCACACGACGCGTACGCAACCGACTTTGTTCTTCGGCTCACTGGCAGGAAATATGTTTGTACAAGTTGGTGCGCTACTGCTACTTTAGACGACGACGAGTATCAAATTCCTCTTACGACGATGACGACAACGGTGGCGGCGACGGCGACATTGCGCTGATTTTCAGTTCACTTCGAGATAGATGGATAGTGCCTGCTGCCTGCCAGCCTGCCGCCTCTTCTCATACATGAATGGTGCGCCAAGTTGTTGACGGAATAAGGGTCGACGAGAGATTACAACGCAACTTTCCAATGAAATGAAATAGGGGATAGTTGAATGCAAATGATAAAAATGAATATGACAATTCAACTAGAGAAATTAGAACGATGGAATGGAATATCTCGAAATTAAAACGAGGAATGAATAGATTTCACACTGGATTCGCATAAAAACGCATAAAATTATCAAGTATGCTCGGCTGGACACACTCGAAGCCCTACTAATGGAACAAACCTTTGGGCCGGCAGGCAGGCAGCGGACCCAGGGAATAGATTATTATATAGGAAGTTCCAGCCAGCCGCGTGTATGACGTGCCGCTCAGTGGCTGCGCGACCGCATGAAAACGACGAGACGAAACGAGAGACGAGAGGCGCGCCCGAATGGAATATATAAAAGCCTGTCTGAAAAGGACTTAGTTGGATTTATGCGCTGAAAACAGTTACGTGGGATACGCGAATGTATATGACCTAACCGTCGGCTCGGCGATCTCTCTTTCTCTGCGCGTGATCCCATATCCTGCCGGTATGCGACAACGACAACGTCTTTGCACCGAAATAACTCAAAGCGTGCGCATGCAGTGTAAAATAGACTTCATCCGCCAATCTTAAACTCTTCCTTTTTTTCGTTGGCCGCGTGTGCCAGCCGGGCGCATTTTGCTCTTTTTCCGTTCACGTTACCATACAATACGCCTCTTCACATTCGACCTACACGCGCGCCCAGTACACGTTATTGCCATTTTGTTTCGCGTGCTGCCCTTTGCTTCGTTTTGCTCGTCGTCTTAATAACATGCAACTCGGCAACAAACGGCAAACAACAACAACAAAAAAAAAACAATGAGTTACACTCGGCGAAGGATGACTATGAGTATGGCAGTCGTGCGGAGAGGCGCGCTTAAATCGTGCGCTCGCACTTATCAAATGCATAAACGAATAGAGGCGAGAGCGCGGCGCTAAGGCCCAAGACCGCAATTACACTGCATACTTGCCGCGCTCGCTGTTCTCAAATATCATCATCAGCTGGTCGCCGGTCGGTGCAAACCTCGCGTGCTGCTCGCATTATTCCGTTGTCGACGGCGGCAGCGGCGGCGGCGAAGCGCTCTCCGAGGCCCTCTTAAAAGGGCTCCCGCGCTGCAAATTATACTTAACCCCTAAATTCGGACCGCAAACTTTGGTAAGCTCGGGGCAAACTAATCTTGAAAATATTTTCATTTTCATATTACACGCGGACGTCGGTAGTGGTGGCGGCGACGATGGTGATGGCGATGGCTGCGGCGGCAGGAAGCGGGAGTGAATTGCAAAAATGTACAAGTCTCTAGTTAAATGAATGTTGAGCAAGAAGTAAAACAACTTCGTACGAACGGAGAAAGCCACTGGGGGCATTGGGCGGCAGTGGGATGGAAAGGGCTGGGAACCATATATAATGCACGCGATACCCGACTGGGGAGCCATGCATTAAACCTCATTACGACGGATATTCGCGCCGCAGCCACGGAGTATGTCAGTTATCACCGCCGCCGCCACCAGAGAGCCAGGTGTCTTGCGGGGTGAAATCACAGCCGGGAAACGCGAGTACCACATAGCGGGAAAATAATTACTGTGCGCGACGTAACTTAAGCCTGCAGTGCTTACGCGCAAAAATAGAAATTTAAGCCCTCTTCTTCGCTGCCACCACTGTCATCCGCACAGCAAGTCACGTTACTGATAAAAAATGTATTTCCATTGCATACAAGTCCACGAGAAAATGATAACTGCAAAAGAACGAGTCGAGTGGCAACAGCAGCGGCAGCAACAGCAGGAAGAGCACCAAAGAAGGAAGAATACGGTCATAAATTTGCATTAAATTCTGACAATGCCAGACAACGAATGAACGAGAACCGAGCAAGACTTCTTCCTCGCCTCAATAAATGTTCAATCTGCCCCCCATCTACACCGCCCGCAGAAGTGAAATCGTATTAATTTAAGTCTCGCTCCTCTTCGTGCAACACGCAACAATGACAACATCATTGAAGACGACAAAAAAACTTCCAATGGCAACAAGCATCATTTACAACATGCACTCTCACTCGCGCTTCTTCCTCCTCTTCTTGCGCTCATCGTGACCGCCAAAAAAATAACCAAGCAGCGAAAACTTTTAACCGTCTGGCAATTACGAAATGGGGGTCCCTCATAATATATACATTTCTGGGAGTCATTAATGCGCATACTTTATGTACGTGTCTCACCGTCGTGTTCCCCTCCCCTGTTGTAGTAGTTGAATTTATTCTGTGATGCACTTTGTATCTTTTTGTCTCTTGGCAAAGTTGTACCGAAATGTACGTACAATAACATTACGTGTACGTTTACGCTGGCAATGTGTTGTTGCTGCGGCATGTCGCGCATTTCTGCATCAAACTTTTGTCGTTTCGCATTCTTCGCGCGCGGCACATGCATACATTTACGAAGCAGCGCTGCGCTGGCTGCGCAAGGTGTGTGTATTCGCGACCTTCTTCTTATCTCGACTTTACGAAAATTTGATGCGTCTTCTTCCTCCATCGTACACACAGCGAGCGCGCGCGCGTGCTTTATACGATTACCGCCGCCGCTTGCCTCCGTCTCGCTTCACTTTATCCAAGCGGACGTGGACAGCGAGTTGAAAGTGTGCTTCAAGCGCGAGATTATAGTTGACACTCGCAGCCGCAACGGATCCGCCAACCGTTATATTATTTACGAGAACGGCGCGAACGAGTTGAAGGAGAGCTGCGATGCGCCTCGTGCGAGTATATTAATTATTAACACGCGAAAAAGAAGTCGTTCATCAATCAAGCCAAGTAAAATACGTTTTCTTACCCCCGTCGGCCTTCATCGATCACAAATCAGCGCTACGCTGCGTTATGATGACGTCACATTGAAGTTAAACACTCACCTGAAACAATAAAAAAGATATAATTAGTTTGGTGATTAATTAATCGACTCTAAAAAGCCTTCAGCTTCCACCATATAAATTATGAATTAACGCAATGCAATGAAAGTCATGTCGGAATTAGCCGCTCAGCACCAGTATTTCAATAAAGTTTATTTTAATTCGGGAAGCAACGAATTGCACCTGCGTGTATTTTACAGCAGTCCGCCGCCGTCGTCGTTGGTCGGCGATTAAAGTTAACCCAATTCTCGAAATAGTCGGTGCGTTTTCAGCACTGCCAACGAACGAATTACACCGTTACAGCATGCGCGCATACGACGACAGGTGAACGAAGAAGATATTTCGCACTTGTGAGATAAATACACGGGCGCGTCAAGATTAGTAAAACATAAAAAATATTACTTCACTCAACCGGTTTGCACTTTATGCAATTCTATTAAGAAGTATAATTTGTGTAATATCATGACGACAAAGACGAAGAATAAGAAGCGGGGATTCATAATTCAGAATTCAAGTGACTGTTACGACTTATTTCCTTCGAATTAAAGAGACTGGCGGGCGTTTTCTCATCTCGTCTCGCCTCCTGCTGCTCGTCCTCTTGACATGCAAATTGCAGCCAAATATGAAATAAATGAATACATTAGAATACTGAATTCATTCGTCAAAATGCGTAATTGAAGCTGCAGAAAATTATTCGTCAAATAGACGTCGCAAACGCGGGTGCAAATTTTCATACTTGCCATCGCGGGTGATTCTGACACGTTTTCGTGTCGTGAAGCACCACACAGTATCAATCCAAGAAGTCTGCACACGAAGCATGCATGCTTGCCTGCATGCGCTGCAAGTAACTGCTTTGAATATGCTAATAGTTAGCGTTCAAGTTCGCGTTAATTGGTTTGAGGTGTTAAGTGGCGCGAGATGGTGCAAACACGATTAGCTGTTGCTGCCGCCCCGCTCGCCCGCCAACGCTTGTACCGTTCGTTCGCCCGTTGCAGCGAAAGCAATACTTTCCGCCGTGTGCACAGCTTCCTCCATCGTCTTTCTCTTCTCTCGCCCGCTTTTGTCCTGCACATATGCCGATATTTATACATGCAGCCGCCAAGCATTGTTTGTGTGTGCGCATGCATGTGCCGGCAGTGTCTGCCTCCTGTCGAGTTTCGCCTGCCGCCTCCAGCTCTCTCTCTCCGACGGTTGCATGCGTCGCGCGCGCGCGGTATTGATCTTATTAGCTTAAACCAAATCCCGTTAAATGCATCGTGTCGAAATATCTAAAATCCGTGCTTGTTGTCTCGCATCTGGTAACACGCATATTATCCTATTCAAATTATACAATTGTGTACCAAATTAAATGCAAACTTTTTCTACGTTTTCCCGCATACGAAAAGAAAAAAAACCAAATAAAATTTTTCCACAAGCTTCTTCTTTAAAAATATATATTTACGGGATTAAGTCACTAGTGGAACTTTCTCAAAGAGTTTTATACGTCCAGCGAAGAAGCACAAGAAAATATGTTAGCGTGCATGACAAACACACATTCGCTATCGTTTGATATTGAGACAGTCACGAAGAGGCGACAGACACACCGGGCAGCCAAAGAAAAGAAGAACACGAAGAAGAGAACGTGCTCAGGATAGCAGAACAGAGGATGGGATAGCGAGCCGTCGGGAGACATTACGCCCCGACTGTAAGCATCGTAACCAAATAAAGAATTCAAAAGAACAAGATGAAACTCTTGCTGCTTCTTTGCGAACAACCAGTCCGTTCGAGCACCGAGTGAGCAATATGTGGATATGAAGACTACGAAGTGGTAGGAGGGCAGCAAGCAAGCAAGCAAAGGAACGAGGCTCAGGACGACTCGGGTGGCAGCAATGGTCCTAGCTTGCGCGCGCGCCAAATAGACGCGCCTCTGCATAGCAATGCACCGCACTGCAAACTAAAGTAAGTAAGCACACACACGGCAGGCGAATGAAACGAAATTATAATATAACATGCACAGCCTGCCTGCCTGCCTGCATGCATATCCAATGCTCAGAGCTCGGCTTATGAGTTATACAGAAAAGACATTTCTATGGCTTACACGCTCGTTCTCTCTCGCCCTTCAAACGCACACACATATACTGACACTCTTCGCAAGGGGATGAAGAAGATATCATAAATTCCTTCCGATGCGCATGCAACTTTCAGTGAATAATACGAAAAGAATACAAGTTTGCAAAAGTGCTTTCTCGCGTGCAATAAAATTTATGAATATTTACAAATTGCAAAATGTTAATTGAAAAGCATGTCTCAAGAAAACGTAGACGGTTGCGGTGGCGGCGGCCGTAGTGGCTTGTTTGTTTGTTGGCCATTTGTATGCCAAACTAAATATTCTTCCAGCATGTAATCGCCGCAATTAAACGAAGGGACACGCGACAAAGATTTAGTAGTGATGCAAACGATTCGTGCGCTTAGCTTGAACCGACAAACACATGTTTGCCAAACGCTCACCTCGGCCGGCGCTTTGAAACAAAGTCTCAAACAGCAGACGCGCGCACACCCATACACACACCGCTGAAGGGTCAGTCAGGACAATGGAGTTAATTCACAAACGAGCGCGCCGAGAAAATTTAAAGCAGAAACCTAGGGAATAGTGAGCAGCAACAGACGAGCACGCTGCGTTGCAGCAGAGAAAGAAATCCAATTAAGCGACAGGCCGCGCACCAGCGAACGAGTGAGCTCTGCTCTGCAAAAAAGGACGACGAGGACGAGATGGCGTGGTCCGTGCGCTCCTCTGCGTGTTGCGCGAGGAGAAAACACGACGAATGCTAGCTACACACAGAGAGAAGGCACTTTGGCCGCCAAAAAGACAGACGCACTACTAGTGCATCTACCACCACATTCAGAGAGATAGAGCAGAAAGAGGACGAAAGAAGGCACGTGTAACGGACGAAGGAATGAACGTACGTGCGCATTTCTGATGGGAATACAAAATGCTTCCCTACGCAGTGTTGTGTTGCGTTGTGTGCACGAAGATTGCACACTGCATATCCTTCGTCCTCCTCGCCAATCCGCCAACCCCTTCGCTGCTCTTCCTTCCTCTCTTACGTTCCGAAGGTTGTTCGAGACAACTTGTGCATACGAAACTATCAATACTTATTGGTGCATTGCAGTTGCAGCAATTTTCAATTTCGAGCGCATT
Source organism: Anaulacaspis nigra (assembly GCA_030264675.1). Taxonomy (NCBI): domain Eukaryota; kingdom Metazoa; phylum Arthropoda; class Insecta; order Coleoptera; family Staphylinidae; genus Anaulacaspis; species Anaulacaspis nigra. Next base: position 252,139 of record JARJDV010011333.1, on the reverse strand, counting down.
GTCGATGTGCATCAACTGTGCTCCACCAACTTTGCGCACTGGAATACTGAACACTGCACGCTCAGGGCACGAAAAAAAACCACAGAAAAAAATTGAAAAAAGCCAAGCCGCAATAATGTGAAATATCGCGAGAATAAGAATCTTTCGCTAGAATGCAGCGAGGTGCTGCATTTCAATTGCACCAAAGTGAAATAGGTACAGCGCGCAGCACCGAAAATAAAGCAAAACATTGGCGGAAAAGCGGAAAAATAGTAAAAACGGTTAACATCTTGAAAATTGCATACAAAATTGCGCACAAGTCCACGCAGATGGCGCCCCCGCAATTAATTAAGCCGCCCCATAAATCAAGCGCCACTTTAACGGGCCCCTGAATGGCGAAATTAAAAATTCCTTCATAACTCATCCACCGGCGTGCGGCACGGGAGGCAGCAGCAAGGTGTGCCACTCGTCGTTCGTACTACTGCTCTTTTAACAAGCACTTCCGCTTTTTTCCTTTCCCCCGGCCGCGTTATGTAACAATACACGTTGACAATTCGCAGCAGTCAAATGCGAAATTCAGCTACGGAAACATTTGTTTAAATTTTTCCAAATTAGAGGCACAATCGTCAAGTGCATTTTCTTCACCCTTTCTTCCCTTCATGGTTCTTTGCACGCGTGTGCAGAATGCAATAATACTGCGAGCGCGCGCGTTTCTAATTTGTCGCTTCGCGATTCTCATCACGGTCGCGCTGGCGGAAACTTAATTACAAACAACAGCTTAATTACCAAATACAAGAAAACTACTCTTTCGCCCTGTCTTCGCCTGCATGCAATTGCACTGTTGTTTACTCGCTGCCCTCCTTCCCTCGTCCTTCTTTTCTCATTAACAATTTCGATTGCGCACAAATATAAACAAACTTCAGCCAAGATAAATGAAAATGTCATGTTCACCACTTGGTTGCGTGCGCCAAAATAACAAACCAAAAAATGACAAATCGATAGCAATTTTACTTTGGCAAAACGGCGCGCAGTGCTATAAATTTAAATGCGCAAATGACTTTCTCCGTCAGTCACCCCTTATGCCCAAAGGAAAAACCTTAAGTTGCTATTGATAAACTTTTGGTGGCGGCAACGACGACGACGACGACGGCGATGGTTGCATGTAATAACAAGTCATTGACATTGAGTGATTGACAACGGCGGTTGCTAGCTTGGTGGTTGGCGATTTCATATACGCTTCTTGTTTACCGAATAACGCAAAGCAGCACGCAACCAACTACACTGGGGGTGGATTGGTGGTGGCTGGTTGGTTTTTGGCGCTTGTTTTTATCCTTCCACCATACTCCCTCGATGCAAACTTGCGCATGTTTTTGATTAATGTCTTTCTGCGAACGCGGCCGCAAAGGCAAAGACACACTGAGCAACCATGCTGTCCTCCACCCCGCCTGGCCCCCTCTAACACAACTGCCATGGAAAAAGTTCAAGCGAGCCGCGAATAAAATTCATAGTCATGGCGAAAAACTCAAATATAGTCGGCGCGCACAAAAAATGGGGCGCTGTTGTACGTAATATCACTATTTATTATTGCGCTCGATGTTCATACTTCCTGAACCGCATTTCCGGTTCGTCGATTCAAAGCAATTACAATTCTATGACTATCCCCCCCGACTTCCAGCCTCAAGTGTGTGTATATGCCGCACGAGTGCAAGTTTTGATTCTCCCTTCTCCATCCTCGAGGCTCTTTCAGGGTTGTTGCTCACTTGTGCGCACCAGTCTATTGTATGCACTACCACTATTTTGCGATCGCAATTTCTGAGGGTCGCCGCCGGCGAAATGGCGAAACTACAAACAGGCGCGCATCAAGTAAAGACAAAAAAGGAAAAAGACCACCGCGTGGAAGAAAAGCGCAAGAAGAAGAAGCAGCAGCAGCAGCGGCAACAACGTCGGGCGCGATTTCAATGCACGTCAAGTCTGCCGGAATGGCCGGCGATTACCGACCGAACCGAGGAGAGAGGACACACTCCTTGAGGGGCGCCTCACTGCTCTCTCCCATCTTCGTGTCCTGTTCCTTGCAGGATCGACGCATTGCAGACGTTTTGTTCGATATATACACGAAAAGGACGAGCAAGAAAAGCGTTCACGTTCGACATTCGATGCCTGTTTACTCACATACACACGTGAAAATATCGGCTGTGTCAAAATGCATTTGCTTCGCCTTTCTGTAATGTCATCCAGAAAACTATTCAGGAAGTTCACCTATTTCAGACCGATATGATGATAAGAATTCAAAGAGCTCGATCTTCTCCACCGAGCGATCAAAATTAATAACCAAACCCGCCCCAAATATTATCCAAGTACTTAACACGATATTGGATTTAAACTCTCCTCTTTCCCGAATTCGCATTTGCAACATTTGGCAAACGTAGCGTCACTAATGCCAAATTCATTGTAAAGCTTCCGCCTAATTCCTAATTCCTTATTTCTGCTTGCCATAAGCGCGCTTCCCATTCTTATCGCGCGCAACCAAGAAGTTTCCATTCGACAACGATAGTGAAACCTTGCCATTCGGCATGCATCCGTACTTCCGTCTTAGAAACGAGGAAGAATTTGTGGTGCCGCTGACTCTCGCACACGTTTTGTGGGAATGTGAGAGGGTGTATAATGCAATTTGATTCGTGCTGGAAAATTCAGCGTTTCAAAGAAATACGTGTAGCAAACTGCACGTAAAGCACTTACACTCATCCCTCGCCGCTGCGCCGTTGCATTCAAGAAGCGATGCGACACGACACATGTTGTCGTTGGCGGTAACGGTAACGGTAGCAGCAGCAGTGGTGGCTATGGAGGTGGTTGTCATTGTTGCCTACGAAAGCAAAAGCGATTGCTTCGCTCGAATGCCCCCACAGCGAATATACACAAGGCGCGCGCGTATTTTACTTTTACATTAGCGCGATTATCTGCTACACGGGGTGGTTTTCCATGAAAGCACAACACAAACCAAGACGCGTTAACTACTTAGAGCGTTGCTCGTTGTATACAAATAATACAAATGCGTAGCACGCGCTGAAAATAAGACGCCGCGGCGAGAACGAGAACGAAGCAGAAGAAGCATTACAAACGCACCTACCCTTATAAAATAGGGCGACTTTCACAGCGAACGCACGCGACAGGTATTATCAATTTTATTTATACGCCGCGTTATCGGCTGAGCAACTTGTCTCCGTGCGAAAAAAAAGCAGGAAAAATCCTCTATCCCATCCTCCTCCTTGTCTCCTATTTCGCATTCTTACGCTATACTACTAAACAAGCGAGCGCTTCTTTTCACCTTCGCTTTTAATTTCGAGTAAAAGGAGACAACGAAGCAAAGTTCATCGAAATGATTAATTAAGCGATCGGAACACAGTCGCTTTCGTTGTTGCGTCGCAGGTCGGTCTATAATAATATTAACTCCGCAGGAACAATGGAAAGTCAGTGGCACGGCACGTTCGCGTGTGTTTGGCGCTTTCGAGTTGCGTGCGGATCGATAGGTCGGCATGTCCAGAAGCAATGGTTATACGGTTGATATGGGGTCGAAGGCGACAAGCGTCTAGACTCGCGGACGCCAGGGCGGAGCGGCGCCCGGCAGGCAGCCCCACAAGGAAGAAACCATCACCACCACCGCTACCGCCGACGCCGCCACCACGAGCGTCGACGTTGCAGCAACACTGGCAACGCTGTGTGTGCTGTTCCTGCTGCTTGCTATAGTATGCCACTAGGTCATCGCATCGCAAATCAGCCGAGAGCCTGTTTAACGACTAATAAAATGCGCGCCGCGTGCTGCGTTATATTCAACGACAACAACAAACACCAGCAACTAAGCGGAAATGACGCTAAAGTAATTAACTAAATACACCCAGCTATAAACGCGTACGCGTCCTCCTTAAATATTAAACCTCAAAATTTTACATAATGCACCAATCACTCAACACTCGCTCACAATACCCAAGGCGGCGGCTGCGGCAGTGGCGCGCGCGCGAACTCTCAAGTACAAGTCGCCTTCGCTGCCTCCTCCAATGCTAGAATGTTAGCAATGCTCAAATATTTGTACGAAAGCTTTCGGTAGAACACAAAAGCCTCAAGCCAAACTACAAGCACTTTGTGCGCATTTCAATTCATCATCATGCATCTATCTCTGCTCTTCCTCTCCGCTCCACTCCACAACTCACCATGTTCATATTATCTGCAGTTGAAAATAATGATAACAACAATCGCAGCGACAACAACAATAATGCTAATCATAATAATAATAATAATCATATTTTGTTCCCATCTCCAAATGAGGGGGCGGCCTCGCATCGTGCTTCATATTGTCGTTTCAGCGAGCGCAATGATAATTAACAGGATGAATTAACGCGGCTCGTTGAATACGAGTGCTTGCATCGCGTCGTTGCTCGCTCGTGTAAACATGTACGATAGATAGATATGTGGGTCGGATGACAATCACGCAAATTCGGTGGGTGATGACATCAATCCATTGAATGCGTTTCGTATTACAAGCAGCAGCACTTCGCTGCAAACAACGCGTACGCATACACAACTGAATGAAAAACAATTGGAAAATATAATATAATAGTGCCGAACACACCGCTCACATTCTATATTTGTATTTTTCTCAGATTGACTCGCTTGATAAATAACTGCGCGATGCGTCATCATCCATCCATGCATGCATGCATCCATCCATCGTACCGTACGCCTTGACCGCGATTACATCATTCGAGAACATCGTGTTCGAAAAGCGCATTTTTCCATTAAAACCGACCATCATTACGCGAAGCACGCACCGCCTATTTATATATTTATACGTATCTGATGCTTTTTAACACTACATTGCGCGCGCGAGTGTTAATAAGCACGCTTACATCGCTATTTTCGAATCGTTTAAATTACTATTATGCCGCTCAATAAATTGATGCGGCCGCAGAGATAAGCGGTGTGAGAGAGTTATGCTCAAAACCGCAATAATGTTGCGCACAAGAGCGAGTGCTGCCCTATTCTTCTTCTTCATCATGCTCGCAACAACACAAAGCCATTCGTGTTGGCATTCGTTAGAGGTTCTCACGAAGTAAAATGTTGTTTTGAAAGTGCAATTTCTTAGAAATAATTCAATGTAATTAATAGTATTCAACGATGAGGAGATCAATCAGCTGATTGGCGACCACGACCACACGATCCGACCCGACCTGACGCGCGTGCGGAAGTCAAGTGGCGGAAATTTCGCAAACTTTATAATGCGATATTAAAGTTGTAAACTTGGATTTAATACGCTAATAAATTGGCAATTTTAATTCGCAATTATGTTAATCTCAAAAAGTTCATAACCTCGCCGTTGTTCCGCGTCGAGCGAGGAGCGAGCGAGCGAGCACCAGCTGCGGTCGGCCCCGCCGTGAACCTCTAACCGAACTGAACTCTCAAGCAAGCTGATGCTCCCCATAAGACTCTCTTCATCCGCCGTTCGTATTTTGATTATAGTGGTGTCGGCGGCGGCGACGACGAAGACGCGCAACACAACACGTACGTAAATAAGATGGGATAAGACGTGATGCGCACAAGCGCAAGCAGACAACGAGAGCCAGCCAAACAGCCAAGCGACCCCCGAGCAGATTTTATAGCATAAGCAACATTATCTATAACGCAACACACATAAAAGTGGCGTTTTGATTAAGCGCGCATTGTTACAGTGTAGTCTCACACTCCTCTCCTCGCCTTGCTTCGCAAATTGATACGCGAGCGCGCGCGAGAGAAATTCATTATTCATGCTATAAATACGACGACGAATACGCGCATACGAGATTTGCTTTACGGATGATTAACCTAGATTGGCTTCATTTGGCTTCATTCACTCTCACTTTGCGCGCTCCTTCGCTCATTGAATACACGCATTTGTAATGCGTTATCGAGACGCACATGCAGAAAAAAAGTTGGCGAGATGAAAAACGCGAGAAGCGCACCGCGCGCGCCGCATGCGCAACATTCATCTAAATGTCAATTTATTCAAAACTCGTTCCGACAAAAAGGGGCCGCGAATATATTTGCAATTGCAATAACCGTATATCTTGCCCCCACCTCCAGCCCCCTTGCCGCTTTCTGAAAGAAGCAAAGACACACGGCAGCAGTAGGTAGGCGCAATGGTGGCGGCGGCGGCATCGTTCGCACGCTTCGAAGGCCAAGCGAGCAATAACGTATATTCTCGGGCTGGCGATGCTGCTGCTGCTGCTCCTTTCTGGCCGTAGCTCTTCTCTGCGCTGTATTCAACCCGCCCCCACGATTCACCTGCTTGATGTCAGAGAAGCGCGATATCTATTGCCCATTCTCTCTTGTATTCGGATAGTTTTAGCATTTGATTCCCACCGGGAGTGTGCCCTCTCTGCACCTGATAAGCAACCATTCGGGCATTTGAAATTTGTTACCTTTTCGAATCTCTAATTCAACCCTACGCAACCGATTACAATACTTTTCTCCTCTTCAAACCCAAATAGGGAAAATAGGTAAGCGTAGTAGTTAACTATTGTAAAATCTAAACATTCGGAAAGGCCAGCACAAAAAATCTCTGCATTAAACTTCCGCCATCACCCTCCGGGAGAGATCCCGCGAGAGCAAACGCATGCCTGCTGTCGCACTAACTCACCAAGCACCGCCACGCGCCGCGCGACGAATTGTGCGCGCTGCCACTTTTAATTAAACTTACGTCGACTTTTCAAGAGTTTTGACATCTCTGCGCCGGAAAATTGAAAAGCGCGCGCTTTCAACCATATGCTGTCGGATTTCTTTCCGTTTTCCTGCTTTCGTTTCGCCGCGCCAACATGAGAGCCCACCTTCCTGGCTTGTAGGTGATTGCAGAGGTGCGCGCTTGTTGTGTGTCCCCCCAAAAAAATTTCACGCGAATAAAAAACGGTGAGTGGGAAACAACACGTTACGTCCGGCCACAAAAAAGAAATCAATAAGAGTGAGCTCAGTTCAGCCGAGTCGCGCCAGCCGCCAGCCGCCTCCACTCACTCTCAGCTCGACGAAATCGGCGGTTTTTACGCGAGGGTCGGTCGTTTTTTCATTGCGCACCCGCACACACCGCCACTGCCGCGTATCACTGGCAAAAGGTTGCGATTAAGCGTGCCGCAATCATGAATAATAAAGATTCAATTAGGTTCAAGTTTAATGAATTATCGAAGCGCATTCCCTCTCTTTTTCCACGCCGCCTGCCCGCCCGTCCGCCAGCGAGAGGAGATATAGACGAATGCCAGTGGCGCCAATGCGACGTACTCACGCCACGCGAGGCGCTCCTGGGTTATTCATTGTACGCGCGCCGCCGTTCGAGTTTTACGAGTGTTTTATTGCGCGTTGCGGAGGCGTCAGACGCGCGCTGCCTGCCGTACACTCGAATATTTCCGGTTGGTGGTTGTAGCTGTAGCAGCATACATGCATGCACATTGTTTCCTACACCCTCCTCCTTCCTTACGCTCAAACCGACAACATTAAAACCCAAGGCTTCTCTCGCGCGCGCCCGCCCGCCCGCTCGCACAAAGTTTGCGATGCCACATACATTACAATATCGGGAGCGGCAACGACGGCGGTATAGCTCGCCGCTCCATTGCCCACCGCGATGCGTGTGCATAGATTATTAGGCCGCTAGCGATAGAAAAGAGGGGCTCCGCGTTCCGCCGCCGCCTCGCTCGTATAACAAAACGCAAAATTGAATTGATATTGTCGGCGCGCAATGTTGGCGGCAATAAAAGGCGATCTTGATGATCGTAAAGCGTGTTGTAAAACCAGTCTATGTCTTTCTCTGTAACCGCAGCCGCCACCGCCGTCGTTGTGAATGACAATAGCAATGCCATACCACTTGCCGGAAATGCACTCAACTCGCTTTCGTCGCCTTTTTTAAATTCGCATTCAAAGTTTCCTTTTCTTCTTGATTGTCGCACTGAATTAACCTTCATGAGCCGGAAACACATCCATTGAATTAATACCAAAAATATACACGCGAACGCGTACGAGGCGAGCGCGTAAATGAAATTGTGGAGCGGTGAATTACTCGTCGAGTTGTGTTTAATTAAAGACACAAAACTCCTTTTAATATCTTAATATCCCGTAGCACTTTGTTGCCGCCTTCGCCGCGTGCAGGCGCTGAGCAAGCACTTGGCGCAAATACTGCGCTTTGCACTATGAATTACTAACATGGTCCATCCGACAAGCAAGCGTTCGTTCGCGCTCACATGTAATATATATGAGCGCATTGCGAATGTATTTGCATTCGCGTTGGAATCGCATGAATATTTCATAATAAAACTCGTTCGTTCGCTGCGCTCGTTTCAATTGTATGTATACCGCCGTCGTCACCGCCTCCCGACTACCGTATGTTGTGTTCCCGTTCCGCATTGAATTGCCGCGGCTGCCGCTGCCGCCGCCTTTCGACTTGTACCATACGTCCCGTAACGCAGGAAATGCATGCACTTTGTTAGCCCCCAAGACCTACAACAACAGCAACAAGCGTGTACTACGCTGCCGTGTGTTCCAGCAATCGGGCTCTCATTTGTTATCCTAGCTGTTCACTTGTGTTCCAAGAGAGTTGAGCGGAAAAGCGAACAAACTGTTTGCTAATTGTATAAATAAGCCATACATATGCACACATTATTATTCGCTACGTAAGTGCATCCGTACCACAAGCCGAAAACTTTGCCGTAAAAATGTAACGCACAGCACGTACGGCACAGTACAATTCGATTCAAGTAAATCACAGACCGGAAGACGCATACTGCTTGCATTTGATGCAAAACTACCAATCGCCAATTGCATTTCGAGCACTAAAAATACAATATTTCATATTTTATATTTCATTCGCGTTCGTGGCAAATCAAATTATCCGTGAAATGGGGCCGCATCGTAAATAAAAGGAATTTTATTTGCCGGGCGGCAGGAGCGAAAAAAATGAGGGTGAAACATAACCATATCTCATCCACCCGGCTCATAGTTGCAAAAATTCAACTTCCTTGTTCACCTTCTATAGTCGGCAAAGGTGAAACTATATATCGCACAAAGGTATAAAAAACCGTGAGTCACGTACGCGTGCGCGCTCGCACCCTGCGCTCCATGGTACGGTAGTGTTGGCGGTCTTAGCGGCGTCGGCAGCGGCAACTCGCACGCAAGGAGCATGTATATGCAAATAGCCCGAAGCGAAATTTGAAGTTATGTGTCATAGGGTAGTAATGGAGACGCGAAATTCCCTTTATCCAGGCCATAGGTTCGCAAATACTCCCCGGAGCAAATATGTTGGTTCTATTAGTGACGTCATTACGCGCAGATCAACGTTACGCCCCCCGCTGATGAGGATATTAAGCGAGCGCGCGCACCTTAAAACGCCGCCGCCATTGACACACATTTCCGGTGGCTGTTTAATTGATCGCTAATGAATATGGATTTGATCATAGTTTAATTTTTCCGCAAGGGCTAGAGTACGAGCGAAATATAGTGCTTGTCAATTGCGTCCCTTAAGAGCTTGGGGGGCGGTGTGGTGGTATCATCCGCTATCAGCAGACATTCATTCGTGCGTCAACGATATTGCTATTGCCGCCACCGACGATGGTGCCTTCATTGCATAGTATGTGAATTAGAAATGTTTAAACGTGAGCGGCGGCGGCGAGTCGGCGAAATTTATGGGGAAATTATACGAATGCGATAGCGGGCTGATAGTCGTCGTGTGCGCGCACTGCTGTTGGCGACTGCTTGTTGTATATACCGTACGCAATAACGCGAAATAACGTCGGAAATTGGGAATTTTGCAAAGAGATATTTTTAGCGTTCCGCATGTGCCCGTTTGCTCGCGATGTTATACGCTATAATGCGAGGCGATGGCGGCAATTTTCACAAATGCATCTTCTTGCGCGTACGCCATTTACATTCCCAGTGCCGCCTTCGAAAAAATAAATAAACGCGCAAAATATTTTGAAATTGCCGCGTCGCGCACAAATATAAACATAAAAAGTCAACGCCAGTGGCGGCGGCGAGGGCCGGCGGCACGGTAGAAAAATATTCATTGATATGCGCGCCGTGTCGCGGAACACGTTGAAAAGTTGAAAAAGCAACTGCGACTAGTACGACTGCAGAGCAATAAAAAAGTGCCAAGTATTCGACAATTAGTTTGTGTATTCATGTCTCGCCGCAGCAGTCAGCCAGCACGCCGCCCCCGAATCGCACTCTATGCCTGTTGGTGTCCGAACGCGCGCAATAGAGTGAAGCGGCGGCGGCAGCGGTTTTTAGTGACACCACGCGCCACGTTCCCGTATTTAAATGGAATGCGCGAATTTTATTTAATGCAATTTCAAGGGACAGCAGCATTACGACGAAGAATAAAAGGCGAATTTCCGTTTCGCATCGAGTGTAATTCCAACACTAGGTGTTGTACTGCTGCGTATGTATGCCGCCTCACTGGCTGGTTGGATTAGCGGTTACGAGCGCGCAAGCATCACACGCCAGCCACGCAAACAACAACACGAAAAAACAGCGGACAGCGTGGTGGCGCGATGGGAGGCGGCGGCAGTTGTAGCAGTAGTGGTAGTGTAGTAGTGGCAGTGGCAGTGCGAGGCACGAAACCAGGAAAAAAGGTAACGCAAATAAAACCGCGTACGCGAGCTATCCACGAGAGAAGAAGGCATTTTAATTCGATTTTTTCTTCATACCACTACTCACGTCCTTCCATTCCGCCACCAGTCCTGCGCGCACGAATTTCCCATGAGGATCGAGCATTCGCTATTTTGCTTCCGCTGCCACTGCGAGGTGCAAAGAACGAGAATGAGGCGTAAAAAGGGGTGGCAGTTCGAAGGGCAGCGACGCCGCAGCAAGCCAAGACGCGGAAAAAGAAGACACAAGCAAGAGACGACTCTAAAGAGTCTTAATCGAAAAAGATGCGACAGTTGCAGTACGTACAGAATTCGTCCTGTAAGGAATCGAATCAGCATAGTACATCGCCATCGCCGCCGCCGCCGCCGAGTCGCGCCGTCACCATCAAGTAATCTTTCCAATCAACGTTAGCATACAATCACATCACGCAGCATATAAAATGCCGTTGCCGCCATTTACAGCCGCCCTTCTTTCGTTAAACGTCGGTAATAAAAATAAATAACCCAACAATCATCATCATCAGCGACAACATAATGTATCAACTCGATATCAGCATAACACATCTTCGAAGATTCGTATCGCGAGAGAGTGCTGCTGCGCGCATTAAACAACTCGTAAAAATTCATATTTTCAGCATCGTTAGCATGACTGCCGCTAAAATAGCTCGAACGCAATGCGATAAATGTGTAAACAATAAAGTTTTATTTTCTTGTTTCCGGATTTGCGCGCGTCCCGGGATCAAAGAGCACTCGTGCTTTGTGTATACGTGAAATAGAATCTGCCATCGCCGCCTCCACGGCCGCCTGCATCCAGCGCTCGCACTGCAAATATTGACAAAACTTTTATGCTTCAACCCCACGGCTGTGGCAATGATGATCACGACGCCGTCGACGACGACGACAAGCGTGGTGTTGGTGGAACCGATCCGGGCGCGTTTGGTTGATTTCGTGGGTGTGCCGCCACCCCGGCCCCACTCCCTTTAGCGCGCAACCCTTGCGTCTCTTTTTAATAATTGAAATTAACGACGGTTTTATCGGCAGGAACGTTATTACCGCCTCCACACCACGGCAACGATCGCGCGCGCGTCCGAACGCAGTAAAGATAAGTACCGCATTAAGATGTGATGTAACACTAGCAAACCGCCACCTCTCAAGCCTCTTCTGCTCACAATCGTTGTTCTCGAATCGTTTTCCGCAAGCGGTGAGTACTACCGAATGATTCGAACCGTCAAAACGACATGACACGCTGCATTTATGACAGGAGATGTGTATGCGTCGAGCGGTACATTGCCGCCGCGGATGCTGCACTTTGCACACGCGAAACAAGTTAACTCAACAGCGAAGGCGACGATGAAGTGCATTATCAGTTTCGACAGTGGCGGCTGCAAACGCGTGCTGCAACCGCCATCCCCCAACCCCACACGCCTCACACTGAGTCGCGCGCCCGACCGACAAAGTTCAAACATGTATAGCCCTCGTAAAACACAAGAGCTTTCTGCTATTAATACCCGAGCGCGTCGGGATCACGTTCGCCAAATTTACCGAGGCGCATGCACATAATCGGAATAAGTGTGTGGAGAGAGAGCAGCAGCAGCAGGAGCACATTTTCCTACCTACAGGGAACACAACATCTCCTCAACTCCGCACCCACCCTCAATTAACCGCCCAACACTCGTTGCGCAGTGCCAAACAATGTTTCTGATAAAAACCACCAACAGCATTACCAACCACTACAAATAATTATAACACGCGTGTAAAACAACGAAATGTTTTGTTTTCATTAAATTATAGCCAAACGAATGAAATTCAGCAATATCTAAAACTTGACAAGTAGGAAATCATTACGCTCCGTTTGGTGTGTTATTCGGAAACGGACGTTAGTGGTGCAATCAGTGTTTATTCGCCGCCACCCTTGTACAACAACAACGCGAATATCGAGGCCATGCCTGAAGGGAGGAAGACTTCATGATGGCCCGCCGCTCACAATCTAGTATAGTGTATTAGTATCACTAGTGCGGTCGAGTGTACATTCCGAAAACGCGCAACGCAATCTGCAGCAATAATTAAACAAATAAACGATTGCCCATTACAACACACGCTGCGCCGCCACCGCCGCCGCTGCCGTTGCCTGTGCTCCCTCGCGCGGAATGCCAAAATCAAATTGCTCTAATTACACCGCAAAGAGATTTAGCCGGATGGCCGCCGACGGGGTGTGCAGCATTCAATGCTACTACGACTACATTGTGATTTTTGCCCTCCGGCGGGCCGCGCGCAACCGCAATTCCAAAACTTGTCCAACTTTCAAAATTGCAAATATGCAATCGATTCATTCCCGAAACTATTACCCCACTGCGAATTCACTCTATTAGTTCAATATGCTGTGTTTCGCAGTGCCCGGTCCGATCCCAAATTTGTTTATTAAAAATGTATTCAGTGAAGACAATCCACAATCATCACCAACCCGCACCTACCACTCGATAAACCCAGAAATCACATTTCAACTAGAAATGGGGGAATCACATTATTAGATGCAAGATAGTTTGGACAGATAGTCGATACACAATCCGGACATTTCGTATTCTGTGATTACCACCACCGCCACGCCGCCAATGCCACCGCTGCTGTGAGCGCTAGCCATCGCATCGCGTACGTAATGTGATTTCCACTCAAGTCGCATCAACATTTTCCTCAATCTCGCTTCTGCTTTCTCCTTCTGTATCTCGATCTCGACTACAATAACCATCAGCACCATCGCCACCGCCGCCACCTTCAATGACACAGCATTTATTCCCCTCATTTTTAAGCACGGTGCGCAATCACATTCTGATATATTTGACATTTTATCGCGAATGGCACATTTTCATTAAGCACATTATAAATCAATTTCGTCATATTCTTCATAAATCCTCCGTTCGCTCTCACACAAATCCCGATACCTCAACACGTCGTGATAATAAAGAAGGATTTGCCGGCATCGCCGCCGCCTCCTATTCCTCGCTGTCTGTTCACACGTACGCATATTTCATCAAATGTGCGGCCGGCTTTAATTAATCACTTAACATCAACATTGGATTATTTCAATCAATTCGGGATTGATGCGTGGGCGCGCATTGCATCGCATCGCATTGCATTCAAGGGGGAGCAGCGAACACAAAACGATTACCTACCACCTCAACGCGACTGATGGGGGCGGCGGCAGCATGCAAGGACCAACGGCAGGCAATGCGATATCGATATACACACGAAGCAGCGCCACGTCAGTTCATTTCAACAAAAGGAGGACGAGCGCGAGCGTCGTCCTCCGCACTCTCCCGTTCATTATTATCGCTAAATGCTTCAAGTCCGTGAAAAGTGAACGAATACACTCGCACACATATTTCTATTCAAGTGGGTAGTCGAAATGAATACGGGGCAAAGCCTGACAAACTGAATCCGATTTTCCGCCGGCGAGCAGCAGCGCCGAACCGAGAATTAACTGCCGTCTCTCTGGAAAATGAAACTTTCGAAGAACGCACCAGCACCACCACTACCACCATCACCATTCCCGCCGCCGCCGCTGCCGCCGCCGCCGCCACCGCCACGCGCACGTCCGTCCTAATTGCCCGAATAAAATATGATGAGATTTTTGCTATAAAGTAACTTACTTTACAAAGATTTTCTTTCTTGCTTTGCGCCGCATTACGATTACCTAATATTTATAGAGCAACTTTCAACTTTTGCTTCATTTTCATTTTGCGCAATTTTTCTTTACGCTTACGAAATCAATAACCTTGGGCGCAAAAAAAAGACGCACGTATGGTGGTGCTTAGTTGGGCGGATATAAAAAGATAGGTATAACGCATTACGACCTCGCGTGTTATTCCCGTTGTTGTAATCGTAGAAATATCCGCAGTAATAATGTAATCCCCAGTTGATAATTTTAAGGGCTTCTCGCGTAATAACCGTTAACCGTTAGAGTACGAGTAGGCTTTACACCCCCTAAACATGCACACACACATGCGCATATAAAGTAATAGCAAACACACTAATGACTGACGCTACCGCCACCCCCACACCCGACTGGAAAAATACATACAGAAACGAAAGAATATAATGGCTTGGCCCGCATTTTGTATTTCGTTTATTGAGCGCCTTATTTCTTTGTTTCGTATATTTTTCCGTACTCACTGTGCGCTCGCGAGCGAGTAAATACATCAGAAACGTTACGCGCGAATGAATAAATACCAAGTATATTTGCACGTGCGATTCGCGCGGTGGTGGCGGCGGCAGAAGCAGCTACGAAAGCTGCACAAGGGGGCGCTGCACGCGCGCGCACGAGTATTATAAATAAGGGATTCCCGGATAAAGTTAAGCCGTTAAGAGACGTTTCGGTTCGGTGTGCGTCTGAATTATGTTCTTATATTTCGCCGAGCGAGCGAGCGAACTGGCTGGCTCGTTGCTCGCGCACCAGCTTCGCCGAATACATTTCGCAATTAAGGTAAAGTTGAAAATTTATACGTTTTAGCTGGCAACGCATTCTCCCCATTTCAATCCTCTCACTCGGCCTGCTTCCCTTACGACATCGAAAACAGCGACATCCTCGGCTATATCCTCCAAGGTCTACGCATCGCCGGAAAAACGGAAAAAATCGAGGCGAAACCCAATAAACAAAATGATATTCCTTTCATATTTTCCAACTATAACTCTCGATTTAAGCTAGTCGTCGGAAACTATATCAACCACGCGCAAATTCTTGTCGTTACAACGTCTGGAGTCGAGTGGATGTAACGCGAAATTTATGTGGCGAATAAGGGGTGCGCACAAAATTGCAATTGCAACACAACATTTCGGCATGCTGCTGCTGCGCTATGGCGACGAACGACGATGGCTCATTTGGAATTTGGTTATGCGTCTAATTGCCGCCTCGCGAGCATTTTTACGACTTCATTAATTCAAGTGCGCTTTATGATACAAGTCCCAAAAATGGGGTGTTGAAATTAAAGTGCAGATTAAAAAGCGCGCCCGAAAAGCAATTGAACATCATAAAATTCAACCATTGCATTTTGGTACAAGAACAACTTTGCGCACTTAAGTAGCAAAACTGCTTTTGCACTTTACGCCCGCTTGCGAAATAATCGCGTGAGGCACGCGGGGGGCGCCTGGATTTGCGGCCGGCTTGCAAGAGTGAGCTCCTCCCGTGAGCTATTTAAGAGTTTTAATATAACCGAGCGACGCGAAGCGCGTGTGTGCAAGCGCCACCACCGCGCGAAACAAATTAGAAGCACTTAATCGGCCATTGCGGCAAATTGGCGAAATTTCGACGCAATAAATTCGGGGAGCTTTACCTTCTTATCTCCGCGCATGACTTTCATACCCCATCTCATCATGCTGGGCGAGCGCGCTTCTTCTCACCCAAGCAAGACACGCCAAAAAAATGTGAACACATACCTGAAACAATCAAGAAAAAACATAATTAGATTACGGTGCTCATTTAAATAAATTTCGCGCAAAAATACCAAATGTCAACTTGTTTGTTTTTGTTGCTGCATCGCGCCGCCAGCGATGCAGATTTCTGTTTTGCAGAATTACCAAGCGATAAAACACCGTGTGCGCTGGCTGTGAGCGCGAATGTTAAGCAAAAAACAAGTTCATGAGCGCGAGCGTCCGCAATTAACAAGAATAAATCACTTTTTACGGTAATGCGATTATCAGCACTTTATGTAAATAGCCGTAAGCGCGCGCGCGCACGCTCTCGCGTTCTCAACGAGCGACCGACCTATTTTCATTACCAAATAGCTACTTAACTAAGCTCCGCAAAGCTTCGTCCCCTGTCGTCGCCAACGCTCGAGAGATCGCTTACCAAACGGGTCTTAAAGCCGGCGCGCTTTGCAGCAAGGACAAGGACAAGAACCGACAAAAACTGATGATGCATTTAAGACTCTGCTTTGCTGCCTGCAGCCATGGAATGAAAAATAAAACAAGGAAGCGAAAACAAAACACACGTCTGAAAACACAATTACACGTCAGACACGCACGTCACTGGAAATGCAATATTCGCGCAACCGCCCCCCCGGTTTCGTTGGTTTGATTCCACCAAGTTCATTCGTATTCCGGCAGTATCGCTTCCTTCTTGGCGCAGTGAAACCCACAAAAAGTGGTTTAGCTCTCACTCGCTCGAGTTGAGTCGAGCAATTGACGAAAACGCATACCTCAGCAGTCTGGGCTGCTGCTGCCGTCGCCGGCGGCGGAATCATCAGGCACATATTAAAACAGTGGATATGTCAGGTGCATAACCGCCTCCTTCTTCTCCTCCTAGTGCCGCCAAGTGTGACATTTATGCGGCACTCAGTCGAACGACGCGATATATTCATGCGCTTCCTTATTTGGCCGCTAGTCAAACAGTTAAGCGGTAGTCAAAATCCGCGCGTGCAATTTCATCCTGAATTATTGAATGTAATTTTAACTGCTGCTGCTACTGCTGCGCACTTGGTAGCTAGTTCAATTCTACTGCATTAAATAAATCACCAACTCCACCGCCGCCAGCGCTGCCTGGGTGACCGCCACCCGAACAAATGCACTCGCAGCGATATTTAAATTGGTTTCGCGAGCCGTACACACGCCAAGAATAACAAAATACTAAGTCTCCTTCGGCCAGCGCGCAAGTGCGTAATTGGATGATAAGATGATAGGACAGATATGTAAAGACGATAAAGCGTATCAGGGTATCATTGATGGAGCAAACGTAAGCAGCTTTTTGTACTTGAGACTTGTCTCGACTTCTTCCTCCCCTTTCTTCTTGCCTCATTTTCGACCGGACACGATCGAAGGAAATCTGAGAATGCGAGCGAACGAATGAAGCCCCAAATAGTTTTATTCGAGTCGAAACGATGACTTTGCTTTAGCTGGCAAATACTCTTTTGCCGCCTTCGCCGCCGCCGCACTTGAAATTCATACGCATTGAAAGCCAACTCGTACTAAAACCTCATATACGCCCGCGCCGCGCCACGCCGAGCAAGAAGCGGAATGAAAGAGGAAAAAGTGAATGCCCTAAAGTTACATTTAGTGAAACTATACAAACGTCCCCAGCAATTCGCCGAATAGCGAATGCGGTTATCGTTTGCGACGAGGCACCGAGCAAATTTTCGAGTTTATTTCCAAACACACGAATAAAAAGCAAACTTAATCCGAGAAACAAAACGCGCATACTGTTGTTTCTCGTTTTCTTTTTTTTTGCCTGTAGGATTCGTTGTGTTCCCTCCCCCCATTCCCGAATGTTGGCTGCAATATTTTTTTAACGCTTCGAATGTGTCACATACAGTGCCAGCCGACATGTATATATGAAAAGGAAAACATTTACCTATTACCCTTAACAAAAAACACAACATGCGAATACACGCAGAAAGAGAGACTGAGCGGGCGCGAGCGGAGGCGGCGCAAAAAGATTTCCAAATTGATAGGAGAGTAAAAGTTTCCTGGATATAAATCAACGTCATCCCTTTTCCGTTCGCTGGGCTGGATATAACAAAGTTTCAATTTCCCGAATCGAACAGACATTAAGATTTGATTTGAGCCGGGCGTGCGCTTCGCTGGCGCTGCTGCTGCTGCTGCTCCTCTTCCCATTCGCGCAAAATATACACAGCGATGCCAAGCAAGACTTGCTTAACAAAACGACAACAGCGACGACGGCGACGACTACGACGAAAAGCAGGACGCGATGCATTTGGTATTGAAAGGAGTACCTCACTCCATCGACTAAGCGAGAGATCCTCTCTCAATACATGCTTTTACAATTCATACCAAGAGTTCTCCTCCTCTCTTCTCATTCAACAGTTTGATTCTAAAACTACTACTTACTTAAACGCGTTATCATAATTTTCAAAGAAACACTTAATATGAAAACTCATTCAGAATCATTTTCTTTGGAACACGGAAGGCCAACTTCTTTTCCAGGTCTGAATCTTTCACCGCATTATCAATTTCAACTCATCTCTTATCATAATTTGAAATTGAATATTTAATTCGATAAACTTGAAAATTTAAAATTATATGCAAAATAATTTGAAAGCTTCTGTCTTTTAAGTGTTACAGTCACGCGTATATTGCAATGGAAGGCAGGAAGACGACTTCCTTCCATGCTTTCAATGTTACCGCCACCATTGCCGCCGCTGCCGTTGCCGACGACGACGAATGAAAAGGCAGCCGCGCTCGCGCACGTACATGACGGATGGAAAAGTAGATATTTTCTGGCGTATTGAACATGGAAATGAAGATTTGTTTCCTGCTTCTCATGCGGAACGTAATACTCGTATTGCGCGCGCTATGCACCCTGCCGTATTTCACTCAACATCAATGTGTTTCCGCTTTCAGCCCCATCCTCCCCGCGAGCTGCAACCCCAATCGTCATTCGTCGTCGTCGTCGTCTTGTGCAAATGTTGCATTATATTGCATGTTGCAAAATCGACAAGAATTGATACATCTGTAATAGTTGTGTTTATGCGAATTGCATAAATTGAATCATCATCCGCTCTTTATGCAAGACTTGCATAAATCGATGTCAACTTAAGCTGAAAATTCGCGTTTGCCATTTCATTTCGTATTATTTCTCCACATCACATTCCCATGCAATTTGATATTCATCTTTGAAATGCATATAGTCTTATCGTAAAACTCTATTCGTGCATTGTAATTTTATGTTGTCCGACCAGTAATCCTAGTTTCTCGTGCCAAAAAATTGATATGCAAAAAAAAGAACAATAATAAAAAGAACATTGGCACAATTCTCAAATTTCATTTGGTATTATTCCGTCCATTCGTTCGTTCTCGTTTATTTGACTCTATTGAAAATTGCTGTTTGCAAACTCTGATATCTCGGCCGAGTACGAAGAACCCTGCATATACATATGCAGGGTAGTTTTATACGCGAGCAATATGCATGCATGTATCGTAGCACAAATAGCACAGGTGGGGTTCGCGTTATTATTCAGTTAGCTGAGCTTAGCGGGTGCGACGAGTACGCCGAACGCGTTCGCCCCGAAAAAGCGGAACACACACGCAAACGGAACACGCCGGATATAGAGTTCATTACGATCGCACGACCCCTTTTCGCATGAGCCCCGTGTGAATATTAATATCGCAGAACCACCATCAGAAGCAGCAGTACAAGCGTGTCACGATTCGCCAAAAACTTGCACCCGAAGCAGAGAGATGAAAGCAAACACAACAAGTCTCGCGCAATTTTGGAGCGCTGAAAATGCAAACAACAACGGAATACATTCAAATATAATTAATTGCTCCTCACTATTAAATTGCATTCAATCCAATTAATAATCTATTTTGATTTGCGCCAAACGCGCCAAATGTTTTAATTGGCCCAGTTATTTTTAATCAAAAACAAATCACGAAAATCTCTTTGCTTGCTTCATTTATTATTTACCGTAGCATTCATTATTGTTGGTTAACTGCGAAGCAGGCATACAGGCGAGCGAGCGAGCAAGCAGGCAGGCAAGTCGACTAAAGAACGAAAACTTGGCAATTAGATTAAAAAGGAACGCGAACGAGCGCGAGTAAGCAGGCAAGCAGCAAGCAAGCGTGCATTCGATTCGGCAATTGCACGCTCCATCTAGACGTATGCCACGCGGCAAGCACAATACAAATCGAAACTAATTAAAATACGCTCACGTTCTGCGCCACGAAGAAGCAAAACACACGCACAAAACTTACTCTTATTGCTTGCCCAACGATGCCTACAGCGCCAGAGCAAGCAAGCAGGCGAAATCGCCAAAACACTTTCATAATTCTTCTGCTACGCTCTTTTACTTTTTGTTCTCTGCGCTCCTCTCGAATGCAAAACAAAAAATCGAGAGGATTGAAGCAAGTATAAAAACGTGCTCCAATCAGTCGACTTTTTCGCTCGTTCGCTTCTCTCGTGCGCATTGAGTGCTTTTTTTTATAAAAGCATTTGTATGTTTTGGCACTTTTGCCGATCCGCTGCGCCGCCCAACCCCGAGGCGAATATATATGTCATACATGCCCCAATGTGTATGTGTGTGCGAAAAGCAGCGCGCCGGAAAAGATTTTCTCGGTCAAACGCGCGCATGCCGAGTACTGCCGCTACCACACTACGCTATGGACCGAATAAAAAGCGGCAAATTGTCCGAGTGAATTAAGATCGAAGAGCCCTTGCGGCGGCTAATGTGTGCACGCGCGCGCATTATTGCCGCCCCCCTTTGGCTTTTCTCACGCCGACAACGAATTCACAGTCTCACCTTCTTCCTCTTTTTCTTCCAAGTGTGCGGCGCACTTTCGTCCGACACGTAATTAAATGTACATAGTCGTTTACCGTCTCTTGCATTTTATGAACTGACATCTGACATTACTATTATTATTACCATCAAACACTAAACAATTTCCCATGCGCACGCGAAATAAAATAAAAACAAGTAGCAAGCGTGCGAGCAGCAAGCGAGAAAAGTGTTAATTACGTTCCATCTAAAACTAAAGCCGCTTTTATTATTCTGTTTACCCAAACATTTTACGGCATTTTTCTTACTTTCTTATTTTGTTGCCACGCCAAGAAAATCTGCAATCGTCGCAAAGAGTACACACAGCCGTCCGCGCGAACGCGGTAGTAAATTACTAATTTGAAAAAATAAAGCAGGCGACTATAAATTAGAATTATAAAGTTGCCACCGCTGGCGCCGTTGCCGCCGTCGTCGACTACGCAGCGCATAGACATGCAACTATGCTCGTTCGCGCTAATTGAATTACCGCGTAAAGTATGAGGGGTTACGCCATCCCCATTGCCGCCACCACCACCGACGCTGACACCGTCACTTCCAACAATGCGCAAGTGTTTGTACGAATTCAAAAAGGAACTTTTACATAATATTGTCTCGCATAGATTCAACTACTTCTACTTTGCAATAAGTACATACAAACTTAAGTCACAATAAAACGAATATTACACAATCAACAATTACTCAAGATGGCGCACGTCGTGTGCCCCTCTTATTGAAAGATAGATACGAGAATAAGACGACGAGGCCAGCCATTCAATGAATACGCCATCATCATATCGAGCAAACTTGCGCCCGATGACGATGACGCGCTCTCAAAGAACGTTAAGTAAATACGGCGCCTGTCGCTGCAAGCCGGGGCCGGCAACTTTGCGCGCTGACAGCGTTCACACACGTCGAGGAAGCAAGCGCAGGGTCGAAGGAGAAGAGGAAACGAACGCAAACGCGAATAACGCGAGCGTCGTCGCTGGCAAATGCACGGGCAATCGAATGCAGGCAGTTATTAGATTTCCAAGCAAACAGTTCATGAAACAGCTGCGAGCTGCGCTTAAATGGCCCTGCACGAATGAAGGAGCCGAACCGAAGGAATAAATGTCGGACGAGTCGCGCGCGTTTGTGTGCTCGTGCTAAAAAGCAACGAGCTTCCTTCTTCGCCGTTTTCCCCTCTGGTTAATGGCGCGCATTTGCGCCCCACAGCGGGGACGTCGCGGCGCCTCACCTATCGATTGGAATATATAGAGGCTGAATCAACACACACACACACATGCATTAACGAATTGATTCAAAACTAACCTAACTTGATCGAAAAAACATTAAAAAGCTCCAGGAAAAAAAATTGACAAAACGCATCTCACTCTCCTTATTATAATAGCACTTGTAATGCGCTTCAATGGCTAACAAAGGGTTGTTTTTAGAACCAACCAACCATCCACCCTCTCACTCCTTGCGGCGCAAGTCTATTCAAACATTACACGCATATTCATTGCTCACTTCGCCGCTTAAAAAACTTTTTCGCTCAATCTGTACACATCATGCATGCACGAAGCGCGCAATACAAAAGCGACTTGTTTGCGCGCACTTAAAAAGCGCGTGTGCCCGCCTTACATATGCCAAACGAGAAAATGAAAAACATCCCCCCACAAAAGAAAAGTCATCATCATCCGTTTCGCCAACGTCATACGCATCTGACTATTTATCATTCGCGGAAAAACGGAGCAATGCAACTACTCCACCACCGACCGCTTTATGTTTGCTCACATTTCCATGCGCTCGCACCATTGCCGCCCCTCACGTTCGCTTCTTTTCAAGCATACCGCCGCCGCTGCTGCTGCCGCCCCCTCACTCTGTGCAATTTTCATTTATTCGCACTTACGCAACTATAATTAAGAGGATAATGGCACGAGCTTATTATGGATTGTTGCTCCGGCTCGTTCGCTGTGCGAAAGCGTCGAGCCGTAACCTTTCACTGTTGCTGCTCGTGCGCTCTGCCTTTTTGCATTCAACCGGAAAGGCCAATGTTTTTGCCTTCGGGTGCTCGCTGAATAACGTGCACTGCAGAGTATGATCAAACACATCATGCTTGGTACCACTGTTGTACACACCACTCAAGAGAAATTATAAGAATTATTGCGAGACACAATAAGATCCGATCGTCTTGTGCAATTAACGATAAAACAAACTGCAGAATCGAAATGGCAATGTTCAATTGAAACTAGATAGTCGTTTTGATATTCATAACTAATACTCGATCGATTTGCAAAACTGTTTGGTTTCACTGTGCGCGCCGTCGTATTGATGCTCATAAATTGCGATTATTACATTACAGCAGGAACACAGACGAGATGTAAGCGCATATACGGCTCGGCTGTTGCTAAGCCGCATTTGCGCAAAAGTGCAAGTACAAAGAGATTGCGCTCTTTCGCTCGTCGACAACCAACAACGACGACGACGACCACAAAGAGGTAGGAGGGCGAAGGTTAATGATCTCCGATGTGTGTGCACGCGCGAGCGCGAGCCCGCGAAGAAGTCGCGACGATGAGGACCAGTTCTGCACGCGTTCGATTTTCGTCGTTTCTTGCACACCACATGCGCGCAGATGGCTTAAGTCATTCCTTGATTCGTCCGTTCTTCTTTTATGACTGTTTTTCGACTTGAAATTGAAATTTATGCAACAAGAAAGCCGCGCTCAGACGCCTCGCAGCTTATTTATTCCTCGCTTCGCATGCATGAGCGCAGACGCGGAGCGTCTTCGAAGGACCAATATCTCTGCGAATCGATTGTCTTTGCCTTAAGTCAATAAATCCATTTGCAAAAGCGCGTATATGCGAGAGTTCGTTAACTGTCTTACTTAGTGTCTGTCTCTCCTCCCTACCTTCAACCTCCCAAGCAAGCAAGGCAGCAACGAAGTCAGCAAGCGAGCTAAATATAAATTGTGATAAATCTTCACCCACTTCCATTCAACACTCCTTGCGCCTTCTTAATAACCGATACAGCCATGATCTATATTTAAACGCACGCGCTCTTCGAAAAAGCCGTTTCCTCAGTCTTCGAACCAAAGTGGAGTAAAGGTGGAAAAGCTTAATAAACAATCAATTATAGGCGCGTAGCACGCAATGCTCTTTAGTACACGATGACGACGATCATTACGCATCCATTACAACACACGCGTGCATGCGCTTGCAAATTACGAAAATTGCCAACGAAGAGAACAAAAACAAAAGAACAACGCAAAAGTCTGAATGCAGGTGCGAGTGTCCGTTGCTTGCAAATTTTGAATACTTTTTCTTGTTCGCCCTTTTCGCTCTTCTTTTTGTTTAGCGCCGTGCAAGAAAAAGTGGAGTTTTTCTTCAAGTGCATCTGCACACACACACACACACACGCGGCGTGCGCGAAGCAAACGAATATGTTCGCGGTGGTCAAGAATGTGACCCTCCATATGCGCGCACATTCGGCGCGTCCAGGTTGACCTTCCCGAAGACCGGTTCTCTTCGTACACGTCTCCTGACGTTCCATTCGCAAAGCCGCATCACGGCTTTGCTTTGTGTTTGAATCGCATTCGCGTCGTTACCTTTGACTAAATTCTAAATTTATATTAGCTTTAAATCCGCGTAATTGCTGCTTATTACTTCAGAATTCCACAAGTAATAAAGTTGGATGAAATAAGAAAATCTTCTTTGAGCGAAAGAAGCAATTTCGATTGCTATTTTTCCTACAACGCGCGCAGAAAAACGGACGTCCGAGATTCAGAGTGAACCAAGGTCGCGCATGCTGCACAAATGCGAAATGAGAAATATCCAAGTATGAGGCAAAGACGACTACGACGACGACTACTATGTAAATTCACCGCTGAGCTCAACGCCGCGTTTCCTCGCTGCCTTTCGATCTTGTCCTTTTTTCGAATAATATGTGCGGGTTCTGTGTTACTAGGCTACGAATGCCAACGATAATATTATTATAATATTGCGGTGAATCGGTGTCTCCTTATTCAAACACACGCATGAATAAAAAGAAGTAAGCCGGCAAGCACACTCGGCGTCGCAATCTTCCGTACTTTCTGCTTTTCGTAATTAATTAATGAATGAATTCCATGCGCGTAATCAAGTGCGCTTCCTGTTCATAATACTATTTTTACGCAATCTCTTTCAACGAGTATCTCTTTTTTATCGTCGTCTGTATGAGTTTTACGACGCTTTCATTTCATACACGTCGAATAATGATGAAAATTCGATATTTGAATCTATCAGTTGTCACAATTAGTTTCGGCTTCATTTCCGTTAGCTATTTAAATTATTTGCCCATCTATCGGTTGCATATCAAAACAAATAAAAACAAACGCACGTATATATCATCGCATGTGCAATAAAAACAATAATAACAGCAAAAAGCCGGCTATTCGCTTGTCGCATTATAACGCGCCGCGGGTGATGTGAATTTCAGCGTTGTCGACGGCGGTGGCGGCGGCGACAGCGACGGCGGCAAAATGGAAACAAAAGTTTAAACGTGTGTTGTACACCACGGACTGTGCACGCTCGCTGGCTTCATATTTTTGGCCGTCATCAATTTCGATCATGATATATTTTACGCGCTCCCAATTGCAAGTTCGCGAGTGGATGGTTAAAATTGACATTCGAAAATCGTTACAGCTATAATTAAACTTAATTAATATTTACTCGTGCAGTGCGCCAACAATTCAGCCGTTGATTCAAGGGTGTGTGTGTGCGCGCGCGCGCTCTCGTGAACCAAAGGGTGAACGCTGGAAAATTGCACATTAGCCCGATATAAATTGCCTTGTTGCGCGCGAAAATTTAAAGACTTTCATAATGCACTTCGACATTATTATTGGCCTGCGCGGAAAAACACGAATAAAACAGACAACCTGCAGATGATAAACGATTCAAAGGGGTGGCTGGCTGCTTTCATAAATTCAAGTGTAAACGCTAATGAGTTAATGTAATCTAAATATTTTCACGATTACAAAACGCTCGAGGCGGTTAAACAATGAATCGAATTACGCGTAACGAGTGAACACTTTGCGCAAAATGTATGCAACGAGTTCCGCTTTTGACGGCATTTAAGTGGCCGGGCTGTATGTGAAAAATGTTTAATGACACATGAATAATCGGCGTGTGTGGAAAAACGATTGACGTAAAGCAGCGCGGAGCGGCGTGGCGGCGGCAGCGACGAGGGGGTGGCGGATGAAGTGCAATAGATAAGACAGTTTGAATAGGATCTTTGCAGCCGCCTCCCGACACGTATGCACGGATGCTTGAGCATCATGAAAGCGCTCGAGTGAAAAATGAAACTGCCGATCGGCGGTGTGTGCCTGCCTGCCTGCTGGACGACGGCAGCGGCTGGCGGCTGTTCGATGAACAATGCGCAACTTGAAAAATGCAAAATAAATCAAAACGATAAATCATTTTTCCGCAAATATTATCATTTTGTGACAAAATGTACAACAAATAATAATAACCCCCCACACACACACACCCACACCGCGCATGAAAAGCAAAATTTACTCTCGCTTATTGATCGTAAAGTTATACGACTCTTTGCATTTCCGTTTAGCCGCCTCCACCTACCGCTGTCGCCATCGTCGACGTTGGCTGCGCCGCACTCGCATTAAAAAAGTGTATCATGAAGATTGCGATATCAATGCCTGAAGCCTGGCGAATGCAATGAGTGCACGCCGCGATAAATCGACGCGTGTTTGCACGATATTGTTGTGCACTCGACGCGAACGTGAGCCGGGCGCACACTAATCTCGTTAATATCGGCAAATTTTCAAACGACAAACTCGAAGCACACAATTAATCGCGTCGAGTTTTGCTAAAATATTTCTTCGAAAATTATTACACAACAATTTTTAATTGCTCACCTATTCCATTATTCATTACGCTATTTTCTACGTTTAATTACCTTGGTGCGCCGCGCTAGACGTTAATGTATTATTCATTGGGTTTTATTGAAATGTGAAATGTAATAATGCGCAATAAAGAAATTTCAATTTTTCAAGCAGCATTGTGAATGAACGCTTTGGTGGCGAAATTAGGCGCGTGGAATCGAGACACAAACCGCGATTAATTAAAGAGCCACTCCGACATAATTAACAAACTGGAGCGGGCGCAATTACGCGATTAATAAAACGATACGCGTTCGCGCACAGCGCTAATTGATACGAAAACGCGGCGCGGCGCTCGAGAGGAAAGCGACGAGCTGCGCGCAGAGTGACAAACCCCAGAAGGCATAAAAGCCGTCGACGATGTCGACGACGAGAGGACGAGAGCGAGCGTACGACAGCATTCGCGCTTTCTTGATGAGTACCGGCTGAAGGCTGCCAGCACCCTTGTTGCTCCCGCCGCCACCATTGCGCGTTGCCACCACCAACTACATACACCTACACGCTAATAAACGGAAATGTACAACGCGCGTCAAACGCATACTACACTGCCACAGTGAACGCGCAGAACGAGTGAATGAATGACTGTGGCTGTATGGAACAATAAGTTTGATGCTTCCTAATTTGGCGATATATCAAATTATACCTCGGAAATATAGAAGGAGGCGGCTGACAGTGACACGTATTATTCGTATGTAATCTCATCAAATGCGGCCTGCTGATGCTGCTGTTGCCTGCTGCACAGATTATCAATTTTAATGCAACTCAATGAGCGCGCTCCGAAAAGCTCTTTTCCTCGAATCGCGTAAACAAATGATTCACACATTTTATAAATTATGTCCCCATTCAAAGGAATTTCAGCGTAGGCGTCGCGCCGATTAAACACGTTCTTTCAATTATAAACTCACAAACGAATCAAATGTAAAAATAACGATTATAATCCTGCGATGAAATAAATATACGGTAGAGGTCGGTCATCAAATCTAGTATATTTCGCGCACAAACCTGCTCAAAGACGAAAATCACCTTTTTATATAACATCATGTTTTACGTTCCGCAATTTTTTTGTTGAATTAATCCAATTAACCATAGCGTCGACGTAGACAAACAATGGCGATATAAATAGATTGAAAACTCACCTTGATACTGTCGTAGCAGGCGGTCACCCTTCCGTTCTGGACCTCGACGTTGGCGGGCGGATGGGCAAACTTGCACTCCGTGTCCGGCCTCGAGCACTTGTTCCGTTGGAACTCCCGGCAGACCTCGAGCTGCAGCCAGCGGGAATCCTTACCGTTGAGTAGATTATTCATGTTCACCATAGCCATACTTCCAAAATTCGCGCACGTGCCACGAGTTGATGATAATACGCAATCAGAATGTTCGACTCTCTCACGATTATTTTCTTCACGTTGCTCGCTTTCGCTCGACAACTGTTCTCTCGTTATCACTTTGCTCAATACGAATTATTATGCGAAGTCAACCAACAACAACTGTTCATTGCACGTCTTGCCTTCCAATATAAAGTTGTTATATTATTATTGTTGTTGTCGTGTATGGTGGTTTGTTTGTTTGTTTGTTGTAGGCACAAGCTGAATGTAGTAAAAGAGTTATAAGAAAGTTGCGTAATTTGTGTACTTGTTTGTTTCGGTGGTTCGAACGTGTGTATGCGTGTGTATGTGGTTGAGATGTGTTTCGTACACTCAACGTTGACGACGACACCACCAGAGAGAACAGCAACGAATAGTTACGCGTTGATGAAGGCGGCGGCGGCTGCGGCTATTGCTGCTGCTGCTGTGGCTGTTGATAGTAATGCTGCTTGGGCATTGGTTGCGCATTTGACGTACACGTGAAAGATGCGTGTGCGCGTGTATTTCAAGAGTGTGTGTACATATGTGTATTGGTGAGCGATTGACTACTACTTGATTTGCAAATAGAAGAGACAACAAACTGATCTGATCTGGTCTGGTCTAGTCTGGTTGTGGAGATAGAGAGAGAGAGAGTTAGAAGCAGGAAGGCGAAGCGAAGCGGCTTGAGATAATGGTCTGCAGTTGAGAAGCTAGCGCATTGTTGTCGGCCGGTACGAGATTCGTTGCGACAGGCGGCGGCGACTGCCCCCTTCTGCGATTTCTTGATTTCGATATTTTTATTTTCAGCCTCGAGGGGGTGTGTGTTGTGTCTGATCTATTTCGATGCACGGCACGAGCTTTAATTACGGATCTGCAAATAAGAAGAAATAAATTCACAATTAGTTTACATAAGAATTTCAATCAATCAATCTCGTACAATAATTATATGTATTCACGTGATTTTGCAAGTCTAAAAATAAATTTTCTTTCTTCAATTAATTTCCAAAAATACAATGACTCGCAACTTTATACATTCCTCAAAATTTCTATTTTTCCGCGAGCACAAAAATACAAATTCCATCGCTATAAATAACCCCGAACAATCATCATAAAGTGGCGTATTTATGAAAGTTTTAATTTATTTTGACTCGACTTGTCAATTGTTTCATTTATTTATTCATTCCTTCCCTGCCGCAGTCTTTTCGCATAATTGGCCAACTTCCAATCTGCAAAATAAAAATAGCGAACGAACAAACGAACGAACGAACGATCGTTAAATTAGACTCGTAAATAAAAGAGGCCCGCGCAAGCACAAAGAGCGCAGCGGTTCATATGATGATATCATTGACAAGGTCGCAGAGCAACAAAACCGCCGCATTGGGAATTCAAAACGCAACAGCCACATCGCAGCTGATGTGCGAACAAAACAACGAGGCGTGGGAGGCGCCCGCCGCCCGCTTACATAACCGGCATTATACTTAAAAACCATCACGCTCGCTCATATGTGTAAATTAACAAATTACCATTGACACGTACGTCCGCCGTCTATTCTCTGTTTATTTACATTTAGCGTGCATGTAATAATTGCCATCCGAAACCACGCCGCCATTGTCTCCGTGTGGCGATCGTAAATCTATATTTGGTCGACCGCTCGCGCCACCTTCTTAATCGAGCACCAAGGATTTCTCCAAACATAACGATGACCAAATATTAGACTATTTCACACTCTGTTGTCCGAATACAATAACACCAAAGTCTAATCCGCATGTTTTAAGTCATACGTGCGTAATTACTTAAGCGCTCGCCGTGTACAAAAAAATAGCACACGGCGTACACATTTGTATCGAGTGATTTATAGATAACAATAAATATGCGCTCATTTTCTATTGTTTGCTGCTTAATGTTTTGCGTCTATCTGCGTCTGTCAGCTCGTCTCTTCGCCTCATGCATGCATAAAAGAGCGAACACGCTCGTTAAACAAATGTGAGTCACAAGTTTGTGAATAATTAATGAAGCGCGACAAGAGCGCGAGCGACAACAATACTTGAGAATACACATCGCACACGCTGCTAGCGAAAGCGAGACACGAAAGCTTCAAAACGCAATCATACGCTGGCGATGACGCCGACGACGAGGACGACTACGACTAGGATGATCATCATCATCATCGCCATCGTTGTGTCGAGAAATGCTGTAAGACACTCCACATGTTCAGCTTTTGAGATAAACGACTGACTACTGCATGTTACCATGTTTTACTTATATAATAATTGACAATTAATAAGCTAAATCAACCCAAGATCATTTCCTCATGTTACAAAAAGATGAAACAAGTAATCTGCTTACTTAGACAATTTCTCAAAATAAGAAATCCGCTCCAAAAACTGCGTCGTTAAATCCGCGAAATACTAAATAAAATTCAATGTACATAATTACGCGCGAAAAATGCGTTCTTTGCGTGTAAGTAATTTCGAGTCATTACCAAACTCATTTTTCGTACGTTCTCCATCAAAAACACAACACTTTCTTTCGCTTTCCATTTCACGTTTCCTTTGTACATTTCCCGATATTATTTCTGGAAAAAGCATTAAAACCTCTTTCGCTTTTGTCGCTCGCTCATTACGCGCGCAACATTTCTGCCTTTCTTCTTTCGTTCGCGTCGCCTAAGTTAATGTCGAACGCGAATTTTTATTCTTTATTAAGACATTTCCACTATGTGCGCGTTCGTTCATTTTGTGGATTATGATGTAAATCAAAAGCACTACTAAAAGGTAGCAGAATGAAAAGCCGTGATAAATCAAAAGTTTCCACCGACGCGCGCGCATAAACATCGGCTGGTACGTGAGCGCGCTCCACACGCGTTTTAAGCGACGGCGGCGGTCGCGGGGGCGGCCGAACGAGCGATGAAGAATGAAAACATATAAGACCATGCACGCTACGCGCCAAGATGATGGGAAAATCTTGTATGTTGTACGGGCGCACGTATTCTAAGGCTAAATAATTTCATTCCAAGCACTTATATTTCAGTGTGCTTACCAAACTTCTTATATCCGCGCGCCGCCTTTTTTCATAAATTCCTCAATTTCTAAAGCTTCACATTCGCGAGAAGAACGCAAAAAAAAGGTTTGAAATACTTTTAACATAAATCGATAATTAGTACAATTAATCGAATGGAGGGAAAAAACATCTTTGCTGATCACACGCAAATGTCAGGATCGCAATCAGCGAACCGAATCAAATACTGGCGGCGGCAACCAAGAGCAGCTGAGCGCCGGTTGCGGCACTAGACTTGGCTGCAAGTTTAGCTGTGGCGGTCGTGACGGAGGCGGCAGCGAGCGTTACGCGCGCATGCATAGCGCTATAGATTTGCGACGCATTGTTGTGTGAAATTGGATTTTGTCATTTTAATTATAATTTTATCTCGACGATGATGCTGCCTGCCTGCTTGCTTGCTACACACAACATCAGTGTGTCGGCCGTATACGCAACATCACAACGAGTTTGTTGTTATTCAATGCCGCCAATGTATTTGTTGCTGCTGCTGTGCTCGCACACGCATATGTGATTTTAATTAAACAGCCAGAGTCGTGCTGCCTGCTGCTGCTGCTGCCGCTGCTGCATACGCATCACCAGATGTAAAGCAAATTCAAAACAATACGATCATCATCATCATCATCATCGTGATGGTGATGCTCTCCTCTTCGATTGTCATAGAGCAAGTCCAGATAATGCCAATAGCAATCAGTCGTAATGCATGTCAATAAAAATTATTCGATGATTAACAATCATTTAGCGTTATTGGCTCGTTCTAGCGTGCAATTGCAATTCAATGTAATACGGGCGCCGCGGCGTGCAGCAAAAGCGAAGCATGCACGCCGAAAATATTCGAGTAAAACTTTTTTTATTGCACAATAAATTTTCCGCGTTTTATTTTTAGTGCTTGTTATGGATTTCCAATGTTATTGATAAATAATAGCAATAGTCTATTCTTGTTGCAAATAAATCATTTTTAAACTGATCAAATTTTAATTATTTTACCAAAACGTTCGTTTCCTTCCTTCCTATTTGCACAAATAAAATCGTTAAAATCCGACAGACTAATTTGTTGAATATTCCAACGGCTGCTGAATTATTAGCAACCAAAGCATAAATCCCAGAGAAATAAGGAAACAATTAAAAGGCCTTCAACGATGACGCGAACTTTGCCATCCTAAGTCCTAATAAGAAGACGCGAAATGAGTCGAGAGTGCAAGAGAGCATTTTTAATACCTTCGTCGTCTTTGCTGCCGCCTTTTCCCGTATGCGCATCCTACTCTTCCACCCAATTCCCATTTCAGGACTTATAATACTCTCCTCCTTGATACACTTCAAACTTTGTTGCCGATTATATTTTACCGACAGAGTGTTTGACTAATAAAAAGTAACGCAAGAAATGAACAAATATTGTGGGTGGTTTAACATTATTCGCCATAAAACTAGTTAAACTTTGGAAACATGAGTAATAATTTTCAAAGAATCATGAGATTTAACCTTTTCATAATAAAATAAGCCCGCTTGAACACACAGGGCATCTTTATGTGTTGTATTTATAACACAATTTTTTCAAAGTGTACCTAATTCATTTAATTTACGATATTAATAGCTTTTGTGTAAAGTGCGAGCTATTTAAATAGTACGCACAGCACGTGTGGCACGTGGGTGACTGACTGAATACATACACCGAGTATGTAAGTAGCTAGCACTAAAAAAATATCTAATGAAAGAATTCCTTGTCTCGCAGCTATTTTCGAAAAATGTATATAGAACAAGCAAAGTAAAACACGTCCAAAAGCAACGACACGGAACGCGCTTTGAATACCTTAAAGTGTCGCTGTGCTGTAATGCGCGCACAATTAAAGTAAGAAGAGTGTCAATGCGGTTGTTACGTCTTCTTAATATGCAGTTTAAATCTTGCCAGCATTTTCTCTATTTGCGCTATACACAAAATTATTAATGAACTTATAATACGCAAGTACTCGGCAATATCATAAAATTATTTTAAATTCATTTCACGCTCAATTATTATATCAAAGTGTGCGGAGCAGCGAACGTACTACAACTCATTATTAAATTATATAATAATCTACTTTTTTGCGCTCGCGAATAAAAACTCGTTAAGAGCACACTCGCCGGTTGGCTTGAGTTTTGCTGTTCATTCGACGAGAGCAAACGAACGAACGAACGTTCTGGTGAAGAAGTCTTGTTGGTGCAAAAGCAGCTTTTGCAATCGACATATTCGCCAAGTTCGTTCGTTCCGCACACGTTCCACACACATGCATCGCAAATATTCAAACTCGGCTCAGCTCAACGCAACAGCAGCAGCAGCAGCATCGCGCGAATCTAAAGGTAAGTCGACTCTTTCTCCGTCAGCAACGTGTGCGCATTACACCATATCGACATAAAATCGTATCCTGCGTACTCTCTTCAAGCGCACACGGTACACACAATTCGTCAATTGCATTGAATATGAAAACATTTTCAGTGGTGCGCGTGGTGCGTTGTGCATCACCAGCGTGCAGGAGCATGCATGCAGCAGCACCAGCAGCAACACACACGCTTCTTTAGTACACTCGACTGAGTTGACTGGGCACACGGTGAGTTTTGTTAAACGTACGAACGCGAGGCTGTATATATATACTCGCACTCGAATCCAATGCAATTCAATGCAATGCAAACACACAACAAGAGCGAGCTGGTCCCTCGTCTGGTCTAGTCTAGCCTAGTCCTAGAATACATACACTCGCTCACAACTCATTCGTTGGTTCGTTGGGCACTCGCTCGCTGGGGCATGTTTGTACATGCAGCGCAGCGTGGTAATGCACGCCTTTGCCTTTGCTTTAATATCACGTCGGGTTAATGATTTAATCCAAGGTTTCCTGTTACAATCGCAATGCATACGAGTGAGCGACCGACTGAACGTGCAACGCGCGCGCGCGCTCGCAACTTGCGCCAATTTGAAAACCGCGACCAACGCGCGCGATAGCATTGTACCGAGCGAGCAGCTCTGTGCAATATTTTTTTGCGGTCAAATGCATTAACTATCAAATAAAATATCATTCTTTATTGCATACAATTAAGTAACCTATTACGTTTACTTTCAAATATTATTTGCAAAAACAAAGAGAACCATAAACTCTGCTAGTTACAGCCGGAAGCAAAGATGCAATTAAGGGGTAGCTAAAAGCTGATCCTTAGATTGTGAAATAGTTATCGCAAATTATTTAATAATACTTTTCAACTTTACAATTTCGCATGCTCAACCGAGATTTAATTATCATATTAACCAAAGAATTCTCCAAAAATATATTTCTGTTAAACAAAATATTCATTCTTCATGCATTCACCCGATTAAAAACTATATGCGCAATGACTGCAGTCCATAGCGCACACGCACTCGTGGCAATTAAAATATTTATTATTTAATTGAGGCTTTTGCTCTCGTATTGCGCAGTCTTCCACATCGTGTCCGCCGCCGCCGTGCATATTCATTCATTACCGCTATTCCGCGCAGTAATGCCGCTCCCGCAGCAGCAGCCAGCCGCCAGCACTCAATTGCTTCCTCTTTCGACCACTTCCACATTTTTCCTCTTCGCCAGCGAGGGAACAATTAATGATACGATGAAAGCAGCGCAACTCTTATGCATGGATTTTTTTGCTGCGCGTCCATCTATCCTATATGGATATGGCTATAGCTATGACTATGGCGCTTTGATGGTCGAACGCGGCAGCGCAGCAAAGCAGCAGGGAAAAAATAGCTTCAATTAAATTAAAACTGCGTGCATAGATCATTTTCATCGCGTGTTGGAGTAACTCGAACCCGCGCTGCGCCATGAATATGAATACGTACAACAACATTTTTCTGCCACCACCGCCTCGGCCGCCGTCGCACTAATATAATAAAATAAATAATAATACAACATCCAGCCAACTGCTCGCGGAATGCATATATGATATGCGAATGAAGCAATAAGCGGGCAAACGACCAAACGTTGTTATCTATCAACTACACGCACGGTACAGTCAATATTTGTGTACGGGAACCGCGTTAGTGAGTGTCATAGAATGGTACGAGTACATCGTATCCAATGACAAATTAATATATATATATATTTTTATACCAATCATGTGTAAATAAAAAACGGCCTGATAAAAAATCATTCGCAAATTTCCCGGAAAAGTAAAATATAATCTCATCATGCTTGCGCCTTGAATATTCATGATTTTATAATGCGCCGATAAAATTATAAATAACAACCATCGTAAAACATAGTTATGAAAATTAAAATTTTAATATCATCCACTTTATGAATTTGCCTTCATCCATCATAAAAACTCCTCCTACCGCTGCTTTTGCTTCTTCCACGGACTGAATTTTCCGCGTCGCGCGTCGCTCGCGTGTGAATCAGGTAGGAATAATATTGAAATATTGAATCAGAGAGAATGCGTATAGCAATCAAATAAACGTCTTGCGCAAAACTGAAGCGTACGACACGCCAAAGATAACTCGATACGTCGATCAAAGCACCCTCTCCCCGGCTTTACTGCAGCCAGCCGGCCGCCTCCGCGTGCCTGATTTGATTGACTCGAAGCGAGCGCGCGCGCTTCAAACACACTTTTCGTAAAACTCTCTTTACATATTTTAACTTTCAACTTCCGTCATTACACATTACATTACATTACACACTCAATCTAAAAATAGTACGTTACATCAACGCGTCTGTTATTACTGTGTGTACTAAAACATCAACCGCGCGGCGAGCGCCGCAATGCAATCCTTCCAGTTTCGTATTACTCTTTTTACAATAATAATGTTTTTCTAATGCCGAGCACGACGACAAACCAGAATTTTTTGGGCGATTCGTTTAACATTTAACAATAATACCCGTTCGAGGTTACACACCAATAATAACAACAATGACAACCGAATTGTTAATATAAATTATACGAAACGATATTACGTATTCCCCAAGCGGGCAGGCAGGCGCGCGGGCGGCCAAGCAGCAACGTTCAACTATTACTCATATCCTTATCTTTGCGCCTTCCTTTGCCCGAAATGCACACACAGCGTATGCGAACGAAACGCACAGAGACAGATAATATGAATATCATGTCTCGCCGTGCGGGCGAGAGGGAGCGAAAAAAGCAATGACAACATACAACGCGACAATATTCTCAACTGTGGCAGTAACGAGCGATAATAAATATTTGATAAAAATACGTAAAACTGCCGCAAGACGTCGACGCGCGCGCACACACCGCAACTGTCGCGTTGTCTCTCGAGCGCATCCGTCGGACGGACGAATAATAAATAAATTTTTGAAACTCCCAAATGACAACGTATGCAAAATTCATACCAATAAGTAATGATGATGACAAATAAGAGCACTCACACTTTCGCAATTCCTGCACTCAAAACTTTACGAGACGAAAAGACTTGAGCTGTGGTAACCGGAAGTAGTACGTCGTTAGTTGTAAAGTCTTCCACAGGTCCAAAAACTTGTGTGTTGTGATATTGTTGTTGTAGTAGGGTGTAGTTTTCCAAACAAAAAATTGCGCACAGAGTTAATCTCGTTCGTTCGTTCGTTGTACTAAATGCAAATTGTAGTAAACTCGCGTATTTCGGCGGGGCTTTCGCTTCGATAAAACACCAAATAACCACCACTTTTTGTGTCGGGTCGCGCAACGGACGACGTTTTCTGCGATTCGAATATCACACTGAAACGCGAATGATTTTTAGAATAATATTGCGCTTTGCTTTCGCATTTATTAAACGAGTCGTAGGATAGATAATAGCTCTTCTTGCGCTAGTTGGCTGGTTGTTGTTGCTGTTGTTTTTCGACAAACTTTACTTTTGCGGAGACGACGACTTGACGAAGAGACAGAGAGAGCGCAAGTACCACACGGGAGGAGCGCGTACGTACGACGTTACTCACTTGCTGCTGTACGAACAGAGGAGCAAGTACTGTACACTCGCCTCGGTACAGAGACACTGACTGATTTCGAAAAGCGGGCAAGCTAAGCGGTCTGGCGGTAGGCAAGGGACTGACGCCGGAATTCGCGCACCAGCACCGCGTACTGGCGGCGGATCGCCGAGCGCTCGCTCAAACCGCCTCGCGAGCGTTCGCCGCGGTGGCCAGGGGGGGCGCGTGCGCAACTCGTATCTATCGCAACTTACCAACTCGCGACCCGCGCGCGCGACTTCAATTCGAATCCGCGATTCGCGCATTACCGAATATTCGAGTGCTGCTATTATTCGATCACATGCTGCATTTCATACTTTCGCAATTAATTCGAAATCATAACATTTACCGCAGGATAAAAATAAACGCAACTGATTAACTCATTCTCGCCTTTTAAAATTGCATCATGCGCACATTAAAATCTTTAATACAATGCATTTTCTCCACCATTTCACACGGAGAATTGTGCAACTTGAATGCCAATTTTCGTATAAATTGTTCAAATAAAGTTTCAGCAAAACTTCAAACTTTTTAATTTACAAAAAAACAAATTTAAAACTTTCTTATGCTTCTCAAAACAGCACCAGAATTTAAAAACAAAGTGCTAAGTAAGATTTGAATTAGTCATGAGATATTTTTAATTGCAAAAATAATTTGTTTAAAAAGCGAGTAAGACAAGACTCGACGATAAGTGTTAGATAATGAAAAAACTCAGACGAAAAGTCAATACGAATCGCAA
Source organism: Anaulacaspis nigra (assembly GCA_030264675.1). NCBI lineage: Eukaryota > Metazoa > Arthropoda > Insecta > Coleoptera > Staphylinidae > Anaulacaspis > Anaulacaspis nigra. The sequence continues at coordinate 214,260 of JARJDV010011333.1, read as the reverse complement.
AAAACCTTCGCGAATCGTGTGTGCACACGACTTAAAAGATATTGCAATTAAATTTATTATCACATTTTTATTTATATTTGCTTTAGCATTTGATAATTCGCCGCTGTTGGCAGCAATTTGCCCGCCCGTCTGCCAGCCCAGCCAGAGCCTCGTTGCTTGCATACGTCGATGGTGATAATGCGAGAAGAAATTGCATAATTTGCGCGCTCTGTTACCGTGCAAAATTTTTAATTACATTCGCCGTTTTAATTAAATTTTACGATTGCACGTCGTCGCGCACCAAAAGCACAATACGATACACGCTTTACTTATGTACTTTTCTCTGCGCGCACTGGCGAAAAAGTGAGAGAGTTCGGCGGCGGCGAGCGCAAATGGCGATTATATTTTTATTTATGTCATATTTGATTTACTTGGCACGTTTTTCTCAACGCTTGTCATATGACGATGATTATTATTGCGCTCGTAATTAATGAGATTTTATACGAAAATCTTCACTTCATAAACGCCATAAAATTTCTGCTTTTGACAATGTACACTAAAATAATTCAACCGGTATTTTCATTTCTAAAAATACATGACATCATGACCGTGATAAGAGCGAGCACCACAGCCAGCCGCAATTTTTAATTTTCGTTCACATGTTCCCTGGAAGTGGTTGCAAAATTGATTAGATTGTAGCAATCAGCCAAGCAAATAGAATTATTGACTAATTGTTTAGAACAATTAAAAAATTATTGCAACCACTCCCGCAATAATTCAATCAACGCAAAATACACAATACTCAAATTAGGAAGGGGCCAGCAGAGGATTATAATATAATAATGTTTTTCCAGCAAAAATCACCTTGCTCGAAAATTATTCCCGATTTTTTAATAAAAATCTGAAATTGGTAAATCCCAATTTTAATGCCTAATTTTAAAAAACTGTATCCAAACAAACGTATAATTGAAGTATAATTAAAATATTTTTGTGCGTTATCAATTCAACAAATAGATAATAAGATTTTGCATAATTCAACTATTGCTATTGAACGAGGTAATCGTGCAAATAAGCCGGCAAACGCGCAATAAACGCCGCGCGCGCGCACGTCACTGTATGGAATATTGTGTACGCGATGAGTAATTGTTTAAACTTAGATTAAGGTGGGCTTTGCTGGGCGAGATTAAATTGCGCTCGCCATGCATCTCTCGGCACAACTTTATATTGCGCGCCAACGACCATGAATGAGTGCACACACAAGAGCGGCGGTAGCGGTGGCGGCGGCGACGGTGGAAGTAATGGGCGCGAGAGCGAATGCGACACAGCGGAGGCAGCGGAGAACCTCTCTGCACGCACACACTCACACACAGCCACACAGCTGCACGGCGAATTGCTCGAATATAACTTGTTGCGTCTGTCACTCGCATTTGCAATCGCAATGAATGTATGAGGAGAGACGTACCGAACATATTCGCGCAGCGCGCACAGTCATCATTGGCTTTGTCGCCGCCGCCGCCGCCACAACGGCCGCCGCACAAAAGAAAAGAAATCCTTGGGACATTTAACGCGCGCGCGCGCTGGCAAAAAACAGCAGCGCGCCGAGACAATATTTCAACGCCTGCTGCCACATTTGAATTGCTGAATAATTCCGCGTGTTTAGTGAACGCATCCGTCGTCCGACAATAATACACTACAACTGCATTGTTTTGTTAACGCGCAATTCCTAGTTTGCTAAATACCAAAAAGCAATTTTTCACCCTCGTCAAACGACATTTTACAAATTCTTCACTCAATACCTTTCCGCGTACGTAATAAATATTTTTAAAAAATAATAAATTCTCAACCCGGTTTAATGATATTTTCTACGACTTCCTCGCTTCGTGCTCGTTTCGCTAAGCAGACAGTCTAATAAACTAAACTAAAACAAAAATACAAAAAGCGCGAACAAACTTTCTTTATACACTCAACTCTGACACACAGAGAGAGAAGAGATTTTTAAACTTAAACTCCTTGTTTGACTTTTACTTAAAACTACTACCCGGCACATTTTACAAGTGTATTTAGAGGAATGTGCAGCGCATGAAAAACAAAACAAGAAAAAAGAAAGCGGGGGGTTGGAAAAAGCTTCGCTCTGCTGATATCTAACGCGTCGACGAAAAGTTGAGCTGATTTTTTAAAAAAGTCTTTCACTCGTCCTTCTTGCGTCGACGGCGAAGAAGAGGAAGACGTGTAGGGAGAGAGGCGAGATGAAAGTTTGCAGCTTCAAACATCCCCCTGTTTGAAGGTGAATTGTGGATGCTGGACGTCGGGCAGCTGCCCCTCACTATACGTAACTTGATTGTCTACAACTGGCGGGCAAACTAGGTAAGTGCAAGAGGAAAAACGAGCGGGTGCGCGCGCGCGAAAAGCCAACCCTTGCTTGCTGCATCTTTGAATCGAATGCGCGGCGCTGATTTTCAAAATCAAGTTAAGTGTTGTAATAATAGATAAAAGAGAGAATAAAAACGCGTAAAGGGGTGAATGCGTATAATTGAATATTAATGTAACTCTCACACTGTTCGCGAGCAATCAACATTAAAAATTCTTTTCAAACCGAAAATGCTAATTTTGTAATAACTTGAGGAATCTTGAGGTTCCCAAACAAAAAAGTTCACACGTATTATTTCTATGGAAATATTCTTCACTTTTAAGATGTGTTCCTCCTTGTTTCTCATAGTTTTTAACACACTTTCTATACGTTTACCGATAAACGATTCGAGTTTAAGTGCAATCATAAACGCGCGAACGAATAGCAATAATAATTTGCGCTCAGTAGAACATCAAACACGCATATTTCATTTTTCTCGCGCTCATTGATAGACTCGTTCGCTGGTCGGTTCGTTCGTTTCGTCGTTCCGTCTTAACCTCTAAATTTTAAGTGCATACCGCAGCAGCCAAACGATATTAGTTATTGCAGTGTGCACGGCCGAAATGAAGCTCATTTAAATCGCAATTTAACAAGCCATTAGGCATTAGAGCAATCCACTTGTGATCGCTGCACTTTGCGCTGCGCTGCGTGTGCATTTCCAGGGAATGAGCGAGCGAGCATACTCATCACTCGGGCCCACTACTACGTTCGTACGTACGCTCCTCGCCGTGCTCTCTGTTTCTCTCGTCAGTTTTTCCGCCTCCTGCTGCCCCGCTGCCGGTGCCGCTACCGCCGCCGCCACCGCTGGAGCAAGTTTAATTGTTGGCTTCGAGTAATTGCTTTTAGCCCAGTTTGGCGTACGGTGCAGTTTCGGTAGCATGTTTTATGCGCACTTAAAAAATATTTTAAAGCGCGCTCCGCTCGCTCGCAAAGCGTTCAATGAGCAATTGTTAGAGATACAGCCGCCGCTCCGCACCGCGCGCTTCTGTTACCCGCGAGGAGCGGAAGAAGTAGTTGCTTCAACGAACGGCAGCCGCTTTTTCCCATTAAAATAATTAGTTGTGGTTTTACATCTAATTAAAACGACGAGCACGGCATACGTTCTTATAATAAACACATTTTTTTGTAATTTCATTCCGACATTGTGCATTTAACGGTATTTTATTCTCTTGCATTATATATTTATCACTGCTTCTAATAACATTTAAAGGAATTTCTCTAAAATAAATAATGAACAATCTGCTCTCTGCGCCCGCAGCCAACTTTTTTCTCACAAAATCTAAAAATTACTAATATTTCGCTAGTCAACATTGCATTCAAAATTGTACAATAATCTAATCAAGCTGATTATGATTAATACGAATAGTAGTTATTCGAAATGACTATACACGTCCTCACTTCGATTATTAGCATACTAAACTCATAATGTTCTAAATTGGCAATTAATTCGACATACGCGCATGATACTTAGCTGCGAATAATTAGCAATTAACATTCAGACGCGACGAGCATAACTACCATACTTTACATTTCAGAATTATATCGATGACGTAAAGTGCCCATTGATTTATTATGAAGCGAGCAAATTTTATGAATGCGTAATAAGCTTCTTGCAATGGATGTCGTTTGCTGTTAATAGCAATAAGCAATCAATCTGCGCATTAAACACATGTCAAGTGCATCGTCGGCGACAATTTAACCAACTGCTTGCTTCACGCCCGCTGCCAAATGTCTACATCTCCAGCTCGGCGAAAATTGAATTTAGAAAATCAGATATTCTTTTAATTTTTTCCGCGCGCAGATCTCATCGCAAAGAGCAACAGCATAAATAAACTAAAGTGCAACGCGCATTTTCATCGCTGATTTATGACCGAATTTTCCACGTTCGAAGAACGCGTGCGCGCGCTCTTGCCGCGCATTATTTATTTATTGCCGATAACCAATAGGTCGTTGTTATAACAATAAATAACTTTATAGACTCTCTTTGCTGCTTACTCCTAGCTGGGGGGCAGCAATCGACTGCTTCGCGCGCGCTCGCGTACGCCACGGCCTGCCCTGGCATTATATAATTCACTCGTTTATAACTCTTTGTATTATGCGCTGGATAATAAAACAGAGAGAGCTAAGTGATTTTCGCATTCGTTCATTATGGATTTTCATAAAGTTCGCGTGCTATAACAATGCCAAGAGGGGGTTAGTGCGAAATCCTTTTTCAATTTCGAGCCGAGTTTCAAGATTTCTCATTCGCTTCACAATACGTGTTTATCAAAGTTAAGTTGCGTTTTTGATAGGATTTATACTTAAATCATCATTACATTAAGTTATACATGGCGTTTCAAACCATAAACGTAATTTCTAACATATTCAAAATAATCATGAGTAAATACAATCAATAATTTATTAACCGCACAGTTACCACTATGGCCAAAAATCAACTGAATTTCATTACACAATAATAGATAAATGAATATAGTTATTACCTTCAAGTATAATCCACTTTTAGTTACGAGCACATAGCGCATAATCATCAACTGGAATTTCCTTTTATGGTTTCGAATACGAAAGTCACATTTATGCGCTCAACGCTGCGAATTTCAACAAAGTTGCCTTGTACTACTAGTCTGTCGCATCGTTCAAGTGATTTGTACCGAAATAAGAAAATGTCACGATAGTTCATAAATCACGTCGCGGCTGCATGCGCAACACTTTTCTCCTTCTCCCGCTCGCAAAATGCGTCTGCTTCAATACACGTCGTCATCGTGTGATGCTATTGACGAGTTAATTGAATATTTCTCATAAGCATAGGATTTTTACGCAAAAGTTTAATTTATTATTTAAATTAATATCGCCATTTGCATATATTTTATGCAATTAATGAATGTGCTGGCCGAGTCCCGCTTGTTATATTATGAGTGTTGTAATCACTTACGAACAAATTCGTATGCAATTTAGACAAATGTCTAAAAATGTAAAATAACTAAATAAATAACTAAATTGATTGGACACGCTTTCACCAACAAATTGCTTTACCATTCAAAGACTTAAGTCAAATTACTCAAATCCAAGTGTGTTTTATTTTTTGTGCTCATACGCGCCGCGGTTGATGAAATGATTTTTAAAGTGGATTTCGCATAAATTTGCGTCGTTGAATGACGAAGCAGACGCTGTGCAAAAATGCCACATAATGAAACACATGCTGTGTGCGCGCGATGCGCTGCGATGTGATGTGATGGGATGGGATGCGAAGCGATCGAAGAATGAATGTTATTTTCCTATGATAATATTTGTCTAACCTACTTTTTCGTCGTTCATGGCGGCGGCGACGAGACGCGAAGCGCAGCGCACTTTTCCGGCTAGCCGATGATTGTTGTATTAAAGCACGAACGCGAAGCGTGCACGAAAAAATCATCAGCGCGAGCGGCCCGCGCGCTATCTCGCACACACGCGGATGAAAACAATAAAACTCGAATCAAACGTAAATCGTGCACACACTACTACTGTCGGCTCGCGCGCGTTTATTATTCGCGATGCGTTTTCATCAAGCAACGACCGCCAAATCGCTCGTGCGCGTTCAGCCGCCTCCAATCGCCAGAGTTTAAACAGCTGAATCGGGCCGCGCTGCTAACATAAATATTTTATGTTATATTTTCTATAAAATCAGATATTTATATGATAATAATCGCGTCGTATAATTTTACATCGTCTGATGATTTTTCCTCAAGTCGACTCGCGCGCGCGTACGAATTGTGAGTGCGTGTTTTATTAAAATCCAACCGCATTGCGCAAAATGTCTTCGACCTACTTAGTTCCGAATATTTTATGTAGTAATCGCATGATATTTAATATCATATATTCCATTTAAAAATTCAAATATTCAATTGCCCCATGATTTACGCAAATAATAAATCATCATAACTTCTTACAACGTTCTCCAATACTTATTGCGGAAAAATGCAAAATGACATCGAATCGATTCGCAATCGAACTCACCATGAAACTTTGACGACCGACGAAATCCATCACCAGAACCAACCACCAATCAGACAGATACCTGAAACAAAATGATAACAACAATTAGCATTTAATTGCAACGCAAACAAGTTTGATAGATTTATAAACAAACAAAGAGCAGAAAAGGCGCGCGCGCGCGCTCAACAAAGGACTTGTATTGTCAATGATTGCTGCTTATTGAAGAAAACTTTTAATAAAACTGCTCTTTCCGCTGTTTCCACCCCCGCCCATACTGGTAAAGCAATTGCACAAAGTCGCGCGGCGCGCAACAACAACACCAACAGCAGCAGCCAAAGAGAGCAGGAACAAGTCGCACTGCTCCAAAAGATGCGGAAAAGTCGGGCGGGAAATAATAAAATATAAAGCGCGCGGCAGGTAAACTTCTTATCTCTGCTTCGAAAAGTATTTACAAGACACGGCAGCGAAATGAAAACAATACTCGCACAACGCAAGCACGAACAAATGGCACAGATGGGGGGAGTGCGAATGCAAAACGCTGAGGATGCAACTGCAGGCGGCAAACGCCGCCACCAACCAACGTAAACTTTGCAAATAGAATTATCGAAGACATTTTGCTGTAAATCTCTGCCTCTCAAGCGCGCTACTGACTTAAATCTTTTCATATTAAAACTGCCAACTGAATAAACGCCTGCCCTAATAATTTTATAACTTTTCGCTTATAAAAATTACCTCAACTATGCAGATAATAAAATATTTAAATTAAATTATACGAAGCGCCGAAAGATTCTTTTGCGAGCAAACGAAAATAGGAAACAGTTTATTTTCGCTTGCGCAGCTGAACGAACGACTGCCGTCTTAACGAGTTTCTTATAAACTCCATAATTTTTATAGATTATTGTAAATAGGCAGCAATCGAAGAAAAGGGTCTTGTTTTATGCCGGATGTTTTCCCAGTTTTCCGCTTTGCGGAACGACCGACCGCTGTTTTCTCAACTCTTAACTGGCGCGCCAACTTATTTACGATCGCAATTTTATTGGGAAATGAGCGGCAAACGTATGCGTCCCACCTATATGTAAGTTTCCTCGCTCGATAAAAGGGTGAGTTTGCGTCATGCTGGTGGCCGTCCTCGTCCTCGTCGTCGTCGTCGTCGTCTTGTGGTTAGCGAGCGCGAACACACAGTTTGGTTATTTAGTTGGAAGCATTTAGGTATTTAGTTAATGGCAAACTAACTCAAACGCAGCGCTTTTATAGCAATTCGAGTTGTAGTTAAGTTTTTCAGCCGCCGCCGAACGACGCGGGGGACGGGCGTGTGGAGAGAGGTAGGCGAGCAATTTGGTGTATAGTGTGTTTTCGTCAAATTTACGACGACGGCGGTACCTTTCGGTGCCATTGCCGCCCCCCGGTGCAAACAAAGACAATGCGCGCACAAAGAAGACGTTAAACAACTAACTAACTCAACTTGCAACTAATTCATTTAGTTTTACAGCCGAATTTACCTTCTTATCATAAAAGCGTACAGATTGTGCTAATGCTTCCTTTATTGTTATGGCATTTGACACGTTTGATCTCCATGACGAACAAGTAAATAAAATCCAGCCAGAAAACTAAACTAATTTTGATGACTAATTAATTAATTTCCTATTTTCAGCCGCGTGGAAATTTACAGAAAAATAATTGAAAATTCCTAAAGCACGAATGCGACCCGTGCGGGAATAAGCTCTGATCGAATATTGATTAGGCTAATTAATCACAACGGCGGCGAATGATTCATTAGCGTGTGAGCGAATGGGTACGCAAGTGCGCAAATGAGTGCATGGAATCGACTCGCAAATGAACAAATCGCCAACCATCTGAGCGAGCGAGTGAATAGTGTGCGCGCGCGCGTGCGACGTAAAAAGCATTCATTTCAACGCGCGTTTAATCGATTTGATTATAATAATTATCAGTCATTCACCCACTCGTGAAATAATTGATTCGTTCAATAAATAATTTTGAGAAATCAATTATATAATTGCTAAATATCTTTCTCACTGCATCAATTATCGATCAATACTATTTACATAACGACCAGTACTCCTAAGTTGATAATCAGTATGTACTGTAATTGCGGTAATAACTGCATTTTCTATGAGCAGCGACTATTTCAAAAGCCATCCAAATTCATCTCAAACCAAACACACAAACTTTCAAAATTCCTTCGCAGCAATTCTTCGTATATAAAATATTGCCCATTAATTAAGTACACTTAAAATAAATGCACAACAATATTACGGTTTTTGCGATAAACGCGCAAAGATAGAGTTGTAAAAAATAATCACACATAAATAAATTGCGAACGAGGTGATCATAATACGAAGCGAGCAAGTTGTATAAATTACGATTTTTATAGCTGTTGAATTTCCAGCTTCTCTCATACCTACCTACAACAACACAACAAGTCATCACATTAGTGTCATTTAACCTTTTTATGCGCGCAAATTGCCGCTGAAAATTGCTACGTAGGAGAGATGCGAACGAGCGAGCTCTTTTGCGCGTGCGAACGCACGAGTGATTACCATGAATTGCTGCACGCGTTTTCTGCGCGCTGCCTGCTCCTCCGCAACAGTAGTGCTTGCTTGCTTGTTGCTGTTATTGTTGTCGTGTTGTGTGTTGCTCCTCGCGTAAGTGTATTATGAATGAGTGCTATTACAATTTAAGCCAATAGTATTTAAATTGTCCGCGCGCAGAAAATTATAATAATAGCAACATTTCCGAAGGCGTATTCCGGCTCTCCTTGCCTGCGTGCACGAACGATGACAACCACAATTTTTGAATTGCTTGTCGTACACAATATTATCCGCTTAATTTGCTCGCATTTTACGCAAGTCTCAATATCAATAATTACATCAACACTCGCGCCAAATAATTCTGAGATTCATCAATAATTAATTAAGTCGGTCGTAAAATATTTTAACACTCGTTATTCATACATAAATCGAGCACGTTTAATTAATAAAAGTCTCGATTCATATCTAGTGTTGTTGCAGTGCGCTGCTGCCATGAGTAATCTCATGATGTAGTACGAAAAAAACATGATTATTGTTTTTATGACCGTTCAACGTAATGTCTAATATTAATAGTCGCATACGTATAAGAAAAGAGCAACTGCTGCATAGATAAAGGCGTAGCGCATTTAAAGGTCGACCGATTCTAATTTTTCTTCGCGCGTCATAATTATAAACAATCGTATTCAATGATACGATACGTTCACAACGAAGGATGATGATGCTATGAGCAAATCATCCCAACGTATTATCGCAATGACTTCATTCCATTCCAGCAACAATAATATTATAAACTCGAATCGAATGAATAGTTGTTTGAATAGATATGAATTTCAAGAAATGTCAGTCAGTCGGCAGCCACAGTCATGTGTTCGTTCAGCCTAGTTGCATGTGATTTAATATACGAAACGACTCATTAAATGAGTGATTAATGTGCGAGGCGAAACATGCGCGTAATATTTTAATTCAATTATAATGTTGTAGGTGGTTTTATCTCGTTTGTTATGTCGCATTCGTCATTCCTCGTAAAAACATAATTCAATTAAGTGGTTATATTGATCGCGATACTTGATTTTCCAATAATAAATAACATGAAAATCATAAATCTTAAATATTCAGCCATCACTTAATTCAAGTCAACAAAATCGAAAAATAGATTGACTTATCATACAGAGTCATTAAAGAGTCGCTTGCATCGCAGCGAATCAATATGTTTTCGCAGTCGGCCGTCCTTGATTTCAATTTAATTAAAACACTCAAATCAACTCGAAATCAATGATATGAATGTCACATTAAATTATCGCTGGTTTCCACTGCCCTGCTGCTTATATTAATTGTCAACCTGTATGCGCACCTATAGCATAATTTATTCATAATATTAATATTTGAATTTTGATATTCCGCATCTGCCAATTAAAATGCATTCATAACTTATAAACACGCATACGTTACCACTTTTTCCACATAAATAACCATCGGCAATTATGAATATTTCCTCTCGTTAAATACACCGGAGCAATCAAAAACACTCTGATTCTTCCTTTTACCCTTCGTATTTATATGCATCAACTGCTGACCTAGATTTCTCCTGCGATCAGCTGATTGCACTGCAGTGCACTGCCGCCCCCCTTATGCAATTTGTAAACTTCATCATTAGACAATCGAATTGTGAAAGCGTGCCCTTGACTGTAATACCACTCCTGCGATGTAAACTTTAAACTTCTTCTGCATTTACATAATAATAAAAAAATATTCTTATAAATATCAAGCATTGACTTTTAAAAATCGAAACAGTTTCAAAACTAATATTCAAGTCCATCTGGCACAGAACACAAGACGACGACGATGACGACGATTGTAGTATGTCGCCATAGTTTGAACCCTTTCATTATCAAAGGGGTCTTATCGCGCGAATTAGCAGGAATATTAGCAGGAAAGGCCTGCCTGCTTGCTCGCCCGCTTGCTTGCTTGCTGTCTGGCCTGCTGGCCGCATTAGTGATATCCATCCCTTAGTACGCCAAGTGCGATTACATTTGATTACATCAGGCGTCCGCAGAAAATGTGTTTGTGCGTTTCTGTCATTATTAAAATTACAATAACCCTATGCTGGTTGCCGCTGTTTGCTTCTTTGTTATTTAGGGTAATGAGTGCGACAAAAGCTCGCCCTGTCAAATGCAAAAACAACTGCTAAATGTCTTCATTTTCATTATTTCGTTAATATATATTGCAATTATATACATATACCGAGTGTTTAGCATCAGTATATGTAATTCACTTTAAATCTTGTCGAATGCACACGTAACGTAAATTTTAAGCCCAAAAGAAACTCGGCATACGTGCATTAGATTGTGAGCTATTTAAACTATTCGCAGTACAGCGACACGGGGGTGGGTGAACACGCAGCATGCGAGAGGAACATTGTAACTCTTCCATGTGCACTCACACGTGCGCCAAATCCCCCAAACGCCATTGAGAGTGAGCCACCCCGGGATGAGATAGTGACATGGGTTGCATCTTGTATAAGCACTAATTCGGCACATCCCTTAGCATACATACGTATGTGTTCATTTACACATATGTCCAAATACAAAGTATTCCCTAAACTACCCCTTACATCTGAAAATCACCGTGATTTCCGCAATTTTACAAAGCGGGCATTTTACACAAATCAAAGCACAGGATCAAAACATGTCAATCAAACAAACGTGCGTATGCTCAACACCTTGTATAAACATTATAGAGGTATCTGTTAATGGCTGGTGGTTGTAACACTAGTAGCGTCACAGTGTAACAGGATGATGGAACGGATTAATCTTGTTCACATACCATATGAAGACAAATATTGCCATTATTCGGAAGGAATTCGTGCTACGTTTCATTGTTTTACCAAAACCGACATGATGCCACCACCCCTTCCGCAATTCCAAGAAAATCAAAAGCGTGCACGCCTGCACGCCAAACAAAATTTCACCTACATCTTAAGATTAGCGGCGGCAAAACATTCGCTTTGTACCATAGGATAAGTGGCACTTAAAATGGGGGGTGGTCTTACGCCACTACTATTGACTTTGTTGTATCTTAACACGTGTCGTGGCCTCTGGCCTAATTGGCCGACCAAACTAACTTCTTGAATAGTTTCAACCCTGTCATTATGCGTTAATAGTGTCTGAGAAACAATCACTTATTACTACTACGCGTCCTTCATTACTGTGTAACTCAATCACAAACAACTACTTCTTTGAAAACCAGTTTCGTACACGAGATGTGATTTAAATCCGAAAATCTTGCCGCGCAATGACCAGTTTTCTTTGACCACAGACGCTCTCCCAAGGGTGCGTGAGCCGCGAGATGACTAGATGAAAGACCTAGTCAAACAATGAAATTCGAGCGTTTTTCTTATGTAAATCTCGGCATTTTTATACAGAAACTTTACATTATAATACACACGAATTTCTTAAACATCTCTACACATTCGCCTTGCATCGCCTGCATTCTAAGCCGTGTGATATTATTCAAGCAGTCACAAATATAAATAATGCGTTTATTAATTAAAATGCATGCGATGCAGCTGTTTGCCAGTATTTAGGCAACTGACGGCTATTAATGATGGGAACGATTCGAGCGCACAATTTCCAACTTTTTGCCCGACTTTACGTAAATCACCTGTCCGCCGACAACATTTTCGCGCATCGCAAATATCCGCCGCGAAATACACTCATTCTTTCGCGCGCGCGCGCGCACGCTATAAATACCTACATTTGCCCGTTCCGTTGCTTGCGCGCGTTTGCGTAATGCGGCAATGATAATATTTTATAAATACGGGCGTCGAGTGAGTACTTTACAGCATCTTTGCAGAAGAAGGAGCATGCGTGCGTGCGTGCCGGCTGCTCAATGTAAAATTATCACACACCACACAAACATACCTACATCGCCAAACGTATACATTTTTATAAAAATACCACAAAACACGTATGATAATTCTAGCTATAAAATCCCACCACCAAGAGTTGTAGTCGTTGAAACTGCATTGAATTTTCAAAAAATTCAATTTGCTTCCAACAATATGCAATAAGCACTAATCTAACCGTAAAGCGAATGAAATATGTAGTGCGCTTAATTCGAGAAAGCTTTAAACTTTAAACGCAAAGCTCAAATGTGAAATCTAGATTTTGTTTTCGACGTAATCGATTGCGACTGCGTTATTTATTTTTGCAATAACTGTACAGTACTAGTGCGCCATTGTTATATGTCAATAGCGTATCAAAACGCATTTAACCGGATTTTGCAACCATAGCAGCCAGCCAGCAGCAGCAGCAGGACTCCGAGCAGCAGTAGCCGTAGTAGCTGGGCGTAAAATAAAAAACAAACACCACGTTGTTCGACGTGGCCGACGCCAACGGTGGATAAAAAAATAAACTAAACTAACGAATCGGACGGCCAGTGTAACCGGTGCGCAAAAACGAAAAGCATGTTATATCACTTACACGGCGAGCAAGAGCAGCAGCAAATATATCTATAGACATATGTGTGTGTGTATACGGGACAATCGATGGATTTTGACTCATAGTATGGCATGCCATGCCTTTCAATAATTGGCACTCTTGCCTATTTTGTAAACATCAAACATTTGCACACACGCAGCGACTGACGTTTATCCAGCTATATTCGCATTAACAATCCGCTGCGAAACGTGTACGTTTATTCACTCGATTGTCATCGTCAGTATTATGTTACATGTGAGACAAACACCTTCGAAAGATGCATGAATTTTGTTGAAATTAAATATTTTCGCACTCAGTTTCGTTTTGAATTACAAAGAAAAATTGCTGCATCCAACATTGTATAAATACCAAAGTTAAACGTATGAATTTTTAATTTAATTTCTGACCTAAATATTTGAAATTCTAAATTCTCCTTCAGCCCTAAACTCCATTGTTGTTACTCGCAGTCACTTCAAGCAGTAAAAACATGCCCAATATAAATCTCAATATTCGAGTGTGAATACTCTTAATAATAATTATTCATCGAAAATGACTGCAAGAACAAAGACTAAGAGTTTTTTCCTTCATTCGGCAATGCAGTCGGCGGCGTTGGTGCAGTTGCCGCCGCCTGACGCAAAGAAATATACAGCTGGGCGAATGCACAATTGCATTGTGGGGCGCCGCCGACGCCAGCCATGTAGACGCCGGCATATGCGTTAAGAATTTATGTGAGCGGCGCGCCGCGTGCATGTCGCCGCCGTTGCTGCCGCCGCCGCCACGACTTTGCTTGCCTTGGCTCGCTCGCGCAAGACACCACACATACACGCATCGAACGAACGCCATTTCGCTATCTGGCGCGCACCAGTCTACTTTATTAGTGACATTAAGAGGTTTATGTATACGGAAATTTTAATAACAACCAACAAACGAATGCATACGCCGCTTGCGATATAAGATATTAGATCTTGGCGGCGAGTTAAGCACACGCTCGCACTCTGCATGCACGCCGCCTCCAAAAGTCGCACACTCGCGTCTCTTCACTTTGTCTCCGCCGCAGCAGTCATCATACTCATGCATTTGCTTTGCATGTGCTCCACAGTGCAATTTAAATAACAAAACGACCGAATGAGTGCTGTAATTATTACAATACAAATTATGTACTTTATGTTTTTCATCCATGCATTCATCCACCCTTTAATAAGAAATTACGAATACGAATATATAGGTCAATAAACTCGTTCATTTTGCAAAATTTAAATTCGCTACAAATTATTATTAAACACGAAAAAATGTTTTACACATCCATTTAATCCTAATCCTGAAGTCATAAAAATTCCTTTGCAAAACATGTTAAATGCCACTTATTTAACTAAGCTCAACAACTGCTAATTTTTAATCGTCAGCTAGTTTGCTACTGCAAATTACGAAATGATGCCTCAATCGCTCTCGCGCGCCTCATGATTGCAAAGAATGCACATGTTTTCGCGTGAAAAAAAGTGCGCACATCACACGATCGTATCGTGTCCGTTTGCATACACATCGCGTAGACTAAATATAGTCGTCGTTGGTTGTCAGCGTTGTCGCGCGCTCGCCGCGCAATATACATATGAATGTGCCATCATTATGAGTTCATCATGAGCGAATGCACAATAAGGTCAGTCGACATTTGGACTCGTTAGCGACGCGGCCGCGGCTGCGATTGTTGGCGGTGGCGCGGAGGCGGAGGAGGAGAAGGGCGGCGTGCGGCACCAAACGCACCGAAGCATTGAGCCGAACAACAGGCCGGCCGCATATTGTCGCGCTGCCGCCGTTGTCAATTTCGTGTATGCGTCAACATTATACACGTTATATTGTTGTACACAGCAGCAGCAGTACGTACTAAATGCAATTACTTACGTCATGTGTGCATATTGAATTTAAATGAGATTTGCATTCAAATCTTCTCCGAATTCCGAAATACAAATAAAACACAATAGATGTCATTTAGAGCACCAATAAAATATCAAATAATTCATGATTCCTCTGCTATTTCAAAATTCCAGCATTTATCTTCCTATTATGCTGCCTCAGTCACATAACTAGCTAGGAAATGTAGAAAACTCTACTCACGCTTTAGCAATTAGGCAGACCCCCATGAAATTAATCCTCCAAGTTTGAACCTCACCTGTAAATAAAAGGAAAAATAATTACCAACAAGAAAAAACACTTAAGGCCGATAACTTAAAACTAATAATGCTCAGACTATACAAACCGAGTCAAGCAGCGTGCAAGCAATAAATATACGTCAAACTTTAAAATTATTGATTGACAAGCCATCCGCGATGGCATCTCATGCGCACATATGCGCATAAAGAATTGAACAGATGGCTAAATTATTTAAATGCATAAAGTGTGTTGTTATTATTCATCATCATCATCATTTTCGATTGCAACTTTCTTATTTGCTTATCAATCTCTTTTTATTGTCCGTCGGACATTGTGTGATTTCATGTTTGACCATATATGGCATGTAAAGCCGACTTAAATTTCAAAACATTATTCACTTTAATAACGCGAACCAACGTGAGTTTAATCCGTAAACGATGAAAATGAATGATGACACTTTTCCAAACAAATAAACAAACAGCACGAGCGCAAATCCGATGAGGCGTGCGAATTGGGCGCGAGTGCGTTACGCTATTTATTATTGATTGCAATTTAATTAACTGAATGTAATCCTCAATTATTTCCGAATTAATATTGAACGCCGTTGGAGAATGGGCGAGCGAGTGAGCCGCACTTCGCACGCAAGTGAGAGAGAATTAATAAACATGTGGTCGTCGGTTCGTCTGAGTGTTTTGTTAATAAATTGGCAAACTTGTGACGCGATGGCGGCGGCAATACTATGTGTGCGCGGCGCACTCGCTTTTCACCGTCCGACACAACATTAACTGCCTCCCGCGCGCTGCCGTCGCCGCCGCCATCGACAACGAGCGAGAGACGCTATATTAGCGTGTTTATTGTATTTGTGTTTATAAGGAAATTGAATAATTAACGTTAATTGTGCAGCTGACACATGCAACCAAATAGGTACGTGTGTCTACAGATTCACGCTAATAACGTCAAAACATTAATGGGTACCAACATCTCAACTTTCAATGAGAATTCACATATGTACAACAAAATTAACGATGAATGCTACAGTTTGAATGTTCTTTATACTTCATTATCTCATTGCAAATTGCAGCCAACCAAATTACCAAAAGCATTGATCCTCAATATATTAAAACGCACCGCGTATTAATTCAACGCGAATTAGTTCGAGAGCACTGCGGGACGCATTAAATTCCACATACGCGGGCGCTGCAATGCATATCAAAATCAGCAATGAGATCAGCAATGAACATTGCCCCGCTCTCGTTGGTTCGCTGATGCGTTGGCGGTGGTTGTTGTTGTTCTAACTTGCACAAATTCACCACCGCAACGGTACGCAGCAGCAGCGCAGCGCAAGCGACGTGTGCACCAGCCTAGCAAATGAGGGTTATAGGTGGCAAATTATAGGTGCAAACTTCACCTCGAGGGGTGATTACAACGCACTCTGTCTCTCTCACCCTCTTTGCTGTTGGTGCCCCCACTTTGTGCATAGTTGATTATTAGTTTAGTTATTTATGCGGTTTTTGTTCAATTGCATTCATCGAAATTACATTCGCGAATATTCATTCCAAGGGTCTATGCAGCAGCAATTCGCTCAATTATGATTTAATTTAATAATTAAATTCCACTTGCATAATTGACGAATTATCTAAATACACCCCCGCCCTGCTCCTACCCGCTCTCATTTAATTATTTTTTCATGAAAATCCTAAACGTGCGCTTGTTTCACTTTGTGATTTATCCTCAAATCCGCGCACCGCATAAAAATTTAAATACTTCCCCGAGTGTTTTGCCGTGTGTTTATGAAATATTCGTTTTTAATTTAATTAATGCAAAAAGTGCGTTAATAAATGCCCTCCGACTCGCGACGGTTGACGGCGATGAAGTGCTGCGATTTAGGGTTAGATAAGGCCCATCATAAATAAACCACGAACGCGTGCGCGCACCTAGGTATAAAACTTGAGCGAGCACCATCATACAACTCGAAATTCGCTTTTGCGCCCTCAAAAGCGCCAGCGTACACACACACCCACATACACATAGCGCGAGCACAACTAAATTCACCAACTGCTTTCACATTAGCCGAATTAAAATTGCAGGAAGTCCGAAAATAAACCAGAAACAACCAACGCGAACAGCGAATGCTTATGCCGTCAAGGACACACACGTACACCCTCATTACAAATTCAAAATTAAATCTTATCAGCTCTCCCTTATCCAAATACACTCGGTTTTCATCTGTAATGACGTGTATATTAACGACTTTTCGATTATATCGCAATCGCGCCACAAACGTCTCATAAATTTAAACAATATTTTCAATAAAAATTAATTTCACCATTCTTATCAACGACAGTAAATAAATATCTCATGAATAATTTGTCATTTTTGCTATGTCTGAACTCCATTGCCGCATTGTTCTTCACAAATCTATCGTTAAATGCTAATTGCACGCCCGACACTTAAAACGACAAGCGCAAATTTAAAAAAAAAACTTATTGATAAGTTAATGAAATGCGCAAAGCGGCGAATGAGTATGCAAAACGAAGCAGCGCGCTAAGAATGGATGAAAAGAGGCGCGATATTTATGTCGAACAGCATAATAGAACGAAATAAGCATGTGGTAAATAGCATTTGGCTAGGATGCCGTCGTCGTCGCCGCCGACTACAACGACGAAAGGAAGGACAACAATAAGAACAAAAGGAAAAAACGCCGCACTCGGGCGCGTCTGAGTCTAGGCGGAGAAGGCGAGAAGCGGCATACTAAATAAGCAAAAATTCGCTGGCTGCACTTAACGCAATCAGACAATATTGAAATGAATTGAATGGAGGAGAGATCCAGCAACGGCGCGGAATTGGAAAGGTGTTTCGATTTAAATGTAAATGCGAATAGTGCACCAGACGCGCGAACGACCACCACGTGCGCGCATGCCGCGCCGCCACAGCATTTAATAGAATAACAGTCGATGCAATGAATTGCTAAAAGATGTGATTGAATAAATCAATGCGCAAATTCGTGTTTGTCGTCCGTTCGTGCTCCTGCGTGCGCTTTTTTTTATTGCGACCCGCACCAAATGCAAACAAATTAGCCTGCATTTTCTGCAATACGCAAACAATCAAATTTGCATTCGCAATTAGTTCCTACTTCGCGCACACGGTAGCAAAATAATCATGTTACCAGCGCAGGAGCACACACACCGGTGGTGGCGCATCACTTAACTCAATTAGATAAACGCTATTGAGTTATGGAACCGCGCATTATGCGCTATGCATTAAGCTATGAGCTAAGAACCCAAAACCCATCGCGTACATGCATCGTAATCACGCGCAAATCCCATCAAGGAATTGCCAGCGAGCAAAGGATTCGAAATCGCGTAAGAGATGGATATGTGTGTAATTTCATGCGCGCGTGCGCTACTAGTGCCAACTTTACCAAACAACATATCATCCGACTAATAAGCAAAATCAAATTGGCATCGCAAATATGCACACGTTGTCTGCCGCCGCCGGCGACCTGGAATTCACGGGCGCGACGCATTCGGTGCGAATCGAGACGGCCGCAATGATAATCAATCCGAATCGATCATCATATGCATTGTCTTGTCATTGGCACACGCGTATTAGCGCATATTCACCCTGCAATACGCAAGGGGCGTGTAATTTTCCAGCGAGCTGTGCAAATTATCACGTCTAATAACAAAGTGTAATATCTTCTTGTGACATTACGATAATTTATCCATTTATATTCGTATTTGTCCATTCTTTATTTTTGCATATAAATTATGATATCTACCTATTTATACCCTCCAATTAATTGATTAACTTTGTCAACAGGATAATTTGCAAATGAAATTAATTTTCCTGGACATTTTCAAGGACACATCGTACACGGCCACGCCAAATGAGGATAGTGTTCATCGATGAGACACAATGCATAAGTATAGCATTTACAATTTGTTAATCGACGCTAAAAGCACGCACAGAGGGTGCAATGCATTTGTTCAGCAAGCGCGAATAATGCATCGCACATGTCACCTGACTGATAAGTAGATCACAACATGCCGAATGTCAGCGACGCGCACTAATGGAAGTAATAATATGCTGATAGCACGCGTGCACTCTCGCGCTACCGAATTGCGTATGCGGTTAGCTGGTAACTTCGATGATGTGCTGCGTTGTTGCGCGTATCACAGCGACGCATCATCGATCACCGCATGTCTTGTTATTTCATGTTGCACATCTCCGTTCGTATGCATCGCATGCGTTTCGTTGAAAATTCGATTCGAACCGATCAGATTGTGATCAGTTGCCAAAACCGCACAACGCAGGATTTATGTTTGGACTTGAAATAATTTTCACTTCATAACAACCATCATTCTATTATTCACACCGCCTATAAAAATAATCAAATAAAAAGTTGAATCCCCAAAAAATACATAGGCATAGGACGATGTGTTCTAATAGGGTACGGTTGGTTAACTCGTACTTGTGAAAAACTTAGGTAACAATGGTGAATTTAAGCTATTTTTGGTATATTTGCTTGCATATGTGCTCATATTGGCTATTTTGATCTTATTAACGGCTACCCGAAATAATTTAGGCGTCGTCACTGCGAATCATGTTCTTAAATTCTTATGCCAGGAAGTTCTTCCTCTTTTAGTGGGAGCATTCTATCCTATATTGGTCCAAAATTAATGAGTCGTGTGGGGGCAAATATTAGCAAAACAGCACAAGCCGATTTTGTGATGTTTGGGACTTAAGGTGACTGACTCTTCCTATCAGAGGAAATTTTGATTCCTCTAGAATAGTGAATTCCAAAGTCAGCGCTGCCACCCCTTGATGGGCAATGCTGCAGTTCACAGGTGTAGCAATAACCTGAGGTGCATTTGCGAACAATGAATAATAGATTCACGCTAAGGAGAGCCACTAACCAAAAATTAAATCGAGGGGGTGCAGAGTAATATTTATTTGCAAAAGGGGGCGACATGCCAAATAAGTTTAGGAACCACTTCACCAGAGTCCAGCATCGCATATACGTAAAGATTGAAGAATTACATTACCTATGCAATTAACTCTTGGCATTATAATATCTAAACGTACATAATCTTCTCCGCAAATTGACACTAAAAATACATTTAAAAAACCTTATGATACGCTCACACTACCGAAATAATTAATTAGCAATTTCAATAAATAATCTCTAACATTTTCAAGTGGTTAATTACTTTCAAAAGCGTTTATGCTAAACTTTACCCAATTATTTATGAACGTCATAACCGCGTTTCACATTTACAGCGACGAGAAAAGTAATTGTGCAATTACGCAACGAGATGAATCATATAATATGCCGTATTGCGCTTTTTTCCATCCTGTCCACTCGTCTTATACGGACAGCAACAATATAACGGCACGGTTGATTTTGTAACTTTCTCTTCTCCTCAAACAAATAATAATACGCTCCGAGCGCTGAACGCGGGCCTTTAGTGATTAAATTGTAAATGTTAAACACACGCATATAATATGCTGCTTCATTGTTCGCCTCGTCGGCTGATGATGTTTAGTAAATCAATCGGCTAATGAGCGAGCGCGGCTGGGATTCTCATTCGCGCACGCCTCATTAGTTGCTGCGGTGCAGTTTAAGACTGCACCGCAGCAGAGAAGAGAAGAGAAGGTGTTTCGCTCGCTCACGAAGCGACATCGCAATGACATGCAACATTTTTCGCCGCACGTATTGTTTTGGCGCAATGCCTAAGTGAATCATAAATTATTTTCACTCGGACAATAAGTATGCGTACGGCGCGCATAAATACAATATTGTTAAACCGCAACAGATTAATTTCGTGAATGTGCATACAAGCCATTCTGTCAAATTTTTTCATAATTTGTGTTTCGTTTCACTGGCTGCTTGCTACAAGCTAGCACAAGCAATGTTTGAAAATACGATGCTGTTTGAAGTGAGCGACTATACTTAGTAACTAAAATAAGCAGAAATAGAACTAGAACATCATCATCATCATCGTGTATGTTGCTTTGCTTGGATTGCGATTCGTCTAAAATTAATAATTTCCAACCATTTTATAATCCAAAAAAATTGCTATAAAAACCATGTTTTACACGCAAAAAGTTGACAATTACAATAATACATTCCCCGAATTGCACGAGGTCAAACACATTCACTTCTGCAGTGCGCTTATTATTTATCTAGCGTGTAAATCGAGGCTTACGAGTGAATATTTTTTCAGTCGCTCGTCAACTACATAAAACGCGTCTTAAAACATGCAAATTCAAATCAGCGTTCAACTTATTTCCCCAACTAAATATGCATGTGTTTTACGTTTTTGCCACGCGCCGCCAGCCGATCCGCAGCGTGTGACACACATCAAGCGAGGGAGAAAGAAATTATTTTGTTGCGTGCTTGCGGCGAATATAATATTCATGGGACGTACGCTCCACACACGAGTATGCAAGTGTCATATTCACCGCTTGAACGCAATATCGGTTTATGTACTGTCACAACATATCCGCATGTAGTTAGCAACTTACAGGCCTCTGCGTTTTTCTTTTCGCGCCCAGCCTATTCGCTTATTCGCACGATAAGCGAGCAAGCGAGTAGCGCACGGTGGCAATCTGCACAAATGTAATTTGCACGCATATTTGAATATTCGACACGACTGATACCTACGTGCGAGTAATGCAAAACCAATGCGAAAAAAGGCATAGATTATTCCAAATATTGACAATCCATAATCGCAATGCGTGTGATTACTTCAATTCCACGTAGGTACTTAATCAGTTCGAATTTCATAGAAAAATTGCCATTTACCAAGATGCGATTAAGTTACAAGGCAATTTTTTTCCAGAAATAAATTCCCAAACGTCATGGATGATTAATTATTACTTTTTGTGATAAATCACTTTAAAATAAACGAAAAACTTAAAGTACAGTCATTGAAGCTATTTAAATACCTATGTACTCTCCAATTAGATCATACATCCATGATATCCTACTTTTTCACAAATTTTTGTGAGAATTTACTTAGAAATGGACTACAATCTAAGCGTAAACTTATTGCATCGATTTAAAATTCGACTTTAACACAATACGGATTAAATTTGTTCTCATTGGTAAATTTCGTTTGAGCGCCACGGCCGACTATAAATTAGATTCTGTTTGGGGCAGCGCGTAAAAATACACTCTCGGATAAATTTTTCTATCAAACAGCAGCGGCCATCGAAGACGACGGCGGCAGCGGCGGCTGGCAACATGTGTAAACTAAAAGTTCAAACGTGTGCAGTGTGCGAAATCTACACCGCACCGATTCGACAGCGGTGTGCACAGCAATCGACGAAAATGAAACGAAAACGAAAGTTTGCAAAGTCGTGTTTTGTGCGCACTCAAAATGCGTTCGCCCGTGTTGTGTTGCGATGCGTCGTACTCCGCGCCGCGTTTGTTCCTTCTTCGGTCGCGAGCTTCACCTTCCGCGCGCAAGTTATTTATGGCTTTTCGTCGAGATTAATTGTTCTTGGCACCGACTTTTGTAATTTGTACGCGAGTGAGCGAACGCAACGCGGCGCGCGATCAAAATAACGAATGTTTTCAAAATCACCCACACTCCGCGTGTGTGGCTAAAGCAACACGCCATGCCATGCATTTTCCAAAAATTTTCCATTGCGCGCATCATTTACATAATACACAATTCCGCTAATCTTTCATCTTCAAAGTGCCGGGCGCGCGCGCATATTTGTAATTCGTGGTGCATCATTTCCACCTTTCCACCCACGAACCCAAATGTGAAAAATCAATTGTAATTCGATCAATGCACAAGCTGCTCCTTTCCTAATTGTTCATGAAGAGCGCGCGCGCCCGTACGCTCTCACTCGCGAATGTAACGAATGTAATCGAGAATTAGTGAAGCGTTTGCGATGCCTGGCATTCCTCTGCGCTCGTCGCTGCGGATAAAATGTCGACGCACACCAGCAGCGGCGGCAGCAAGCAGCATGCGTACGCCTTTGATTTGTTTATTTTGTTTGGAAATTTAGGGAGATGAGAGAAAACGAATTCTCTCGTCCTGCTCGCTTCGTAAACCATCTCAGATGCAGTCGAGAAATTAGGCAAACGCCAGCACCAGCGCCATGCGCCGCCGTCGAATATATAAATCAGCAATTCGTATTTATTTCGTTTGTTCGCAAACGCGAAATTTCCCCGTTGTTGTTCTTCCGTAATCGTTCATCCGCATGTGTTTGTATTGGATCCAGACGACTTTGCCCGGCCGGCACAAATAAGCGGCGACAGGCGAAAACAAGCGCCGCCGCCCGCGACAGCCGACAGACAGACAGACACACAACGTACGAACGTCGTAATTATTTACATTCGCTCTCTTAGGCTGTTTTCCGCCTGGTTTGCAAACGTATTACAGGCAGCAGCAGCAGCACCACCACCACTAGCAGCAGCCGCCGCTGCCGCCGCCAAACGAGACACAAGGGGCTCTTGCGACTTGGAAACAAAAATTTCATTATGAAAATCGCAAACTCGCTATGCGACATCGTGTATCTAATAACAGCAAATCTCCATTAATTTTTAATTCATTAGAGCAGCACAAGCGCGCTCGGTAAATAAGAATAAAATTAGTCCGCCGCCTTCCTTCGCTGTTCGTGCAATTAACGTTATAAGATTTGAATAAAATTTAAATTCCCCTCTCCAAGTGACTTTTGTTTTGGTCTCGTTTGTTCGCCAAACAATGTCGGAAAAAAGCACGATCTTTTAGAAAGGCCATTACGTTCACCACGTATTCAATTAATGGCTGAAAAATGACTCAATTTAAAAAGTGCATATGATTAAGCACAAATGCCCATTTCGTGCGTCTTCTTCTGGTTGACGTCGTCAGACGCTGGCTTTCTATTCTTCTTGCATCCTAGCTTCATCTCTAAAACGTACTCGTCATAGATTACCTTACATGCCAATGTGCGTCTGGCTGTCGGCGATAAATTAATTAAACCGCGTGTATTCTCATTCCTCTCTCTCTCGTTCTCTCTCCGCATCTTTCGCTCGCTCACGCCTGATGTGCATCTCTGCATAAACCAGTTGCCTGTTGTTTGAACCGCGCAACACGCATTCGTCATCATAAAGGCAAGAATGCAATATGAGTTTCGAGTGTGCCATGATAACGATACAATGAGAAATCCAATAATAGTAAGCGAGCTGATCTAGCAACCATGTTGCTACTAAACGAACAATCTGATATGCTGGAATATCAGATTGCTTATGCAAATACAGAAGGATGTGTGTACCATAACTCTACGCCGGAGAAATGCACTGCTGTTGCATCAATAAACAAATGATGGTGATGGCGATGTTTGAAATAATATGGACGATACTAAAACATAACGAATGAGTAAAAGAATACCGATGGTCGAGTTGGTGGTCAACTGCATTTACCAAATATTAAAACACACACGTGTTGCCGGTGTAATTGCAATTTAATGCTGACTTTTATCACTAAATGTTATGCCGCGACGAGGTTAGGACTGCGCTTACTGGCGCGCTGCACGCTACTAGCAATAACAAAAACATCGTGACTGCGGGGCCCGCGCACGACGCGAAGCATTCAACTCTGACACGATTCCCTTAGCCGGCAAAAGCCAGCCGATCACCGCATAACAAAACACCTCAAACTGGCAATCGTTCACGCTTTGGCACAATACATATGGGCTTTCCTTATCACGCTGGGTGTGAACGTCGATGCACCCAGCAACAGTCACGCGCCCCTTGCCATGCTATGCGAATCAAGGTTGACAGGCTTAACCTCACTTGCTGATTTTGCCGCGCGGACGAATGAGACACGTATTTGCAACGCAGGTAGACATTAGACAGGTTAGAAAAACGATTATTTACCTTCAGTAGGGCTGTTGTAACCGCCTTCTTGCCATCCACGCTTCGTCGATGCACTGGTCTATGCGAAACGTGGTGCTGTCGATTGTTGTAGGTGCTACTGCGCGATCGTCCTCGTCTCTCCGGGGGATTCGGCGGGTGCTAAGCGGGCTGGCGATGAGGTCCTAGGCGATGATTCTCACGGCACACATCTTCGGCGAGCGGGCACTGATTAGAACCAAATAAAACTCGAAAAACTAAAGGTTGATACACTAAGCAAGCGAGACGACGCAGCGCTGTGAAAGCAAGCAGCTGACAGGAAAGTGCGACGAGAGAGCGCAGCATTCGGCTGAATTCGTGGGTGCGCGGTCGCGGCCGTGCCGAATTGAACAAGTGGCATGCACGCGCTTGGCGCGTAATTCAAACGTACTGAATTATTGATCACACGCGCGCCCCGACAAAGGACTGCAAAAGGGCACTTACCCGCTCAAAACATTACTATTCCCCATGATTCCATTAGAATCTGCAACAGGAGTACAACACGAATTAATTATGTGGGCAATTGCAAAAAGTAAGTATGATCTCAGCAGCTGTCAGTTAAAAATGCAATTAATTTGCGGTGCTCTTGAATGTTCCCACAATTAATTATTCGCACGCATGCATGGCATTTGTAAGAAGCACATTCCGATCATAACGCGCGCGCGAGAGGAGTGATTTGTTCGTTTTGCATGTGCACTTATTTTTAGTCATTGCTCCAGCTCAATGGCAGCAAAACCGCGCAAATGCTGAGCATTCCTTTACTTTTTCTGTTTATTTTTTGCATGTACACCAAGTAAATATAATTGCCATGTGAATTTTAGCTAAACCACCCCATGATTCGAGGAGAGAGAAAGAGGAAAATGTGCAAAATTAAATATAGAAGAAGCACAGCTGGTGTGTCTACGAATGAAGAAAAATCAACGCATTCCACAGAAAAAGATGCAAAAGAAGTATATGAAATGCAAAGAAGGAAGAAGAAGATGATGACTTTCGTTTATTAATAGCCAACTGTTTGATACGTATGTATTTCTATTTTAACTACGCTCATTCACTGCCAGGCGATGCGATGCGATGCGATACGAAGATGAAAGAACCAGTCAGTCATATTTGATTTGCGCATTTCAAATAGGATTGTTAATTGTATTTCGCGCACCACGTATTGTAAACAAAGGCAACGCACCACACAATGATAAAATGCCATTGTGAATCATAAGTGATAAGTTTTGCAATGAGCCATTAAGAAAGTGAAAACAAGTGCTGAATAACGTTTATGTATCTCATGTTGCAGGAGGCATTTACATTTCAATTGGCGTTCGATGTAACATTAACTTCTTGCCGCTTAATAATGTTGTTGTATATTGAACAATGCGGCTATATTTCAGCCGCCCCAATCGATAAAGTAGAAAATTATTATGCATGGGCACACGCACGCATATCTTGCGCATAATTCCATGCATAAGTCTAGTTTTATGCAACTCATATGGTGTACTTAGTTTGGCGAATGCATTACAGGGAGCTATTGTACGTAGATTGAAATATTTAATGCACAAATTGCATATGCAAAGTTTGAATAAGAAGTTAGAGCTTTTCTTGCAAGTCTCCTATGACGATTGTTTATGGCTGGAAGCAATTGCAACTCAATAGAAACCGTTTCGCGAAATGAAAAATTACAAGTTGGAAGGAAACTTGCTTTCAACGCATTGCGCACTGGTTTAACACAGTATAAATGCTGTTGCAGGACAATTGTTGGAGCGATTTTCAACATTCAAATTGGAATTATGAAAATGAAGGTAACTCGAATCATTCAAGGTTTTTAAAGTATGATTTTATTTTATGTTATATTCGAATAATTCATGCGTAATGAAACATAATATATACAATGGCAATAGCGTAATTAAAATGATTCTACTCTAATGAAAACAACACCAATGCAGGTCTCCTTTCAACGATATACGTTTCTATCGTATAACAGAAGCGTGCGGTTAAGAGACGATGCAAAGGACAATTTTGTTAAATAGCTCAAAATTATAGATTAGGCAAGATTGGCGAGATTAAGCATGGCTAGCGTGATTCTTCTTTAAATTATTTGTCTTCCAGTGCTAATATCGTATTGACATAATTTGTCAATACGATACAGCGATAGAAGTCGATTTGAACTTTATTTTTCCACGAAAAATCTGATATCTTTTAAAAAATTACTTTCTCTTTGAAAACGTAACATTTAAAAAATGATATTTATATCTTTATACAGTTTATTTATTGCAGTTTGTATGAACGAAAAAGTTTTACTGAAGAAGGACCAAAAGCTTTGAAAATGAATTTTGAATATAATATTTACGCAACTAGCTAATCGCGACGCAGAAATTGTGGGACTTTGACGGCAAATTATAGCTAAACGAACGGTTTGCATTATACTTTCGGATTTATAAAATTCAGCTATTCTTCTAACTACTAGTAAAATTATTTTTCAGAAAAATTAACGTCGCATAAAACTTTGCGTTCAAGTTGCTCAATTTTTCATCTTAAAATGGTTATCACTTTCAATAGGGTGAGGGTGGCGAGATAACAAATAGAAGCCGTGATTTTTGATTACACAAGTCGAATCACAGTAGCAGAAGTCAATTTGAAAATGTCTTCTCCATACAAAATTGAAAGTCTTTCAAAAATAAATTTCATTTTGAAAATATAACATTTCAAAAAAGATATTTATATCATTATAAAGTTCATTTGTTACACTTTGTATGGATGTTGACAGTTTTATTGAAGAATCTTGAAAAATGAATGTTGAATATGATGTTTACTCAATGCGATAATCGCGTCGCAGAAATTGTTCACCTTGGCTGGTAAATTGTTGCCAACTATCCGTTTAATTGGAATTATATTTTTCCATTCATAAAATTAAGTTATTCCTTTATCCACTAGTAAAATTAATTTTCAAAAATGTCATAATTTAATTTTATGACGATTTCCCCTTTCAGATCAGTGCGCAATGTAATGAAACAAGTGTATTTATAAAGTCAAAGCACTTGGAACATGTTCATTCGCTTTCCGCGCAAAGAAAAGCATAGCGCGGGAGGCGAATGAGGAGGGAATTTTGGCATCAGATCGTGGCTGTCTTCAAGTGCACATAAAATAATATTTTCGGTTCTTTCCTGACATCATGTTGTTGACGATGGTGCTTTGCTGTTACTTTTAAGTATGCATAGTGTCGCATCGCAACTGTAGCCGCATATGTAAAAGTATTAATATTGTTTACTACTTAAGCATAATTCAATTGGAGGCAGCACGTGGGCGGCTTATAACGAGCAGCAGTGCACTCGTAAAGCACGATTCAGCAGCTCTGCACGTCGCGCGTGTGACGGCGAAAAGAAGAGCGCTGAGAAAATACACACGTACGGTGATGTTGAGGCAAAATCCAAATTTAAAATATTTCTCTCTCGCTTCGTCTGCCACCTACTTTCCATCATCTGCATAGTGTGTAGCGCATACAAGATGTTCGAGAACAATTTCCACCTACATGCTTTGTATTCGCGGCGGCGGCGCGCGTGACGAGGAAATTAATTTCTCTTCGCTCTTCATTAGTTTTCACGTGTGCGCGTTTTCATTCGCCGTCTAATTGTTGCTCGCCGCCGTTCTATTTTTTTCCTCGCCGCACATGTGCCGTCTGCTTGCCATTATTCTGTCCGCGTGCGCTCGGTAAAAGTGCAAAATGTACAAGACTCATTCGCTTGTCATCATTAACATGACTGAAATTGGTTTATATCTCTCGCCCAAGAAAACCTGCCGTGCCGTTTTCGGTTGCGTGCGGTTATATAACGAATAAGCACGAAATATTTATGCAATAGAAAGTCATTGATTTGATACCAACTGTAGAAGTCAAAGACCGCGTGGAGGTCATGCTGGTTTATGAATTGAAATATTTTCGGGAAAACTTGGCTTAAAAATGCAGATTTTCATCAAGTGAAGCGCATGGAAATGAAAATATTGTGTTTTTGACTTTTAGTATAATTTTTCCGATTGAGTAAACACCCTCGGTGCACGGCTCATTAATTTACTATGTACTTGTTCGCATGTAACGCACAAAAATTGCATGAGGGCGAAAAGCGTACACAACTCATCGTCGTCCATGCAGAGATTTCCCAGAATGTGGCTGGAAATGTTGCGCTCACGAGTTGCACATAAAGCACAGGACTGTGCGTTTTGTTCGTGAAAAATCACTGAACATGCAAACGTACAGAGGGTGGAAATATTAGATGCCAATGAAGTGTAATCATGAGCTTAATGCTCTTCAATTCATTGAAGATTCACGATTCAAATCGCATGAAAAATAAAAATGTTTTTATACGTGAATTTATTTTATTGTTTATCCTAGTGGTACCCATACCTATTTAGGCATCCGACCCCCACTTTCGAGAAATAGATGTGCTCAGTGCACTTTAATAATTATTATTCAGAGCAACCCTAATATTTGATACTTTTTAATATTACTAGCGTCCGGACGCTAGTAGTTATATTAGGGGGACGCGTCCCCCTAATATAACACGCGTCCCCCTAATATAACGTCCCCCTAATATAACACGCGTCCCCCTAATATAACTCAGTGGCCCCTTAATATTACTTAACGCCCCCCTAATATTATTCAGTACCGCTATAATATTATTTACTCAGCCCCCCTCTTAATGTTACTCAAAGTCCCCTCAACATTATTCCCTTCCTCAAATTACTCGGGGTCCTCTTAATATTACTTAACCCCCCTTAATATTACTCATTAGGCTAAAATATTATTACTCAGCCCCCTCTTAATGTTACTCATTGTCCCCTCAACATTACTCTCCTTCTCAAATTACTCAGTGCCCTCTTAATATTACTTAACCCCCTCTAATATTACTCAGTACCGCCATTATATTATTACTCAGCGCCTCTCTTAATGTTACTCAATGTCCCCTCAACATTACTCTCCTTCTCAAAGTACTCAGTGCCCTCTTAATATTACTTAAACCCCCCTAATCTTATTTAGTACCGCCATAATATTATTACTCAGCCCCCCTCTTAATGTTACTCAATGTCTCCTCAACATTACTCTCCTCCTCAAATTACTCAGTGCTCTCTTAATATTACTCAGTTTCCCCATAATATTTGTAGGACCCCCTTTGTCGCGTAGAGAGTTATAGTGCACGCACACCAGCAACCCTTTAGTCCGTTACATTTTATCATGTACGCCGATATATTATTATTCAGCCCTCGTCTTAATGTTACTCTGTGTCTCCTTAACTCTACTCAGCGCACTTCTAATATTACTCAGTACCTCCTTAATATTATTACTCAGCCTTGAATGTTTGAATATTTTTAGTTCCCCTTAAAATTACTTAGCATACCCCTAATATTAGCGTCAACTTAATATTACTCACTGCTCCCCATTTTTACTTAAGAATTTATTCAGCGCCACCAAATGCACGTCAGATCATTACAACCCCCGTGGATAATGAAACACCCATCAAGGGGGCGGCTGCATCCATTTTGGGCATAACTGATTCATGCGATAATTTTGTTGGTGATAAATTTTAATTAGCGCAAATTGTACATAAACAACCAACTTGATTCGTAAATTTTTTAGATAGATTGCATAATCAATGCAGGAAGCCACAGTAATCAACTAATTAATCACCGAATAGTTAGTTATCAACATACATAAAACCGCATTCGGGCCGTAAATATATTATAATTAATTAATTTTGGCGACCTGCGTTATTGATGACCACAAATGTGTTTTCTATGATGTTGTTGATTTTCACAAGCCTGATTTATTACTCTCGCTACAAATATTTCACGCAGTTTTCTATTTTCATTCTTTTTTTCGGAGTAGCAAAAAACTTACTTAATTGCTAGTTTTGTCTGGAATACAGAGTTAAGTTGTTAAGCGATCGCAAGTAGTAGCAAAGCAAAGGTAATTTGCAAATTGCCATCTTGATTTTTCGCCATTTGCGACCGTTCCAAGGCTTCGTCGGCGTCGTTGCCGCCGCTTTATCAAACTATAAACATTGATATCGCATGGCGCGCAGTATGCGAACGAGCGGAACGCATTAGAGCGAACGGGAAAAGCGTTTTACTCAGCGTTCGCGTTCGCGAAAATAAATGAGATCGCAATAGTGTCGGGCGGCGGCGATGCGTCGTCAGTTGGGGACGACGGCGGCAATGGGGAGGCAGCGCATGGGCACGACGCGATAGGCGACGCCAATTTACATTGAATTTCAACATCTTAAGACGATTACAATCTGTAATTTACTGTTTGGGAATTAACACAAATCAGTTTTCTAATTAGAGCTCCGGCTTTAAGCAATTGCTCCTCGCTTTCGCAAACTGCCACCGAGTGCAAAGACAAAGAACGGCGAAGCAGTTTTCTCATTCTCCTTCTGATTTCTCCTGTTCCAATCGTAGAAAATGCGCACAGTTCCAAGCCGATTGTTTGATCACAGCGCAATATGAGGCGCTATGAATATGCGGTTAGAGTGCGAAATAGTTTTATAACTACTTCATTGTTTGCATTGATTTGTTCGTTTGTGCGCATAAAATGTCAATTGACATTTATGATATTTCTGTTAAATTCCACCAACCGGCAACAAGCTATGAAAATAATTGGAATAATTGAAATGCTGTTGAGCGCACAGCAAGCGAATGCAATTCGAGTACTGTGAGGTTTCATTTGAATTTATTTTGTCAATGTTTAATTGCTAATAAGTATGCAGCATATTTGCTAATTGTGGTATTTACTTGGTAAATTATAATACAATATTTGGCGTTGTTTATATTGATGAGTGTGATTAATTACTTGAAATATGTAATTCGCATATTTTATAGGTATTGAATGTATTGTGCATTCAATAACTTCGTCGGTGTCGGTGCTGCCGGTTTGAGTAATATTAGGAATGCGCTGAGTAATATTAAGTGAACACTGAGTAACATTATGAAGGCGCTAATTAATGCTTTAATTAGCGCCTTCATAAGGAACCTTTGACAAATTTTAAGGGGCACTGATTACTGTTAAGACGTCACTGAATAATATTGTGGGAGCTGCGTAGATAATATTAACGGGTACTGAGTTTGATTCAGGGGCACTAAATAGTATTAGGGGGGCACTGAGCAATATCAAAAAGACGTTATATAATATTAAATAATATTAGTATAATATTAGAGGAGCAGTCAATAATCTTAGGGAGGCACTGAGTAGGAAATATTAAGGGGTACTGAATAATATTAGGAAGGCACTCAATAGTATTACAGTGGTACTTAATAATATCATGTGGGCACTAAGTAATATTAGGGACGCGGTAAGTAATTTTAAAGGGGCGTTGAGAAATTTTGACGGGACACTGAGTAAAATTAAGGGGGCACAGAATAATATTAGAGACATTGAATAATATTAGGGGCACTGCGTAATATTATGTAGATACTGAGTAACATTAGGAGTGTGCCGAGAAATATTAAATGTGGGCTTGGTATTAAGGAGCACTAAAGAGCACTGAGGAATTTTTTTTTCTAAAGGGAGCAGAAAACTAAATAAATTGGAAGAGTAGTGTTCCAATTGCATGAATACAGAAATTTATGTAGAAAAACATTTTCAATTTTATGCGATTTGTTCATATCGATGAGTGATTAATGAGTTAAAATACTCAGCGTGCTTTATAGGTATTGTGAATTATGCATATATCGTTGATATAAGTATGTTAATCAAGTACGTGAAAGCCTAGAAATGCCAATGAAGTATATTTACAGCAAACGGCAATTTATGGATTGATTAATCGCATTTTGATTGTGTCTCATATGCGGAATCGAGCACGCTATGAAATTGCACGGCAGTGATTGCTGCGTAGGCGTTTCGCGGCATGTCTAAGCGTTTAATTTACAGCTGTACATTGGAATTCAATGTAAAATCACAGCCGATACGCATTACTGGACTTCCTACTTTTGTGCGTTACACATGTTTGCACGCGAATGCAGAAATAATTCAGATTGTGTGTTGGTTATTTTAATGAATTTCAGTTTCGACGAGCCGTATATCACACGCGAGGATATTAAGTGTACAGAGAGGGAAGAGTCTAAAATAAGAGAAGAAGTGTACTTGAATGCACTTACGCATTCATCGACGAAACGAGCGAATGGAAAATTCATAGCTGTGTGATTTATGGAAATAAATAACACCCGTACAAATAAGAACTCGCATGAAAGTTCTCTTAGCTTTTTGCTTCGGGAATCTGTGAATTCTGGCGCCTGTCATGATAGCATGCGCGTAAATTGATTCGCTATTAAATATCTATGCGAATGGCATCAACATTTCCTGGCATGTGTTGTGCAATTTTCTCGTGTAAAATAAACGAATTTCATGCCAAATAATTGATTTGCCTCGCACAATTTTCATGCTCACTTAAATCTTTATATAATTTTATTTCGAGCTCAGTGCGTGGAGTGCGTATGCATGCGTTGATATACATTTTAATATGCAGATGCATAGAGCATGATAATCAGAGCCGGCTTAGCCGTACGAGTGGAATAATGAGCATTTGTTGTTACTCAACCAATAAATCCTAATTAACTGCTGCGAATCGTAATCGATTTTGTAATTGCTCTGCATGTGCTATTGTATCAGCTCCAATTGGATTAGTTTATGAGTTGTTTAATGTACAGAGTGATGACATATTAATTATAATTTATTTAATTTATAATATAAACATTGCGTTTTATTACATTATATTATTTATTTTTTTAGAACGTAGCAATTTTAACGTGTTATAACTGCTTGGTCGATTCAGGTAAATTCGGGTAACGCTAAATTTGGTGTCAACCTGACATGGTTAATATTCTTTTAAAAATGGAAAATGAATTTCAGGCGAAAGTTGTAAATATGTAAAGTGATTGTAATTGTATGAGCGGAATGTGCAAATAGGTTTTTCCCGTGAACAACTCCAATTTGGGTAAATCGTAAACGCGCATGCATTATTTTTTCATTTTAGCTCGCGCGCGCGTGTTTGTTCTTCTGGTTGAATCTTCTAGCCGGAAAGCAATTCCGCGATCGCGGAATAGTTTTTCGCAAAAGGGCGATAAAGATTCATTACCGACACGCTTGAAATTCCGGTTTCGTGCAAATTGCCACCTTTACCTTTCTTTTTCGCTTACTTGTCGTTTTTCTTGCTCTGCTCCTCCACACCACTTTGTACCAACTCCTTTCTTCGGCTCTTTACTTTTTCACACATTTACGCCATTAGAATGCATTACCCAAAATAGAGATTGTAGAATTTCTGAAAACTCGCAGTCTGCTAAGGTAGAGCAGTACGGTAAAATAAAATATTAAGATTTTGAGAAATGTGGCAAAGCTAGAATTTAGAACGCAAATTTTCGAAAAAATTTTAGGCAATTGGTAGAGTCTTAGTTGTAACATATCAATCAAAAAGCATACTTCTGAGATGAGTTTTACTTTAGTTACGTTGCTGAGAAAAAATATTGATGAACGTTGGCCATATGTTTTATGGTTTTAAAATTATCTCCCAAGAAACTGACATACATATATGGAAAGTTTCATTAACATAGAAAATGATGTTATTTTGAAAATTGAAGAAGTATTAATATTGTTATGGGATATTTTTAATTAAAAATATTTGGTTTTCTCTAGAAATTTGTCTAAAATTTTAATTTTTTATTAATATGTGTTACCTTGAATCATAATGAGACTGTAACCATTTGATAGATATATTAAATATGCATCGAACAATGCGAATTATTAGAAGTGACTGCTCCTGGTTTTCAGTTCGGTTCGAAGACCGAACGTTTCGGTTCGAAGAAGAAAAAAAAATTAAGCATTGCAGTGATTCTTGGTCGAAATTCTTGCGACTTTGCAGACAGTATACTACTGTCTCTATCGCAAATACAAAGGACCGCATATAATATGGTGATCAGCTGAGTTCAGTAGAATTTAGCATGTTTTGACTACTTTTGATCAATTTTTTTCAATACTCAATTTAAAAAAAACAAGAATTATTGCACGATTTCTTACTTGTTTATTGTTCTTTCATTTTTATTCTTAAATATTTCCAATATATTCAATTTAATGATAGGTAATAAATTCAATTCAATCCTATAATTTAAATGTTGAATATGGGTATATTGCTTTTTCAGATATACTACTTAGCGTTTTGGAGCAGTATGCAATGCAATGCATTGCCGAATATAGAGATTATTGAATGTTGACAACGCCGCACAAGCCAAAAACAATGGGAACGCGTGTATGATTAATTGATGTATTAAATTAATAAATTATTTAAATTACCGCACGAACCAAACGAACAGGTTGCAAGCGCATGCGTGGGTGAGAAAGGTAAAAGTAATTGTAAATTTCGTGTTCAATGCGAGAGGCATTTTATGATGCATGATATTCGGCTGCCGTCTCTCTGCCGTCTCACCATAAGCTCAGCAACATTGAACACGCGCGCGCGCGCACCGTTTTTATTTTGGGCAATCGATTGCATTGCGCGCTACAAACAACGGCCGAGTTGAATCGAACAATAATCGCATATGCAATAACAATGGAATTGAACAGCGTGCTGCGAATCACTTTGAATCGCTTTTTGGCGAAACGAACAATTAACAATTAAATTACTTACTAAAGTTTTATGCAAGCACGCTTTGACGTCTTTACAACGCGTAGATTTAATTGTTGCCTACGACAGTTGTTTCCAATTGCAATTGGGAAATCTTTGACATTATGAGTGATGTCTTTATAATTGTTGCTGCTTTGCATTGCTCATCAGGTTGCTTCTTTCCAACTTGTTACGAGTGGGTTCTGCTTGCCGTTTAGTGGGTGTAAACTTTCGAATGTTTAAATATTGCTTTGACCATGAATTAGTTATGTTAAATTTCACAGCTGTTTTCTGAGAAACTAGCGTGTAAGTCGTATTACTTAAGTTGGAAGTGACTAAAGTGGGAATTCTCGAAAAATAAATGTACAAATCTGTGATGGGGAAAGCATTTTTGTGAAATGTAAAAGTTAACGTGTTGGAATCAAGATGTAAGCAAATGAATTACGCACCTTGGCGGTAATAAATTACAGGAGGAACGCTATTTAAAACACTCTTGGCATCGCGACCGGCAATTGATCCGTGCACATCTATCACGACACCGGCGTCGCGACGCCGCATTGCACAACCGCGCTCGCAGTTGTTGGCCGCATTCTAACGAATGAATCGAATGACGGATGCGTAATTCCACGGCGAAAAAGTGCCAAGTTAATTACTCGATGTGAAATTTAACCAAATAATTTCCATAATTACTCGAGTGGGCTGAGGTTGGACTTTACCATGATATGAAATCTTATCCTTTTCAAAATATATTGTGAATCGATAAAGTAATTACTGACGCTTACGAATATGAAAATTTTATATTAATCGGACCATTAATTTAGCAACAGTTTCACTCCAAAATTGAACAAACAATGAAGTTGATATGAGCACCTGTCAATTTTGAAATTCGCTACAGCAAGACTGCGAAAAGATTAAAGAAATCCAATTATGCCAACGGAAATGGCAGATTAATATTATATATGTATACAATTTAATACATTTAAAAAACAATTACATTCGAAATTTGCGTTTAAAAATAGTAAAAGGTTTTCGAGTAAACAAAAACTTTGGATTAAGTTTGACTAGGTTGAGCTACATTTTACTTCCATAAGATTTCCACGATTTTATATATAAAATTCTAATCTCAGAATATATTAATATTGTAATTAATACTCTAATTAATATAATTCTAATTAATCTCGTGATCGGCATTTGGCCAATTTTGCTGACGACATTTAATTTAGTTTGAAAATTGGTTCAGAATTCATTATTTTTGAACCTGACAAGCACATTTTCGTTTAAACCTTAATATTTAAAATTCAAATTATATTCTCTATAAAAACGTAAAATATGGATATTTTCCACTAGCGTCTTAAACAATGATTTAATGCTAAATTTCACAGAATAATTCGATAATTCGATATACATTTTTTAATATCAACAAATATTTATCGTAAACTGAAATGAATTACGTTTTACAATGAGCCAAATACAATTTTATTTTATGCAAGTAATTTGAATTATTGAAATATTATGTATGCATTGTTCGAAAACAGAGCTTCTTGGCCGAATATACAACATGGATATTTCTGATGCGCGTTTATCTGATGTTATAAAACTATAATAAAAACTTAAACTAGGATTGTTTAGACATTCTTTCATCACACTAGAAAATTTATTGCTGTAAGGTATTGACCTCTCTTAAGCTAACAACCAACATGCATACGTGTTTGTATAAAAATGCGAACGTTGTTGCGTATAAACTGCGCTCGATGTAAACAAATCTGCTGGAGACTATAAAAAAACCAAGTGAAAAACGTTTTCCATGTGTCTTTTGTTTGCATCGTCATCGTCGCCGCCGCCGTCGTCGCTGCCTCCAGAAGAGAGAGCCAATCTTGCCGGCGAACAATAAAATTGATGAAGCCTACTTTTACAGCCGCCACCGCCCCGCTTCCTCCCGTAATTTGCTCGGCTCTATTCTCTCTAATACACTCTCGCAATATTTACACGTGTAATGAAAACTTGCCGGCAATTGAGATTGATTAATCTTTGATTTTTATTACCCCCAAACTGGGTGTTTCGACAAAATCCTCAAATTCATTAACAAATACTAAAAGTGTGACGAATATAAAGTTCATAACAGTGGTAATCACATAAGACGCGCGCATTACGCTCGGCGGAAATGTTTGCGAGTTGAAGAACGCGCACAAGTAACACATCTTAAGCGTGGGGCGGCAAACGCGCACGTCATTCGAGCGAAGGACGCGCAATCCGTCAGATTAAGTGTGGTGGCTGAGATTTCGGTTGTTGTAAGTTTTAACAAACCACATGTTGCAGTTTCCGCTCGTCTCGGCGCATGTGCATCCTCGTGCTTTTTGTCGTCTTCGCGAGCGTGGTGTTGGCAACTTGAAGAGCGCCTCAACTCGGCTGACAAACACTTGACAGACTTGAGCTAACGATGCACTCGCGCGGCGGCGGCTCCTCGTGCGCAAAAAGGACGAGGGCGCCGACGAGAGACAATGAATGTTGTAATGGGGCGTTTGCGATGCGGAGGCGGCGAACAAGAAGCAAGGATGATGAGCGCATTGACAAAGACAAACACGCGCGCAACAATAGGAAATGTATGTGGCGCCGTTCGTGTGTTGTGTGAATGTGTCTTGCACTATTTCGAAACAAAAACAGGATCATCCGTTTTGCCACGTACGTACGAACGTTCGTTCGTCTCGCTCTTTATCTTCACGAAATGTTGTCTTCAAGTCTTCAAGTTCATTCCGACAAATTCAAACTTTTACTTTGCGCATGTTTCGTGTTTTGTCCTCTCTTTATTAGTCCGCGTTGAGTGTTTACCTTCTTGTTTTACGTGATGTTTCATTAGATAAATAATAATTAAGTTTGCACAAAAATGATTTTGACTTGCGCTGAATTAACATAATTATCTTTTCATGCAGTAAAACAAAGAACGGCTGTATGGGCATTGTCCCCAAAGGGCGAAAACAATCTGGAACAAAGGGTCAACTTGCCGGAAACCCTTTCGGGGGCTCGCGCGCTGGGGAAACCAAAGTGTATGTGTGTA
Organism: Anaulacaspis nigra; assembly: GCA_030264675.1. Taxonomy (NCBI): domain Eukaryota; kingdom Metazoa; phylum Arthropoda; class Insecta; order Coleoptera; family Staphylinidae; genus Anaulacaspis; species Anaulacaspis nigra. The sequence continues at coordinate 175,161 of JARJDV010011333.1, read as the reverse complement.
TTATTTTATTAAGCCGGTAAACTATGGTCATCTCTAAGACAGCGTCCGGCAGTACATAATTTGGGGGCGGTTGAACAGCTCCACCCTCGTACTTATTCACTTACTTACTTGCCACCGTCCGCCCTAACACCCTTCATAAATGCCATCTTATGATCCATGACTATCCACAGCGATTAAGTGTATGCAAAATATGCTTTACATACTAATTAGTTTAGTTCAACTGAAACTCTGTAGTTTTTCATGAAATAATTTTCATTTTTTACCGGCTCAAACCCCCAACGGGGAGGTTTAGTGTTAAAGAATGCAAACATTGAGCGTGGAGCTAATTAATAATTCAGGAGTGCTCGCGAGTGCGCATGAAATGAGGTTGTTTGAGATCTTATTGCGCTAAGAAATTGAGGCTTCTTGTGTTCGTACATACAATTTGCTTGCTGTGTAACCATTCGCAAGGTGTAGCAATGCTCCAGCAAGGATAATAAAACTGAAATTAACTTTTTATTATTCTCGTCTTTTTCTGCAATTGCTTTTTAAGAGAAGCGACTAAGTTGTGAAACTTTATGTGGGTTTTTGTGCCATTCGAATGCGATGCTAATAAATAAATATTTACGCGCAAGAGAAACTAAACGTCGAACGCTTATTGGTTATTAATATTTCCCATTTTCCGGAAACGTATTTCGGAAATATCGGAATGCAGATATTTCGTGGCGGATTCGCTTCGCGTGCAGGTGGAAAACTCGAGAGGAAAACTTTTGCGATGCAAATGCGCGTCGCATCAAACACGCCAGAAGTCCTGTTGCAGGAAAACTTGAGGAGGCGGCAGCATCATCAGTAAGCAGTGAACGAACGATGCCATCAGCAAACGCACACATCTCTCGGATATTTCATGCACACGTACGTATTGCCGCCTCCCGCAAATGCGTTATTGGAAAGTATGCTAAAGTAGAACTTAAAACTGCTCTGCACATCGCAGGACTAAACTTTTCTCCTTCAAGGCGCCTCAAGATCCTTCCTTCCCGAGCACCGATCAGTCCGGTCACGAAAAAATATAAAACTTTTCAGCTAAGCGTACTTATCTAATTAATTAAACGAGTACGGGACGTGACTTAAGTCGAAAAACTTGATATCAGTATCAAAAATTATAAGGTGTGCTTGGGTTCGCAGCTTATTAGTAATACTCGTGGCGCCGGCGATGGCAACTTTGTTGATTATTACGTAATGTATACATAGTCTGGGAGGCGGCGTACGTGACGGCGTATCAAGTTGTTGGTCGCGTTTTTAATAGGAAAATTCGCCTAATTCGGTATTCAGATCGAGGCGTGCGACTCGAATGCGCGTATGTACGCGACATTACTTGTCGTCATTGGCGGCGGTCGCGTTTGCATTGTAGCAAAACTCATCAAATTTGAGGCGCGTGTTGACAATGTTGGATTATTATATTCACAACCTGTGCTCCGCACGCCGCGCCATCTTCGTGATAATCTCATCTTAAGGAGATACGGAAATTCGCTCAGAACTTTGATCATCTCGTGAATTATGATGATGATACACCTATGCGATGAATACTAAAACGTCGACTTCACAAGTTCTTATCGTCGCTGCCGCCGCCGCCGCTGAGCTCAGCTCGGAACGTGCATATTCCTCCTGCGTTTGGCGGCGAGGGTGGCTACTGCCGCCACTTCAAGGAGGCGGCCTCAGACGTATTACTATATATGTCTTTGCACATGAGCTCCGCATGCATATTACGAATGATGACAGGCCATGCTGATGCATCAAATTTATATTCGACGCGTGCGGTGCTACAATTTTGCAAAATATTTGCGTAAAAGTTTAAACTTGAATTGTATTTCAATTAGACTCGTTAACATCACGCAGGGCGCTCAAGGGAAAGAGAGTAACAAATTTGGTAAATGTGGCAATTTTATTTATTTAAAGCAGCTCATTTATTTTTAGTGCTAGTGGCGCAAAGAAGTAGTGTTGGATGGACGCAAGTATATTGCTAATTCGCGTTCAAATAAATTAAGCGTAATAACTTGAAAATGCCGTGATGAGTCGGTGTAATTAAACGGGCGCTCGCGCGAGCTGGAAATAGAGAACGCGCGAGTCGCGGCGTCTGCGTCGCTCAAGGGGGCGGCTGAGCAAACTTGAGAACTCTATAAAACGAATTTATGTAAGGTCATTTGTTTGGAAACGGGGCGCGTGACGCGCAAGACGGACCCGCCGCCGCGTTGCCGCCAACTTGTCGACAGAGCTCTGCGCCGTCACGAATAATTCCGCGTTGCCGCCGTCGCTTGTCGCTCGAAAGAAAGAGGCAAAAAATGCACACGCTGCAGTCGAGCGATAATTCATGTTGTTGCGACTTTTGCATGCGAAAACTACAACGAAGTTAAATTGCCGCCTCCGCAAATGCAGCTACGTAGAAAATACTAATTCGTTTCCGACACAATTTTTCTTCGCGTTCGTAGTTTGCCAATTTTGCGCTTGCACTCTTTGACTCACGACTCGTACGCATTTTATTAATAAGCGAAAGATTTATGCGCGACTGCACTATACACAAATCGTATTTATATATCGAACAGGCACAGGAACATGCCAGGCCCGGCCAAGCGAGGAGTTATAAGCGATTAGGTTAAGTAAATCAGAAGATTGTGCGTAAATTTTATTCGCCTTGCAAGGATGCGTAAATCATATTCACACCACATATCTATGAAATCAAATGTGTTAGTGTAAAATCGTCTCTTAAAATATCACGCATAGTGGTTTCTGTTGATTGCATTAGTATGAATCAGAAATTGGAGATTTTTACATAGTTCTTTCAACTTTAAACTCAATTTTCTTTGAGGTTAGTGAATATTTTGAAGAAATTCATTTATGGCTAAATTTGTTGTTTAATAAACTTTCTTCATATACTTTTTCGATCTAGATCTTTATTAGATTGGTTATTTATTGCCGTAGATATTTGAGAATTTGTAGATTAAAAAAAATTCGTTTAATTTTCTTTGAAATTATTTAATATTTTAAAGAAATTCCGAGTGAATTTGCTGCTTACTTAAGAATTTGTTTAGATCATTTTCCTATTTTTTGCTTGTATAAATTAACGATATTTGATATATTCATTTTTTTCAGTATTTTTACCAATATTTTTAAGCAATTTTGTAGAAAAACATTTTTAAAAAATACTAAAATATCTCATTCATAGATTAGCTAGAGTTGTTGTTATTTGTAAGTTGATTGACTCTGTATCTTTGTAGATATTTGTAAAGTTTAGAAAATAACTTGATTTTCTCTCAAGTTATTTGATATTTTAACAAAGTTTTTTCAGTGCTTAATTTATCATTTTATGTACAATTTACTTACATAAATATCCCATTTAGATATTAAATAAATTCGTTGTTATTTGATTCCGCAGACTGCCTTAGCCTCTTTGAGAAATTTGAGATTTATGAAAATTTCTTTCTACTTTTGAGTCAATTAAGTCTGAAATTGCTTTTAATATGTTTAGGAAATTCTTTCAGTTTTATTATTTATTATTTTAGGAATTTGCGTACAAAAATTTCCCATTAAGATATTAATCAAATTTGTTTTTATTTGTTACCTTGGTACCCTGCAGAAATTAAAAATTATTGAAAATTTCTTTCAACTATTAACATAATTTTCGCTGAGCTTATTTGATACTTCAAAGAAATTCTTTCAGCGCTGAATTTAGAATTTCATGTAGCAACTGCTTACTTTTAAATATTGAATAGGTTTGCCGTGTCTTTCAGCAATTTGATATTCTTTTATGTTCCAACTAAAAATTTTCTACAGTTATTTAACATTGTACAGAAATTCTTTTAGTGTTGAATTTAATATTTCATATAAAATTTGCTTGTATAACTTTTTACTTAGATATTGATTGGAATTGATGTTATTTGTTGTTTAAAATTGAGCCCGCTCTATATCGTGGGAGTATCACTTAGCTTTTAGAAATTGACCACTGTGCGATATGCTACGATAAAATGTATAAAATAATTTTACACGCTTGAAATATATTGCCAACAAGTGCATTAAACGGCTCTCCGCCATTTGCATAATTCATAAATCAAATCGATTTCCACATAAAAGCGCGTTCGTCTATTTTTGTATCAGTCCGCTTCGCGTACGGCTCATCATATTTAATAAATAAGCGAATTTATACGGGCACGCGCGCGTAACATTATCCTGTTTACAATATTATGTCGTCCAATTTTATGAATTTTTGATGCAATTTTATTTTTCACACTGCTGTTGCATTCTCCATAGCGTATTTTATACTGTTTGTTTAAGTGTCATTCACGCAAACATAAACTGTGTAAATTATTTGCTTATTACCCGAGTGTTTAGTTCCAACAAAGCGCAATGTTTTGCGCATACATTTTAATCGAAAATGTAATTGATAAATTACCGAAAAATTATTTAAATTTCACGCACAAAACGTGCAACTTCTTGAACCTTCTTCGATCGTGAATTAAATAATTTAGTGTTAGTTAAAAGCAAATTTAAGTTCGGCCTTCTTGAGCAAGCTAATAAAATAAGGTGCAAAAAAGGGAACAACGCATTAAGAGCCAAGGACAAAGAACAAAGGACGAAAAACGGTTGACATTTAACGCTGCGTAATAGGAAAATGATCGTGTGCTGAATACGGTGACTTCTATGCATAGAAATCACCCTGATTTTCACGTTTCTTCTTTTTCTTTGCCATTTCTTGTGAGATTTTTGCCTCAATTTTCTTTTTGTTTATTCTTCTATTTTCACCACATTTTCTTCGCAGTAGAAAGTAAATTTTTCCTGTTAAGTATAAGTGTACTTTATAAAGTTTATTTATTTTTTCTTTTACTTCTAAATAACTTGTCTATTATTAAAATCTACATAAAAACGTGGCGTGAACTATTGAAGTAGGCGATATTTATTAAAGTCAATAACACATCAATACGTGCTTACAATTTATGAGTGAACGCATATGGAAAATTATAGCAACACCTTCATATAACTGTATATTTAATATGTTATCAAATGTATGTAGTGTCATAATACAATATCATTAGTCGAATATCCTATTATGGATTTATATGCAGTGATTTGCATACATTTACTTACTAAATTTGCTTTCATATTTCAAACGATTTGTGCTCTTAATACATAAGCGAATTGAATGTGAATCTATCGTCTATCGCATTTATTTATAAGGAAACGCCGCACACTTTCAGGTTATTATTCCAGTTCGACTTAAAAGGATGAATTAGTAAACTTATTTGTATGATTTGTTCATTCAATTGTGAAAGTTTCCATTAGACTGATGGAATTATAGTCGCTGCTATTACGTTTTGTGTGCCTTGCAAAAGGAGGAGACGAGAAGATTGGATTATAAGATAAACTTTTTTATGCTCATCTTGTTTTATCCTAATATGCTTTCGTTCAACTTTTTTCTATAATATTCGCCCGTAGTGAATAAATGTTGAATGTTGGATTGAAACGTATTTGCTAAGAATAATTACTCAACCGTTATGTTTATGGAGTGATTAGTTGATTTATTGCTTTATTGTTAATTATTTCCAATGCGTGCGTAAAATATTAATGATTATCATTTATTCATGTTATGTTTATGTTTAATTAACATTTAAATTAATGATAAACTAATTATTTTATCAATATTTATGATAGTTGATGAACTAGACTTTTAGTGCAGGAAGATAAATGCGTGCATTAATGACTAGTAATTGTTGTAATATCATAGAAATTGAACAATTCCAAAAATTTTATGTACTAGAAGTTAATATCGATAATTCTTCCAAGAACTTGTCGATTTAATTAGTAACTTCTCCGATTTATGACAATGATCAGTAAATGTTATATCATTATATAATAAATAAAAGATAATTTTCGCTATTTTTTAAAAATTTTATTTTTTGATCCGAGAAAATTAAGTTCAATGAACGAGAACCTACTGTACATTTACCCCACACCACTTTTATATTATTTAATGTTAATTCATTTCTGGGAAATGAAATAAAACAGCATTATTTTAGAGTTCTAGCAATTTCTTAAACATTAAATATTCAATAGCATGAGTCACTCTATTCCTTTCTTTGCCAGGATTTTCCCGAATGATGCACGAATATCCTGACTGCAGGGAAAATAAAACGCAATCTGGAAGCAATCAAGTGAGTCACAACTTTTATAGATCACCAGCGCGATGAGCTATTAGTAAAACGCGTGATAGGCTGATAAAAGACGTCAATAAACTAATTAATCCACACGGTTATTGGAAACAAGCAGAAACTGATGGCACATTATTAGTTAATAATGCATGATTAAATTGTTGCGCACGTAGGGACAGAAACAATAAGCTCGGGCGCGGCGGCTATTGTGGCCAACAAATTGGAAAAAGTGGCGCAGTCAATTTTGGATTTCCTTGGCGGCAGCAGCGGCGGCGGCATATTGGCATGCTGCTGCCGCCACCTTAGCCACAGTGCGGCTCGCATGCCGCGCAATAGTGATAGTGGCTGGCAGGAGGGCGAAGAAGACGAAGAAATATTGGCGCTGAAAGGCGAGTGAGCCAACACAACAGCTGAGGGATCAGACGCGATGCAGCGCTAAATAAATAAAGTCTAACCAGCTGCCGCCAATTTTTCTTGCTTTCCTCCGGCCGGATATTCGTATTCGGATTGTATGGCACCGCATGCGGTTGTTGCCGCCTCCGTGCGATATTTGCCCATTCTGTTCATCATCGTTTCGTTTCTCCAATCTGACATCACGACACGTACTGATATCTTCTTCAAATATTATTGTGTATTTGCTTTTATATTACTTTTTCATCAATATATGCATAAATATTACTTATCTTCTTTACTTAGCACAGCTAAGGCCATCTATTGATCATTCTCAGTAGTAAGTAAGGTACTTAATTAAGTCACTACATGAGTGAATAATGCATTAAGGGTAATAAAGTGAGTGGCTACCGTGTTTTTAAATGATGAAATGCAAAGGGAACATGAAAAAAAATGTTTAAAACATTTTGCAAAGGACCGAATGGTGTTTTGTGTATTATAAAGGCGCATAATTTGTGCGTACAAAGTGCGCGCTGCTGCCGCCACCGAACAACTAATACACCTCGCGGTCTACGTGCCAATGATGCACTGTATGGCGGCGGCGCCGGTGGAGGCGGCTGCGGCGGCTCGAGTACATTCATGTCGCTACATTGCATCTCTGGGGGCTCATAAAATATTTAAAATGCGTACATATTTTCCCATCTCAACGGCCTCTTTTTCATGTTGCTTTTTTTCATTTGCAAACAGGTTTCCCAATATGTTTTCTAAATTACTTGCTAGTTTTGCCTTCTTTCCTTCGAAGCGCGAACGCGAATAAAGTTGAAAAGTGAGTTATGATAAAGCAATAAAGTAAATGAATTCACGAAGAAAAGCTGCGTGGCAATTAAAAAAATACGAATTGCGAAATAAAAGCAGGCGCGCGCTCGACATCAAAATGTGAAAATATGAAAATCTCATTTTAATTCGTCCGCGATTGGCCGAGAAGGCATTTAATAATACTGAACTTATAAAAGTCTTAGGCGAGCGTAATTGCCGCTGATTTGTGCCTCTGGCGGCGCGGCGAGCCGGAGGCGGCAAGCATGAAATTGTCAGGCAAAGAGCGCGCGACGACAATAAAAAATCTGTGACATTGCGTTTAAGACGCCCGACGACGACGGGCAACAGCTTGAAAGCCAATTCTTCACTGCATGCTAATAATATTTTTAATGCCTTCTTCATCACTCATTCACTCGCTAATTATGCGCATCATACTTTTAAATATAAAGTTATAAAATTTAGGAAAAGTTTATTTTCCAAACTTTCTTTGTCTGCATAAGAACAAAAGGAAGTACATTTCGCATGTAAATTGAGTTGCATACGCAAAGAGAATTTCTTAAAATATTTATCAATAAATAAATTTCTGAAAAGACGGCGGTAAATGTAAAGGAATTGGCATAACATGTCGCACATAAAGAGTTGTCTCCTGCCGGCGGGGGCGGCTGAACAATACAAATAAAGCAGAATGAAAATGGAAAGCGTTAGAAAACAATAGCATTTTGTGCGGACGCATCGAGTTTTCCGCGCACATTCCGCTAGTATTTTTATATTTGACAATAACAGTTTCATTGCACCCCAGTAAGCGTAATGGCAGAGCCACACCGGCACCGCTCCCAGCGCGGTGGCGGCAAACAACCGCCAGCAGACAAATACTACGCTTTTTCAAACATTTATATGCCACGTATCCCTGAATTTTTTGCCGCCCGCCGCTGTTTGCCCAACTGTTTCATGCGTTAAGACATTACTCTTGATGAAAATAAAAGACGACATTATTTTCTTCATAAATTATTAATAATTCCAAAGTCTTTCCTTCGTATATTGGTCATTATTTTAATGAGAAACATGAAAAATGTAAAGTTATGTAAATATTCCAATAATTTTTTACGCTCTCTTCGTGAAAACAATAATATTATTTATTAAAGTTCATTAGGAAAGTACGAAACGTAGATGGAATATCATTAAATCGAAGAGAAACAAATTTCTATTTTGCATTACGTCGCGATGAATTGCGCTTTAATTATGTTGCGTAATTAAAAATGCACGACGCATCGCAAAGGTGCGCGTCGCACGCGTGCACACCGCAATTTTTAATTAATCCGGCGCTACCGTATAAATCTCAATTTTTTCTTCCTGCTGCTACTGGAGAATTTTTTGCCTTCCTGGCGTTTCCACATCGCATGCATTAAGACCTCATCTTTAACAAGAAGGAATAAAATCCACCAAGTGATAGAGAAATTCCACTCAAAACTCTTCAACTTCTCACTACCACTCCAATTTTTTCCAACAAATATTCCTGTTGAATATTAATTTCCCTCTGGTGTGGATAATTTATTAACTTTTTCACATTTCCCACAATTAATATTTGTGATTATTTCGTGACGTGAACATTCTAAAGTGCATTTCAATGCAATGCCATTGTCTATTGCATTAAAATGCAAATAAGTTGCTCTTGACGAGCGCAGGGGGCGGCAACAGCACGTCGGCATGATGAGCGCGGCGGTCGAGGTGGCGGCGGTGGCGGCTGGCGGTTTTTATGCTTCTGTCACTCGCGTGTCAAAAAGAATGTGGAAGTTTTATTAACAATGAAAGAATTTAAATTAGAATTACGATCGGGAGCTTCATCATCGAGTGTGTTGAATTACTAATGAAACAATAAAATGTACAAAATGATAAGGATTTTCCGCGCAACTGGAAAAACATTTTCTAATATAAAATATTCACAAGTATCTGGATACGCAACTTTTCCGACGTAAATTTTATTAACTTTATTTGTTGTTTTTAAGGCTTAAGGAATTTCTTGTCATAAAAGCTTTTCTTAAAATAATTCCCTCAACTTTTTCATCAACAAAATATTTGCGCTTTTAAATTGGCATTTTGTTAACATTTGCAGGCACTTGAACTCTTAATACTTTGCTCGCTTCGCATAGTATTTTGTACTTTTCTAGTGTTTTTCCTTTTGTGCTTTTCCTACTCCTATTTCCATTCTTAAGCAGAAGAAATGCGCGATGCGTACTCGTCTTTGATAACTTTGCTACCGCTGCTGCTGCCCGTTTTCTTCTTCTTTCTGTTTAACTGCAACGAGCCGCCCCTCTTATTATTTTTGTATATGAGATGTGAATGTGCGTCTTCTTTGATGCGACTTTTCCTCTTCTTTTCGGCAGACTTTTTATGTTTATTGTGTGCGTACATTGCGCATCATTTTCCGCGCGCGCGGAAAAGGTATGAAAAACATTTAGGACACGTTCATCCGGCGAACGAAGCAAGTGCGGGCAGAAAATGACGAGATGAAGAGGAAAGAAAGTGTGGATGAGCAAACGTCTCAAAAGTTACACCAGCGAAGGAAAGAAGCGTAATTGCGTATGAAATACCACCAAATATTACACCCCAAAAATTTTCCTAAGTAATTTTCCTTTGCCTCTTTTCGCAGCAAATGCAAAATGTGCATGAAAAATAATTCAATTCTTTTGTTTCCAGGCTTAAAATAATATTTAAGAATTTTTTTCAATCTCCTCTCGTGTTGTTTTTCCATTTTCCATTTTCCGCAAATAAATATATTTTGTTGCAACAATAAGAAGATCGAAGAATGGCCAAAGAGAAGCGGTTGTGTTGGTTTTCTTGCACGGAGAGATTGAATTTTCCGGCGACGGTTTTGTTGCACTCCAGCATTACTAAGTTTTTCTTGCGCGCGCGCGTAAAGAGAAAATGTTGTTGAAGAAGAGGAAGAAAATTTGTGCGCCATGCGCGGTCGCCATAGATAGATATATAGATAGATGGATGGATGGATGGATGGAAATTCCATTACGGTATCCTTGCCCCATTTTTATTTCAAACTCCAGGCAGCCAACGCGCCAACATTCCTGTATTTCTTTCTGGAACTCTCCGCTCCTTTGGCGCGGCGCAAAGTGAAAGAAATACGCGGAGACTAAGAGTTGCGTGGCGCGCACATAAAGCGAATCTTTATGGATTTCCCAGGAAAGAAGAGACGAGGAAAGCAGCGCGCGTCGAGACATACATTTGAGGAGAGAAAACCTCAATGTTTTCAATAAAAATGCCCGGCCACTCAAGGCCAAGAAATTCCCTTTGTACGCGCAATCTTCCCCATTGCACTCGCTGAAAGACGAGTCGCGAAACGCAAACCTAATGAATGTTGAGGTTAAGGTAACATTACAAATAACCAATCCATTTTTTGCCGAAAAAAAACGGAATAAATGATGAGCGTTTTTAAATATTTAAGATTCTGGCCTGGATCAAAAGGAAGATTTTTTTTTTGGAGAATGTCTCAAATGTTATCAATTTGTTATCTGCTAAGGCAATAATTTATATTCACATCATGATACGCATAACAGAGTAATAAATTTCATTCTTTTACTCGAAATTAAATTCGACAGATGATGAGGGTCAAGTAAAAGTGAACGTCCAAAGAGCATTACCATTTTTATTTTAATGCGATCCAAAGTCTGCGTTTGGTTCGTTTACTTCAATGGTTCGGGCACACTCGTGTGCGGTCAAAGAGTGCGTGGCAGAAATAAAAATAAAACCAAACGACCGAATTCTACCTTTATTGCCCTTGATATTGAATTCCCGCGCTCGCATCCCTCAGGACGCACGAAAATATTGAATTCAAATTTTTATTGTGACCCTAAACGCGCCACTAAACCGTATACAACAATGTTTATACTTTTCGACGTCATTGTTATTGGCTCATTACGATTGTCGTAATTTTCGGTAAACTTTGGCAATTTTCAAACTTTGGCCCCGTGGTGAATTATGAATGGAAAACTTGGACATAACTTAGTAGTAAAAGTGAATTAAGCATAAATCAAATTAATTTATTGTTTTGTCCGTAAAGTTTACTTCATGAAATCGCACTAAAAGATGATGAATTTTTCTGAAAATGTGCTATATTTTTAAGGTTACAAATAAATATTTCAAATTTTTATTAGCATTTAGGTATTGCATGTTATTATTGACTTAATTTATTTTGTGTAATTAAAATTTAATACCTACAACTGATCTATTCCGTGTATTTATTTATTTATTCAATCGAAATATATATATTTTGCCAACAGAAACGAGTTTAATAACAATATCGAATCGAATAATAAATATTTTTCCACGGCACGTTTGTGAGATTATCCTTCAATTATTATTTAGTTGCCGATTTTTGTTTGCATTGTTTATGGATTTTTTTAATTATATCACAAACTTTGCGTGATTTCGAATGAGGATTGTTGGGTGGTGGTTATGGGTTGTAAACGAAGATGAAATGAGAGAGCAACTCATAAAATAGTGATGAATGCAAGGACTAGAAATGACTTTTGCATTATTAATGAAATTATCCTTGAATTATCCTCACAATTAGACGCCACGGGTCTAGACATTGCATTTATTATTGTTTGAACATAACCGCAAATGGACGAATGGACCTAGACGATTTATTATTTCCTCGGAGGAGGTTTAATGTCTTGGCATAATTACTCTGCATGGAGAGTTTCAATTTTAGTGTTAACTACTTTTTCAACTATTATTATCAATTATTTTTGATTAATATCACACATTTCTCTCATTAATTCCTCTATCTTATGAAAATTGAGGCTGATCGAAAGTTTTACTGTCAGAATTTGTTGGTATTTCAAACTCCCTATATCCAAACAAGTCTAGCCGAGTAAATTGCAAATATTCATGGTGCACCTTTGAAATTTTAATCAGCAAGCTTCAGGGATAATTTAATACCTTTAAGGCTGAGCAAAGACCAAATGTGAAAGAATTAAAAATAGATTAAGAAGGCAGTTTTCAAAGTGGTATTATTCGCACGTATCTGTAACGCAGTGTTATCAGTTTATTTAAGATATTTTGTGGGCATGCAATAGAAAAACGTGGTGAGGCGGCAGGCAGCGGCGGCAGCAATGATAATACGAAATAATAACGCGGGCGGTGCGTTTATCTATTATGGGCGTTCTTCGTGCATTAAAACTTATGTAATGCGTTTGTAATACCGGCGGCAACAGAAAAGGTGGTTTGCAATGCCTTATCTTAATAGTTATGTGTGCTCCACACAGCGTGTGTGCGAGTCAAGGCGTGCGTTTGCATTCACTTTTCAACAGCCGCTGCCGGTGGTGGTGGCGGTGGCAGCGTCAACGATGATGGCACTGAATGGCGACGACATTGAATGGCTGCTACTGCTGCTGCGGCGGCGGTAATTTTGTGGGTCGCCGGGCGCTGATACCAGATGTAGCAAACCGATGCGCAGCATAATCGAGTGTTACATTACACAATTGCCGCCTCCCGCCGCACCGACATCCAGCGATGTTCATACAAGCATCACACACAAAAGGCGCAAATTCCGCTATTCCATAAAGAAATGCTCAAGAGGAAGACGCGCAAATGATAAAGAGTTTCAAGCTTGGCGTGCGCTTGCGATAAGTTTGAAAGCTGCGTTGTGCAAATGGGGAATTAATCGAAAAATTGTAAATTTATTGCGGGCGGAACGCAATACGCCAATGTTGATTCGAGCGCGGAAGTCGTAGATCATTCGAACGCATATGCAAATGCCGCACATTCATCACCGCCCCCGGGTTGCATTTGCGCGCATTGCAATTATCAATGCGTTAATCTTGTTCAAATAAAACGCACCAGCAACGCGTGCAACATCGTTGATGTTATTTTGTTGCAATGAAATGTAATAAATGCAAGTCCGGGAAAAGTCTGCTCGACGACTTCTTTTTCCGTATCTTCTTACAACCCCTCGTCTCGTTATTCCTCACGCAGTACGGCTGTAAACTCGCCAACTCGCGTTATAAGACGGCAATTGCAATAAGTTAATATTAAAGTTTCGGGACGAACTTCGTCTAATATGCTTGTCACGAAGGATCATGTCCTGCTGCATTATCCACCTTTGCTCAAGAGCAGCGCAAATACCTTTCATGGCGGTCATGTACGCGCTGCGAAAAAGTTTAACAACTAGTTGAAAAATCAAATCATGGGAGATTTTATACCCTCGCGTTGTTCACTTGATGTTGAACGAATTTCGCAGTTATACAAATGTTCACAACTCGTAAAAAGTTTCGATAACTAATCTCATTCGTTATCATCTTATTTGCTTGCTTATAATGGGCATGTTGTATTTAAATATTTGAATTTTTAGGGGGTGGTTTTGTTGGAGAGAAACGCATGAATGGACGATCGATGCAGATTTAATCCAGTGTAAGTAAAAGTTATCTACGGGATTGAATAGGATCGCACTATCAGTATTGCGTCGCGAATGCCGCCCCCAGAACCAGCCATTTCGCATGTGTGCGCTCATATCTCGTAGCACATGTGTGTTTTGCACAGATTTTCCACGTGCACATTCACACCAAATGGGTACAAACTTTCAGTGTACATATATAAAACTGGTACACTTTTCCAGCTCTGTTTTCATTGAAAATCCATTCTGGATTTATTATTTGATTTGACATAGTTATCGTGAAAAAGGTGAGGTTATAATCAGTTTTTAAAGGGATGAAAGGTATCATTGGATTATTTTTAGAGGTGATTTGATGGTTTTGTGTGTAAAAATGTTGGAATATTGTATAAAATGCTTTGAGGCGCATAATACAAGCGCAATTTGTATTGAGAAGTTTCAGGATGCTCTAGCGCTTCGTTCTTTCTGCGCGCAGCATGTTTGAGTGAAAGTCCGGAAACTCCGGCGAGTCCGGATGCGAACGACATTAGATACTCTGCACCCTTGATATTATTAGATCCCGTCTGGAATCTGCCAATATATACGCCGCATGTGTGTATATACAAAAGCGCGCAAAACTTGAACAAAACTATCAAACGATTTAAGCGAGTTGATCATCGAACAAAATTTTCCAGTTCAAAGGGTTAGCGATGAAATGTTATTAAATTTTCGCAATTATTTAACTTGTCCCATCCTTAATCCATTCGGCGTTTGAACTAGAAAGGATGAAAAGTCATTGACAAAAGAAGAGTTTACAGTTAATTGAACTTTAAGCCGTTAGTTCTTTAATTTATTTAATAATTATTTAATATATTTTTTATCACTGAATACGTGAATGAATTAATATTTAATATTGACAAAATTGGTTATTGCTTTGATGCAATTTGTGTTATTAAAAGAAATTCTTTATCAAACTGCATGAAACGAGTCATTATCATTAGAATAATTAATATAGATAATATTTAATGCCTTTAAATATAATAAAATTCGGTTTTTCTCACTACAAATTGAATTGAAATAATAGTTCTTTTACGCAAATTTTCTAAGCAATTGTATCTTGTTGTCTGGAAAATACCACACTACAGGAATGATAAAATGACGTAAAATATATAATTTCCTTAGTAATTACAATTCAAAGATCATAAAAACTAATTGCTATAAATGAACAAGCTTCTTAATTCATTTAATAAATCCTTCTACAGATTATCATTAACATATTTTAGATATTCAATTTTTCTACACTTTTTTTCCTATGCAGATGTACCATAAGATGTACCATTCAAGATATAAAACTTCAACGAGTTACGTTTGTTATATGGCTTATGCTTCCTTTTACGTCTATTTCTATCATATTATATTAATTACTATGCATTAATGTACTCGCTTACCCCATAAGTCAGCATATCTCATTGTACCATAAGTAATTAAAAAATACATAAATATTAAGCAAGCAATTAAAATACTTGTTCTTTGATATCGCAAAGTTGTTGTTGCACTTGTACAAGTCATAAGAACTAGCTGAGAGTGAAGTTTCCTTTTTTGGCACGCGCTACACTGCGCGACGAATATTATATGAAATGTTAACAGCTTTTCCAAGAGTTCCTCAACGGGACGGCTAACAAGTTGAATGAGTTGACACACTCGGCGCGAGTTGTGACAAGACGAGCGACCGAAGTTTCATCGACTTTGCGGCGCTCTTCGCGCACAAATTGCGGAAATATTTCAACTCAAAAGCGCATAAAACCAAATGAAGCACAGTCGCGCCGCTAAATTTGATTACGCGCTCCACGCTGACAAATGCACCGCGCGATAAATGTTGCGGAAAATTTGCAGCGCTTTCTAATTGTTTCTTTTTAAGTGGCGCGAAACACTACACGCGGTCTCAAGAGCTCTCTTGTTATTGTTGTTCGCTGCCGCTAAACGAGCGCGGTATAAAAAGAGGGCGCTTTTAATGAAAGTGCACGCGGCCGGCCCGAAATTGAAATCATTCGCAAATTTGACTAGAGTAATTCGGTGTGTTTTCGGGGGCGGCGGGCGAGCATATTTCAAGCGTTTTTACTGCCAGTGGCGCGCAAATTGGCGCGCGAGCGCCAGAAACGCGCAAAATTTAATTAATAAAACCAATTTGCAAATTGCGCGCGCCGCTGTGTGCGCTCGGCGTTTGCGGCAAAGTTGCACTCTGTAATTCTTAGTTTACGGCGGCGCGTACTGCATAGGTACGCGGGGGTGGCTAATAGCGACGGCGGCGTAATGGCAACAATGCCAACATTGCGTACCGGTCAAACAATAAAACGTGTTTTGCGGCTTTCAATTGTGAATTATACGTTTAAACGCAGCGCGTACCGGGGGTGGTGGTGAAGACAGCGTCGAGAAAGCGTTCGAGGGTAACAAAGACGCACACTAAGAAGCGGTTGAGGGGGGCAGCAGCACAATTGAGTCGATACCGGGCAGTTGCTACTCTCGCCGCACGAGAGGCGAAAACAAGCTCGTAAATCCCGTTTAATGACTAAATTGCTACTAGTATACTACTAGTCTATGCGTTAATGGGCGGCAAGGCTAATTCCTCGCCCGCCTCCACGTCGAACAAAAGTTTTCCTCTTCACATTGCTCGCGCGCTAAATTAACCTTGGAAATCTTACCAAAACATTCACTCAGGTAGGAGAATTTCCCTTCGCAAAAAATAACAATGCAATAATTAATGATTTAACTAGAACTTGAAAGTTTCCGTACAAGTTTTCTATGACTTATTCTGAGAAAAACAAGAATATGTGCATCCCCCTGTTCGCTAATTGAGGTAATAATGAATTAAACGCGCCCTGCGCAAACATTCGAACAATATTCGTGCGGTTGTTATTGCATGTGTGAGGGTGTGCGGTTGCGCATGAATTGCCGACGCTTTCCGCCTCCGATGAAGCGACTTCGAGGTGGTACGTAATTACAAACTTTCCACGCGCTTGACTTCTTCAAGAGGACGCTTCTGCCGCTCCCGACGTCGTCCGATATCCACTTATGGCTGTGCACATTCGGCGGCGGCGGCGGTGGCGGCAGCACAATACGCTCATATCCAACATATTTCATCTTGGGCACCAGCCGTAGGGGCTGGTGAAACTTTCATATTGCTTATGAACTTTGCGCGTTATTTCACATATAAATTAAAAATGTAATTCAAATTATAAATTGCGCTGCTTAGTCTTTGAAAAATTCGAAAACTATTTCAATCTTAAATATTAAATGCCAACTTGTGAATCAAATTTCTTTTACTGGCGGATAAAAGTATAAGTGAATTTTATGAATTTGAAAATATGATTAAATCGGATGGATAGTCAGTAACAATTTCCCGTTAAAGTTGAACAATATCAGCGTGGCGATTAGCTTGTTTCATAACTTCCTTTTTAAAAAACATTTTGCAAGCTCTTCTTGTTCTCTGTCATTCCTTCTTCAATAAAACCACCTAGATCTGTAGAAAGTGGAACTAATAAACTTTATAATGATATAAATATCTTTTTTTCAGTGTTAGATTTTTACTAAAAATTAACTTCCAATTTTGGGTGAAAGAAGAAATTTCAAATCGATTTCTATTAGTGTATTAAACTACCCCAAGACGATATTACCTTTGAAAAACAGACAAATTAAAATTTTGAGTATTTTCAACACAATTTTATGTCTTAGACGTTACGTCTGCTTCGTTTCATTTCGCGCACATGCGTTGTCTTTTATAAAATGCAATATTTGAATATATTCAAGTTCTTTAAATTTTTAATAATAAATCCTAATTTGAATCTGCAAAATCAGCCGTTTTTTACTAATTTATCCAAAAATTAGTGCTTTCTACAAGTACATAAAATTGCTAGACATGTAAAGAAACAGAAGAATTTTACTCAACGAGAAATATAAATAAATTAAAAGTTAAATTTAAATTTCAAAGTGTGCTGCTTAGTCTTTGAAAAATTCTAAAACTATTTCAGTCTTAAATATTATATTAAATGGCAAGTTGTGAATCAGTTATTTTTAACGCACCCTACGCAGAATTGCTCGGCTAGTAAAGAAAAAGAAGAATTTGAACGCGACGAGGGACTTAATTTGTAAGAAATATTACATCCTTACGTGTTTATCGCACGCCGGAGAGCACTTGAGACCGGGCAAGTCGGGGTCCACTCCAGGCGCCGGGCGCTTTTACTCTCAACTAATGCATAAATTGATTTATTCCACCAAAGGATATCCATCGCTTCCATTACACTGCCTGCCAGCCGGGGATGAATTACCATCGGGTTGCGTTGCGCAAGACGAAAGGAGCAGGACCAGGAGGCATTGGGGGCGGAGGAGGCAGTGAGCTCTCCTCTTCAACGAGTGTCCGATGTCCAGCTGCGCAAATGCGATTATGCACTTTATTTGTATGGATAGACTATTGTTGCATTGATGCAATTATCCTTTCTGCGTTGTCCTCTGCGCAAACAATTGATTTAATTCATTTCCTCTTTGAATTCGCTAAGTGAATTCGATGGATTTGGATTGCTTTACGTGTTTGGACAATGAATGATCTTGATACGATAACAAGCGCAGCTATTTGCAAAACAGAGAGATTTCTTGCTGACTTTCAAGGAATTAAAATACGAGAAAAGCGATGAGTTTGCAAAATTAAAAAGCAATTTAAACGAAGCGTTGCGGGCAATTTGTGCAAGAGTCCAGGAACTATGCCCTTTTGACACTTTAGCGTGCGAGTCACGTACTAAATAAAGAAATATAAATGTATTTTGTGTACGGTCTTGAAGCGCACCCGACGTCTTCCGGCCGTTTCGCGCTGATGCAAGAGAACCGCATTTCAACCACGAACACATATCTTTGCGGCGCAGCCAGCCATTTGCCGCCACCGCACCACAAATATATGCCGCCTCCGACCATCCTCACACGTACACACAAACGCTCCACACAGCCGTATCAAAGTGAGACGCGTATGAGAATGGTATTTATAATAAATTTCATTTCGATTCAATATAAATTGATGCAATCTCGGAAGATGTGCGGTTATGGCAGAAGCAGCAACGGGGGCGGTTTCGTTTAGACGCACATGTTTCGCTTCGCCGCCTCCACATATGCGCTAGTATGAGTGTACATATTGATATGTATCAATGTATTGTGTCGATTGCATATGCATTCAAAGAAATTCTGCAGCGCGTTCTATGAGCGCGCAAAAGGCAAAAAAGGCAAAGTTGGAGGACGTGCAAACGTCGAAAAGTGGCAGTGCATAAAGGACGGAAGATGAAAATTTCCTATTCTGCGTATGAGCGGAAGAAGGCAAAAAATGCGTGCGAAGCGAACGCGAAAGATCCGCAAATGATTGTTCATTCATATGTAGATCCAGTTCGGTTATATTCATTCGTTCTTTTTAGCGAAAAGCTGCGATAGATTTGCTTCCAATGTGCCTTTCTCAATGATTTACCTTTATTTAAATACACCGAGTGTATTAAGAAATCTCCAGAAATTATTATAACCATATATTATGTAACTAAGTTTTAAAGTCATTTTAAATGCTCATTAAGTGGGAAAAATGTTGGGAGGCTTCAAAATAAAATGGGCAATGTTGGCATTTAGAATGGAACAACTAAAATGTGATGTACGTATTAAAGTTAAAACCGGAAAGCGCGTGGTCGAATTATAGTGTGAGTGTTGGAAAGCCGCCTCATTCGCGATTCCGGTCTTGTCGAAGTAAAGTCGCAGATGCGATGCCCAATAACAAGCGGAGACGGCAGCGACGGCGACGGCGGCAAGCGTGGCGGTGGTGGCGTTGTCGTCGTCGTCATGCATTTTTATCCCCCTGCTCTCGCGAATGTTTTAAGAAACGAAGAAGCGAGCGAGGCGAAGGTATTAAGGAAGAGGCCGACAAAGCTGAAAAGAATAATGATTCTTAATTTTCATTTCGTTCCTATACGCGCCGCCGCCGACGTGACCAGAAACGCAAACCGAAAATATGTCATGGGGATTTTACCCATACGCTCGCTTCGCTTCTTCGCCCTTCTTCTTTTCTTCGTATCGCATCTTCTTGTTCTCTGCCATTCGCAACGGTTAGTTATGTGAATGCCATGTTGCCATGCTATCTCTTTATACGCGTTGTCTCGTTGATGCCGACCGCCATACGGATGGGGGTTGGCGGTGGTGGCAGCAACCGTGGCGGCGGCGGTTGACTGCTACACGTACACACATGATGATCGTAGGTGCCGTGCGCGCCACTCACGCCTTCAACTTCTTTTCGAACTTTGCGCCATTTGTTAGGAAATTCAATAATGCTGTACTAAGTTGTCATCCGGTCGAACATCATCGCTCAACGTGAATTATTGCTTTGTTGCTTCAACGCTCTTGTGATCCAAGCACTGTCAATGTTGCTATTGTGTCAACCGAGAGGTTAGCTTTATAATCTCTCAAAACTCTCATCCACGACTAAATGACTTGAATTGATAAAAGTCACTAAATCCTTCATTATGATTTATATTCCATCCCACGAAATTGTTTATATTATTTATACTACATGGCTGCTTGCTGCTTGAAGTAATAACCTAAAAACTAATCCAAAGTAATGTAGCAAGATTCTGTGATAATGATACAATATGAACAATATAAATAAAACAACCCTCAATGGGCACTTGAACTTTAAACACACTCTTTAAGGGCACTTCAGATTTTTTTATCCCCATTGTAACAGTAAAATCAAATTCAGTACTTCATAATACAATATTGTTGTCAATCTTCGTAATTTTTTTGCCTTTCAATCAAGGATCAATGAAGAATTAAAAAATAAATTTTAATTGTTATTATCTTGAAAACTAACCTAGGGTAATGTAGAATGATATAATATAATAGTCTTTCGTAATATAATATTGCCTTCAATCTTTATCATTTTCCGGCTTTCGATCAACTAAAGGGTAAATCTTAATTGTTAGTACCAAATCTGTCAAAACTCTCATCCATTTAGTGATAAAAGTTACTAAATCGTTCATTATGATTTATATTCTGCCCATCAAATTATTTATTTCACTTTAATAAAATGACACTTGAAATAATAAGAATTCAACAACTATTTGCGAGGATTTGGCGCATCAAGGATCATTTGTTAAAGAACTAATATTGCGCGACGCATCCTGACAGGAGCCAGAAGGACGCGTT
Organism: Anaulacaspis nigra; assembly: GCA_030264675.1. Taxonomy (NCBI): domain Eukaryota; kingdom Metazoa; phylum Arthropoda; class Insecta; order Coleoptera; family Staphylinidae; genus Anaulacaspis; species Anaulacaspis nigra. Next base: position 154,185 of record JARJDV010011333.1, on the reverse strand, counting down.
GCAGTCGATTGAGTGGGATTCAATCGATTACTATCGCCCACTTGTGTGCGCAAGCATTAATTGTGTTCTGCTTTTCATTTCAACGAGCGACGATTCTTGCAATGGCTGCAATTACACTCACCACATGCTGGCCGCTCAATAAGGATAATAAAACTTGACCGAGAGATGAAAACAGCGCGGAAATGAGAGAAAAACTTAACGATCCATCATCCCATCCTTCGCACAATCGCTTGTTGTACACGGTCGTGCAATTAATTTAAACCAAAAATTTGCAACGATTCAAGTACTTGCCGCCCTCCCACGCCTTAATTGCACTTCATATGCCTGCGAGTGCTTCATTTAAAATAAATGCATTTGCGTTTTTAACGGGCGAATACGTTTGGAATGTGTGATAAGATACAGGAGGACTGATTAAATATTCATGTTTTGTGAAATATGCTCGTGCATTATGCGCAGCTGGGAGTGAATGCAGTTTCCTGCTTTTGCAACCCTGTTTGTGCACATCATGTGAGGCGGCAATGGTGGCGGTGGTTCTTATCTACCGTTTGTGTGTTTGTGTTTTGTGCAACGACGTCGACGGCGGTGGCGGTGGCGGTGACGACGAAGCTGACCCGGCACCTCTAAAGGATTTTGAACCTTTTTGAAGACGACGCCGCAGCATATTCTCGACAAAGCGTCATGCATTGTGTAAACGGCGGCGGCGGCGGAGGCGGCAAACAGCGGCAACGTTGTAATGTTGGGAAATGGCAATTGTGTTGCATAAGCGCACAAAACCAGAAGTAGGAAGGCATTAAGATGCACCGGTTTATTATGCATCAAAACGCATTGTTGTTCTTCCGCCCTTTGCGCCACAACCCCAAAACATATGCCACAAGACAACCGGGCGCTAATTGAGTGGAATCCTCCCGCAATTTATAAATGCATTAATTTTTATCAAACTAAATGCTATTATGCAAAAGTAACTCTTAAAAATCCAATTGCATTCATGCATGCGCAATTGCAATTCGGAGTGCGAACCGATGTGTTTGAATCCCGAGGGAAATGCGATGCTCCCCTTCAACCTGCCTGCCACCCACTCACCCGCATCCAGATAATGCAGCGTTAACTCGCGCTGTGCAACGCTTAAAATATTTTATTTTCCTTCGGCTTTTCTTGCTTCCTTTTCCTCTTTTTCATTTCCTCCCCGCGTGCGCGTGTGTTTGTTTGTTTTTTATTTCAGTTTATCCTGTTTGTTTGTTTGCCACGCGTGTTTAGCTCGGCTATTCATACAGGACAAGCACATTTAATCCTTTTTATATAATATGATTATCTTGAAATTTTCATTCACATATTTTCATTTATTTCTCGCATGATTTGCGCGTTTACTGTGCCTAATTCGGTAAAAGTTTTTAGCGAGATTAAAACGAAATGCATGGCACTGTATATTGGATTGAACTAAATTGTCAGAACATAGTTTATTTTATTTGGCATTTTGTGCAGTTAAAGTATTGAGCAATCCGATTCGATTTTTCGATTGCGCGCACCGTACAATGCTTTGCACTTTGCACGTAAATTGGTTCATTATTAAGCGTTCATTGCGCGTGCACGTCGTGTGCAAGTTTAGCTGCTAGTGCATTCTTACTTCTTCTTAGTACGAGCACGACAATTGAAGTTAGTTGGTAAATTAACATAAATTAAAAGCAAATTTTAAACGGTGCATGCCAATTTTGATTGATTTCCTATGAATAATAAATGTACTTGGCGAAAGAATATGGAGGGGTGAAGTGAAATTTAATTTTATTGTTTTTGAATTTTATTTAATTATTCAAGCAAATGTATTATGACGTACTAATACAAATATTATATCTAATTTGCTTGTAATTCGTGAACACTTAGCCTAGGCGGAGTTAGAAATTAAATGCCAAAGTTCGATTCGAGTTCGAAAAGGCTACTGCTTATAGGGACATTGGTGTAATACGCGTTATAGTGATTGTTTGAATAATATTGTTAAATTTTTGTTTTTATGCAAAACATAAAATGATCGTTTAGTAACTGTTGTAGAACTATAACAGATTAACTTTATAACATGACATCGTTAGATCTATTGAACGGAATAAATTAATTTTCTCAGAAATTATAAATAATTTAACGCAATTTTTAATACTTCAAGAATTATCTAAGTGCCTATTGTAGTTTTAATAAAAATTAAAATAAACATTATGACCCCCAACAAAAATTACCTCACTGTGTCGTTTTGGTGCTATTAATTTAAAATAGATAACGCTAATATTTCTGGATCTATGCAACACAATAACTTCATTTTCACAGCTATTATAAATAATTTAACGCAATTTCGAATACTGTAAGAATAATTTTATTACGTTTTCAAGTTTTCAAGAAATTGAAATAAACATTATAACCTGCATCAAAAATTACCGCATTTGTAGTGCTATAAGTTTAAAATACTCCAACTTCATACCCGTCAATCTTTGGAATTATTGAACGGAATAAGTTCATTTTGTCAGAACGTAAAAAATTTAATAAAATTTCTAATACCACAAGATGTATTTTGATACCTTTTATAATTTTGAAAATATTGGAATAAACATACAGAGTAACTATTATTATTTTACCTCAGCATATCGATGTGAAGCTATCACAGCATTTTCAGATATTACAAACAATTTAATTTCGAAGGCCGCAAGAATTGTTTCGATATTATCGCTAGTTTTATATAAATTATAATAAACGATCGATCAAATATATGACGATCAAATATATAATTTTCATTTTCTTATAACTCATTATTTACTTCACCAAATTATCGGTACTTGAACAATATTCAATCGCCTTTTCAATGCTGTATAAAATATTATCAATCACATACGTAACACATATTGAATATAGGGAAGAAGAGAATTAGAGAATTGGAAATAACAACTGTTTCATGTCTTCAATTTCAACCCGTTATTAGTCCATTATTTGACGTAAATATCGATTTGCAGTAGCAGCGAAACAACAAATTAATTTGCAAATGCGTGCCGTATATTTGCGCATTGTTGTAGCGCAAGAGCGTAAAAAAGAAGATGAGCGCACAGCGCACATGCAGCGCTATTAAAACGAATGAACGCGCTAAAACACTTCATTGCAATTCGCAAATTTGGCGGCGGCGGCGGCGGCGGCAATGTGTGTGCGTGCATGCATCAATATGATTCAAGGGGCGACGGCGGCGGTGGTGGTGCGCTCGGCCGGCCGGGGACGGCTATCACACGCGCGCGCGTTTTAATGCGGATTTGACGCTCGGTTGATCACATCGCGCTGATGTTCATTCCAACAACAACCACACCAGCGCTTTTCCAGCGTTGCTTTGATTGATTTATTCTCATGCATTACAAAATGTTCTAACAACCCAAATTTACTATATTTTTCAATCATAAATTAACCAAAAATTTAAATAACGAATTAACAATTCATTAATTTTCAATTTCGATTGCGCTTTAAACATTAATGCAGTGCGGATTTATAGTTGAACGTTAAATAAATTTAAACAAATATTGTAAACAACATGATCTCAAGAGTTATCATGCTCAACATGATGATAGTTATCATCATCATCATCATATGTAGACTGAATGCTTCAGGAGTTGCAGGATATTTAATGTTTATCCTATATTGCCAAGTCATACGTGTACTTTTCCTTTTCGCCATCTCGCTCTTCTTCAGTTTTATATTAGTGCTCTGTCGCGCTTGACGTGCACATGTAACCAACATTCCATTTTATAACCTCTTTTACATGTTTTGACGTTTTATGTGCTTTGCGAATTGACATAAAATATATATTCGCTCGCTTTGCAAATAGTTTTCTTCGATCATGCTCGAGGCTCGTTACTTAAACGCCTCCGCATCTCTCGATGTTTGCAACAAATTATTCGACAAATTTTATTTCCACTTACAGAAGTTGTAAACCAATAAACTAATAGCGCGTACAACTCGACCCATAAACTTTAATCATTTTTTAAAGAAGACTCGAGAAATTATTCTTTGATTCCAAGTACAACTCGTACTCTGATAACATTTGTACAATTTGGCGCAATTTGCATGCGCACACCGAACGTGTGGCTTTCCGCATTCTGACGCTATTACAGCCGCCCCCGACGGGGCCCGAAACAAGCCATCACGCACATGATAAAGTGTTGCGGTATTGTTCGCGCGCATGCGCATTGCATTGGCGCATCGCGTTCGCCAGTTGTTTGTAAATAATGCATTTAATTAAACGCGAAATAAAGTGATTCCCCATTGCACTGATAATAAATAATCCGCGCGCGCGCACTCTCACTAAACGGACGAATGCATTTATTAATACGTCCGCCGTTGCCGCCGCTCCCGCCGCTCTCCTGCGGGTATTCGCGCATCGTCCTATATGCACAGTAGACCGTATCTCTCTATTCATGTGCGCAAATTGCACGAATCTCACTCACTCCCTTCACGTGTCCTGTTTACAGAGCATTGCTCGACAATGATCATGACCATCATGCCGCCCCCCTGCCCCTCAACCCTTTCTCGCAATGCCCGTACAAATAAGCAACAAATCACCGAATAAACAAACACATTGCCAAACGGCTTCATTTGTTTATTTGTTTTTGCGACCTTTTACTCGTATATTAATATACTTGTCCGGATAATTTATCTAATTTTGTATTTATTTCCGTCCTTTCGCGTAATTATTTGCTGTCGTTTAAGGGTGAGAAGTAATTTAAGAAAGTAATTTGCTAATGTTTTAATTACTCTTCTGCATTTCCGCCATCTTTGCAGAAAGGGTAGATGTGGAACAGCGTACAATGCATCAATTGAGTCAATTGTGGCGCGTTTGCGGTTAATTAACAATAACCCGGTGACACAATGCAATTGCACATCCTTGTTACCACGGCAACGCGCACACGCTCCTGAATTCTCAAGGGTAACTTGGGAAATTCCTGCGTTCCAACTCATCCCCCTCCCCCTATTCCGATTTGGATAATACGTGTTTGCAATTACTTAAGATTAATATTTCCTGCTTTAGGATAATGAAATTATGCTTGGCACATATTTTCTGATGATTATTATAAACAATTGTTTGTAGAGAGAGTTGGAGCAAGCGAATTTTGCGTTAATTACGTGAGACGCCCAATCACATTATTGGTTAAGGGTTAACGTGAGCGTTCTGGGTCGGGTCATAAATGTTGGTACGTGTGCAAGGGAATTAAGGGACTTAGGACCAAGACCAACACTGTGTGGAGGGAATGTTCTGCTGATACGAATATGTCCGTTATGGCATTCCCAAATGCGTTACGCTCCAATACCAATACCCGGACATTACCGCTTAGGACAATGTTCAACTCCTTTTTGCATTCGATTTACTTACGCTGTGATAGAAATAATTGGGATTGCGTATATGCGATTGTCAAATGCATTCACTTGATGTGCAATTCGAGAAATTTGCAATACGTGCACGTCACATGCATTACTAAATAATGCACACGCATCAACTGATCGATTAATATGTACCTGCAAATTCGGCACTGACATAGAATAATTGAGAATGTGTAGTTTAATTATTTATACTATTTGAGCCCTTCAAATGTCTCATTATCTTAAGAGAGTCCTTGAATTGTAATATTAAATTTCCCATTCATCAATAGCCTTCATACGGTACAATCTTTGAGAAACAGGTGAGACATGGCGAAGCAAAAGTAACGTTCGTGAAATACTTTAGACGGTAAGCAAAATTTCGTTAAAAATGTTCAAAATTTAATTTTTAAATGCCCATAATTATCGATTGGGTTAGATAAGATTTAGCAATCGTCGTTCTTTCTTAAATTATTTTTCTTCCAGTGATAATATTATGTTGACACAAGTAGACACAGAATGGTAGAAATTGATTTCAACATTTTTTTTCAAAATTAATTTCTCTTTGAAAATATATTATTTAAGAAAAAATAGTTATGTCATTACAAAGTTTATTAGTTGTAATTTCTGATGTTGATGATTACAATAATATTAATTAAAAAAGCATCAAACACTTGAAAAATGAATTCTGAATATGATATTTCAGCAGTGCCGCAGAAATTATTCTATTTCGAAAGTAAATTGTTACTAAACTATCGATCCGATTTGAATTATATTTTCAGATTCACAAGAGTCAATTATTCATTTATTGACTCGTTTAAAATATCTTATTATTTAATTTCACAAGCATTTCTCCTCTTGCATGAGGGAATAAATAAATAATTATAATCATCATCTTTTCATTCTTTATTACTCATTTCCCTTTTACCTTGCGGGCATCGGGTTTATAATAATCAGGCTTGAATTAAATAAACAAGATTGAATAAACACGTGCAATTAAATTAATTCTATGCATGTTATATGCCAATCTGCACTGCGACGCGCTTTGACGTAAATATGCCTTCGGGGGCGGCAGAACATCACTCGATATGCGTTCGCCGCCCATTCACGCGGTCCAATTCACGCAATCGGCAGCGCGTTTCGAATTAATTGCCATTTAGCCGCAATTAATTGCAACAATAATACGCGTTCATTGTCTAATTAAGTAATGTGATTGACAATAGTAAAATAAATATTATTTTGATAAATATTTTCTAAAACGCTTTGTATTCCATCGAAACGGAATGCCATTTATTCTCCGTTGACATTTAGTTTATAAGTCAAAAGAGTTGAGTGTATTCCCAGTTGATTGTTCATTGTCAATGTGCACGCACACCAACTTGCAAAAAAAGTTAAACAAGTTGTGCTTTCTTTACTCGTCTGCCTGGCTGTCATTTATTTCTGCAAAGCCTTCGTGTTTCGGACACAAAAGAAGAAGAAGCGCACAGACGGTTTGATAGTGTATTATGTTGAAGAGCGTAACATTCCAGAGCTGTGTAACTGCTGACAAACAATTTTCGGGAATATTGGCCACGTGCAATTCTCGTAGCGAAACGTGCGTCAACAATGCGTTTAATATCGTTTCATCTTTCGGTTATGTGCGTTATGTTCACCGTCTCAAGCTATTCAATTTTCTCATTGCTCCCTTATCAACTATTTATTTCTACGTACGCTCTTAAATATATTTCGTCTGTTATTTTTGTTACAGTGAAAACGTTGCGTAACGACTTGTAATGGAAAATGCACAATGCGGCCGATGCGAAAACGAAGTAAAAAGTGCAGAAAAAAGTTCGAATGCGCGCCGAGCTGGATTGAATTTTTCATTTGGATTTTGTTTCGCGTCTGCAATGTGCACGTTGTGATTCCCATCCTGCTCGCGACGCGTCCGCGTGCACTCTAATCCTTTTAATTCGACAGGAAATTTCATCAAGTTTTAATTCCAATTCCGGATTATCAACTGCCAATGATGATACTCAATGCCTGTGATCCAATTTATTCAATCATAATCTGATTCTCTTTCACACTCTTACAACATTTGTCTTTTTTTAAAACAATTTTTAACCTTCTGTTGCATTAATCAACTTTTGAGTTTTCTATAATTTACATGAAATAGTAATGAAATAGTTACAGTTAATTGAATTTGATGCAATTTCTTGAATCATAATCTTATTCTTTTTGAGACTCTGCCATTTTTAAAACAAATTTTAACCTCAAAACGTCTGAGTGAATTTGTGAAATTTTCGCATTTCGCAGGTAGAATTATCAATTGCAATGAAATAGGTGTAGTTAATTGAATATGATTTAATTTATTTAATAACAATTTGATTCTCTTTCACATTCTTACAACATTTTAACTTCAAAACTTCTGATTGCATTAATTAAATCTTTGTATTTTATGCAAAGTTAACATTTACTATATAGAAGTTAATTGAACGTAATCATTTTTATTAAGTTATAATCTGAGCCTCTTCCTCATTTTTATAATATTTGCTTTTTTAAAACAAAGTTTAACCTCAAACATGCGAGTGGATTACTAAACTTTTTGCATTTCATGCAATTTCAATATTTAAAATGAATTAGTTGTATTTAATTGAATGCGATGTAATTATTGTATTACAATCTGTTTCTCAATTTTCACTCTGGCCTTTTTCGCTTTTATGTAAAATTGGCATTTGCAATGAAATAGTTGTAGTTCATTGAACGTAATCCAATTCATTAAATCATATCTGATTCTCTTTGACACTCCCACTACGGTAGCCTTTTTTAAAACAATTTTCAACCTCAAAACTTCTGAGTGGATTTGCGAAACTTTTTACATTTCATGTAAAATTAACATTTGCAATGAAATAGTTGTAGTTAATTGAATAACACATGCAAAACGTGCATATGTAATTAGATTGCGCCAATTGAAGAGTGCAGTACGCAGTTGGTGAAACACATTTGGAGGAATGGGCAGATAATAAATTTACGTCAAAACGAGTAAAATAATTACAAACGAAACGTGTCGGAATATTTTAAGTTCTGCGGCAATATTTTAATGCGACATAGCACGTACCATCCGCCGCCGCCGCCACCGCCGTCGACGCTGCCGTCACTGGACGAATTTAATAGTTAGTGTTGGAATTGAGTTTGTGCCAAAAGTCCTTCTAGTAAAATGCAGTTCACTAATTCAGCGCACTTTTTCCTGCTTTATTTGCCTCTACTTTACTGCACTTTATTTGTTTTCCTGTTTCAGTTTCGCTTAACCCGTAATCCAATTATTATTACAACCATTATGTAATTGCGCGCAAAATTCACTGATTAATTTGCTACTTTCTCAAGGCAAAGAAGAATTTTCCTCGAGTTCTCTTTATTAACCTTCATCAGTGATTGTTTGTGTTATTTTTCTTCTGTTTTATGGTAATTTCAGGTGAATAAATATAAGTATCTTAATTATTCTCACTTTTAAATAACTTGTGTTTCCCAAATTTAGTTGCGCAGTCGCCTCTTTTCAAGAAAAACACTACCAATTTAGCGCCAGCTAGAAATTAATTTTTTATTGCTTACAATTATTCATCAACCTCAAATCCACCTCATGTCATCGTCGCCCCCCTGGATTTCTTTATTTCTACCGCCCCGTGATGGAAGTGGGTACACTTGGGAATCACTACATTAGATAATTTATGATGTGAAACAGCTTTTAATCACTCGCAAAGAATTTCTTTTGTTTGCATTAAGTTAATGAAACTTGTTGCATGAATTTTACAATTTATTTGCGTTTTTGAAACATCTAGTATAGAATGATACTAAAAATGAGAAGATACTGCTGGTCCAACATCGTAAAACCCAATAGAGTTTTACGGCCTACGCGGCCAGAAGTTTTCCCAACACGCTAAAGCGTTGCAGCCTTTCGCGTTTGCGTTTCGAATTTTTCCGAGCGCGCACGGCGAAAACACACACGCGCGTTTTTTTTTCTTCCCGTTTTTTCCCTGCCCGGGAGTGATGTTCAATGTTACTGCATGCAGCTGTATACATACGTAAATAATGCAAATATTTTTTTGGCATTCGCCAAGGAAACCTGGATGAAAACCAAACCAGGAAAGGCAATAAAAGTTGCCAATAAAACTTATTGAAACCTTGCAGAAAATTCCAATATTGAAAAATATAAATATGTTAAATACAGGAACTCTGTTTAATGAAAATGTATTCTTTCCCAGCATAAAAAATTACATACAAGAATGAATTTAATTTAAAATCATAATGCGAATAGTGACTAGTTTGTAATTTATTTTAATTATTCAATATGCATTTTCTCATTCGTACAGTGCCAGTGGCGGATAAATGAGTATTAAATGTGAGCGTATATTTTGTATGACGCATTTATTACGTTTAATTATGATGCATGTACTTCACTTCACCCGAATAATATTAACAAATTGCCATTTTGCAGCGTGCTTACGCGATACTAATCCTGATGTTATTTATGATGACAGTGAATGTGAAATTCGTTTATTAATTCATTAAAATATGTTTTAATCATCGTGCATATTTTATAAGATACAAATTTCTTGGTATCCATATATAAAGAACAGATAGAAAAATAGAACACACTGGGTTCACGCAAAAACGGAAGAAATAGAAAATTTTCAAATTTATTATGAATCAGTATCATAATAGGCAACTTAAAGTGCAGATCATAAAAAAGTAGACGATAGGCAACACATATTGTATATTGCGTAAATTACCCATAGATTTAAAAAATAATTAATTTCTGTGACATTCATAAAATTTTTAAAGCCCTTATTCAATGAGTAATGAAATTGAATATATTAATCAACAAAAAATTCAAAACAAGTTCATATTTAAAAACACATTTAAGAAAATTTTAATATTTTAACGATGTTGCGACTGAGGAAATCTAATCTATAAAAGAAAACGGGAAAAGCCAAAAAAAGATACGTAATATTGCAAATTCGTGAAATGATGAAGAAAAGTAAAAATTGCACGAGTAAATCAAAGCCAAAAAACAGACAAAAACAGACAAAGCCATATTGTGAATCTTAAAGATAATCATCTTCGACGAGTGAGATTGAATCAAGCAGCATTTCAATACGATTTTAAACAATACATAGGGTAACCAACCCTATTAAATCTTAACCACCGCACAATAAGATATATTTTACTTTAAAAAAATTGGTACAAATTTTGAATACGTCTTATTGCCTTATCGTGTTTTTATAAATCTTGAAAATGTGGGAAACAGATTATGGTGTGGGGAATACGATCACGACAAGTGATAATTCGTTATCATAATTTCTGAGTTGAAAATATTTGTTGCGAGTGGATTCGTTATCATAATTTTTGAATTGAAAATATTTGTTGCGAGTGGAAGAAATAAACATAAAAAGTTTTGCCAATTATCAATAAACAAATATTAATGAAACGTTTAATGAAGTCGATTAATATGGTGCGAAATGATATCCGATTTGGCGTGGAAATTTAATCACGCAATCGTGCATGGTGCTCATGATATTAAAACGTATAAAAGTCGCTAACGAAGCGCATATTTTGCATTCGCATTCAAATGTGTTTCGCACATTCGGTAAACGCATGGCGCGCGCACATTTGAGGGGTGTTTTTATGAATGATGAGCATGTTATTTTGCATAGTTGTGGAATAGGTTTGCATAAATACATAGGCGAAACTATTTATGCATTTTGCGCCACGGCTGACGCATACGAATTGGCATGTGGATGTGTGCGAAAAAGCACTATGGTATGATGATGTCCGATTTAAAATACGAAATCCGATGGCGGCGCTTTATACGCGCAATCATTGCGAACGCATGCCATGTTACAAATTATGAAAAGTCTATAGAAACTGTTGCGGCAAGCGTTCCACGCACCGCGGCTCAGCGCAAACAAATATTTTAATGTGCACTTTTCACATTATTCGTATTATTTCCTCATTCATTTCCAGCTTTTCATGCGTTTTGCTTGTTTCATTTCGTTTTTACGAACGCCATTCAAACCAGTCGGCACTTGCAAATTCAACGTTATTTGTACTCAAAACTGAAAACTCCCTGTTTAGATTTTTCCCTCAAGCATGCTTTGTTTAAATAACATTTATAATATTCTTCTCCTGTGATAGTTACGGAAGATATAAGAGGACGTTGGGACAAGTAAGTTTGAGCAGTCATTCGGATGATTTGAAGTAATGGAGTAAATAGTGAAATTTAATAGAACTATTCGTATGTATTGGATGTATTTTTGCGAAATGAGTCACGTATTGGCAAGCTATTGAGTTGCCTGCGGTCCCTCGCCATCGAGCTGACCGAAGCACTTAACTAATGAATCAGTGTGCTGCCCCCGGAGTGGCCTCGTAAACGCTCCGGTCATTACAAGAGACGCCACTTTACTCGTTAGTCTATATTCGCTTACACACGATACATGCGCTGGAGGAGTGCTCATGATTTTCTTTAATTCAAACTCCTTACGCTCAGTTTCGTTAATGTGCCCAGTGAAATTGTCTTGCTCAACTATTAAGCGAGACCTCACTTTATATTAGCACAAAATGTTATCTAGACTTCTACGTCCCGAAATACAGAATAACGTATGTATGTATAAAAAATATATTAAGAAAAATATATAAAATCCAAGCTATGTCCAAGCTATGTCACTTCTTGGAAGACTTAAAGAAGATGATGAATAAAAACATTACTAAAGATTGAATTTGTATATTTACCAATATAACATTTTAGTATACTTCATACAAATCACTATTTGTCAACGGGAATAGGGTGCCTAACCTCTTATAATCCTTCAATATATATTAAATTAATGAGGTGGCAAGAAACTGAAATCTTAAATTATTTAAATAATCAAAATGGTAGGGTTTATGTCAGTATTTCAAATAGAATTTTTAATCATTTTACAACTAGTTTCACCCGAGGATGCCACAGATTATCTAAATCTTACTGTGTCATAAATAATAAATATCCTACGTGAAATTCTGAAACAAACACTTGGGTATTAGTTATTTAAATCTTTCAATATATAGTACTGTTTCCAGGTATTTTCGTTTTTAGCGAAGATAATCTTCAGGAGCACGCTTATTAACGAATAAGGGGAGGGGGGGGAAGTACCGAATATGGGCTTTAATTTTACTCTACCCTTCTAATGGCGAATAAAATTCGCTTTATCTGAGAAATTGACCCTTTACCATGTCTGTGTCAATATCGGATGAAAAACGAGAAAATTTAATAAAATTTTCAGACCTAAAAATACTTTCTTGGACTATAGTAGGATAAGATCAGACCTAGTTGTCACAACTGCTTATAACCTTCTCCATCTAATAGTATTAAGTCTAGGAAAACAAAATACCACAAAATCAACTAAATAAGAATTTAAAAACTATTATTACTTTTTGTATGTAATTATTATTCTAACGCAAGAAATATTACAATACTTTTTCTACATTCCACAAATATTCCAAGTGCATAATTCTGTAATGTTTATAAATATCTAGCATGTTTAATTTTAAACTTTACACCGGTGATTGCACCTGTATGCGACGTAAAAATTGTACAACTTACGAAATTATAGTCAAAAAACAAACTGTAAGGATTTTTCCTTATTTCAATATTATAATTATTGGATTTTAACGAGAATGATTGAGTGTGAATTAACTTACTTACATGTATCTAGAAATATCACAAGAAATTTCCTAAAACTTGAAACGCACGTAGTTTACAAAACTATAAAAGTGGCAAAAAATATAAGGCCATTTCTTATTGATATATTTGATGTATACCGATACAGATACTTTCGTACACATGCCACCCCCGCTGCGAGGCGGTTAAAGTAACCTGCCTCGATGAACCGCAGAAAAGCACAACATGTTTGCGGAGGAAACAGCAGGCAATCCAAAAGAATTGCAGTGTCATTCAAATATTTTTATGGCGTTTTATTTCCTACACGCTTTCCATTTTGCTGTCTCGGCAAAAGAAAAATCTTTTTTCTTTCGCTCTATGATTTTCTATTCGATTTCTTCTTATTTATACTAAATCACAAAAAGCTTGTTTCACATAATTCACAAAAAACGAGCAATTTAATGTAAATTAATCAAGGAATGAATTATCCTTCAAGAAGTAAAATTAAAAGATGTTAAACATAAATCAAAATAATAATAAAATTAGCCTGGTGTCCATCCAACAAGTGCATTAATCTTTCGCCGTACGCTGATCGAGATGAAAATGAAGGAAATGAAGAAACTGTAGAGCAAAAGATACGAGCGCGAAGACGTCTTTGCGAATGAAAGCAAAATGCATAAATCACAAACGACGCCTGCGCTCTTATAATTTAATTTAATTAATTGCTTAATCCGTTCTTGCGGTTTGCACTCGAATCAAATACTACGAAACTCAGTCCTAAAAGAAAAACTTTGACACTGAGGCAAACTTTTAATACCATTTGACGATTCCCTAATGTTTATTAAAGTTAATCCGTGTAAAACATTTCAATACGTTAATAAACTCATAAAAAATGATCCCAAGTGTATTCTATAATAATTTACTAATTGTTTGTTTTATTAATGAAATTTCGCAAAGTGCAAGAAAATAAACAAAAAGCGCAAACAACGAAGAAGAACAGATGAAATAATATCAATAAGAAAACTTGGCGGAAAAGTTTGCGCAATTCTAATCTTTTACTTATTTCTCTCATTGAGCGTCCGAGGGACGGAAGGGCTAAAGATGAGGGGACTAAAATAGATATAGAAGAACATAACCAACTTTGCACATACAACCCTCGCGCAAAACGCGGGAAAAAAGGGCAAATCGCTGATATAATACAAAGTTATAATTAGAATTCTTTCATAACATTTGCTTATGGTGCATTTTTGTTTCTTAATTAATGAGTTGAAGAAGGCTCATGAGATTAATTCGCAAAGACGCGGTAATTAATGAATTACCCGAAAGGATTTCGTGCTCCCATTAAAGCGAAAACGGGAAGGAGCCAAGAGGTTTATTTGATTGTCATTTGTGTTAAGTCCTCATTGAAGAAATACCCTAAATATTTTTTCTATTTTTTCGTTTTAAATAAAATAAAATTAAATAGGAAAAAGTGTAAATGTTGCAAATCCTTGTTTGTACTTAACCTAGAAGAGGCAGGCAGTCTACAAATATAAGGACGAGACATTTGTAGCAAGATGTTCCACACGAGTGGGAACATCCTGGCCCCCAGTTGGAAATGGGGAACATAAGCAGTTGTGTCGCGTTGCGCGAATCGATTCGGGTGACATCTTGTCTTTATGGACACCTCGGAGGAAACGCACACCTAGCGCAGAGCTCTGATTGCTTTTCGTCCTTTGCTCCTTCCCGCACTCGCGGCGCAGCGCAAAAGAAACAAGAACAGCCGTCGTACGAATGGCAAGCAACATATAAATAGGAAAAAGCGTCACTTGTTTGTTTACGGGCTAAATTACAAACAGCCGAACTCTTTAGGGAGGCGAACGCGTGTGCCTTGTGCCTTGTGTGCATTCAAACTCGTTTTTCGGCGATCCGCATTACGGCCGAGTTCAAAAAACTGGCTTGACCTTGGCGGGTCGCGTTCATTTATAAATGAGATATCATCGAATCAGTGATAACGCAATTTTGGGTCCTTCTACATTATTCAGCGTGGAGGAGTGCCGTGCCATCCATGTCTTCATTTTTATTTCGGTAACATACTGTTCCAAAACCCGATTGACTGTGTGGCAATTGCGTTTCTGATCCAATCGTTTGTCCACTGCATTATACAAAGTGTTACAAACAGCAACCATCTTTCTACAGGGTCACTCAGCAATTGTGCACCTCTCTAAACTTGTGTCATATGCGATAGAAAATTTTAATTCTATAATGGTGCACGCTAATTTGGACACCCTGTACATTATTGATACTCTCGTTTATTTATATTGCTTCAAGAAATTAGAGTTTAAGTAATAAACTGAAAAGTTGTTAAACACCCTGTATGAATATAAAATATAACGACACACACGATAACAATGGCCTTGTAATAACATAACCGGACTTCATTCCTTTCATTCGTTGGTCATTCCCGAGAATGAGCCAGGATGGTTGCTCTTGATTGATTCCCAATTTCTTGGGATATGTGCGTTCGCGTGTTTGGCGCTTGGCGATCGTCCTGAATGACGAAAAGAAGTAATCAGTGATTTTATTGCTCTTTTAGTTTTCCCCCCGCTACGAGGAAGGACAATGAAGAAAGTTTCGCTCGTTCACGTCTGTGACATCATCATATTTATTCCTTTATTTATCACATGAAGCAGAAGGTTATTCGCCCAACGGGGTCACGCATCAGCTTATCTGCGCCATGGATGGTTGATTAATTAATTAATTCTTGGCATTAGGATAATTGCATGTGAAGTGTTTAGAAAATTGAGCGTTAATAGCGTTTGTTTGTTCGGGATAATAACCTCAAGTAAACACACTTGCTGCGCGCTTTCGGGTGGCTCGTTCCGAATATGATCGGATTTATTGATATGATTATTGCCCTTTTATGTTCTCTTAATGTTGGGTAACAACGGCAAAAAGTCAATCTCGGATATCGTTTACTTTTCTACATGCTTTTTCCATATATTATTATTACGTGCTGCCGCCCGAATTACCAGCGAGTGATAAATTCCCGCTCGTAAAAAATCATGCCTTTTATTCTATCAAAATTTCTACCGCCACTCAATTATGTTATCAATTTATTACGTACATAAATTTTTACAAACATATTTTCTATATTGACATGTTTTCATAGGTATATTTGTTCTTTAATCATCTGGTTTGGGAAAAATGTGGAGTTACTACATATTTTCTAAAATCACAAAATTTTATTTTAAAATCTTCAACTTCCTCTGGAACATTTAAATTGCCCTTTTTCTCGCACTATAAGATGTAACTTTTTACCTAGAAAAATAGATTTAAATTTAGTGTGCGACTTATCTAAAAATTATCTCTTAAAAATTGAGATGGTCTTAAGACGAACGTTCTTTTAATCCGGGAATTACGGTAACTGTTTAAATTTTATATTTCAGTAATTTCATTTTTATCATATTTTATTAATTACAAAAGATTAACACACCTACCCTTTAGTGTCACTTACCCTACTTGATAATATCCGCTTTTTGCGATTTATAAAATTTGAAAATTTCAACAAGAAAAGAGAGTTTAATGCGACGACAAGTCGACTTGATTTATTTCACGAAACGATTTTAGTCCTTCGAGTTATCTGACCGACAACTTCCTGCTTCAAGTTTTCACCCCTTTCCGCCTATATCCTTCCTTCTCTCTTCTCCTCCTTTTTACCAAGCGAACGAATAATATTCCAATGCGCTGAAAACAAATGAAACAAGAAGCATTACGGAAGAATTACGAGCGCAGATTTTGCAGTAAATGCTTTTAAAAATAATTAATTTCCCAGTCACTGCGGTTTCGCTAACCAAACCGTATCGACTGCTTCGAATGGTTAATGTATAATTATTCAGATAATCAAGAGCGAATGAATTAATTAGCAAACTAATTTAATTTAGTTGGCAAATAATTAATGCGGGTAATGATAATATTTGTAATTGGACAAAATGTGCAAATCGAATGCCGCCCGCTAACAGGATCAGAGACACGTTGCACGCGCATATAATGGGCGCTGCGGTCCGGAGGCGGCTATCGCACGCGAACGCGAACGTTACCAGATGATGGCGAAGCAATGAGGCGGCGCGCCGCTCATCATAAGCGATGCGCTTTCCTCTCTCGCGCGCAAAATGCTGAGTAATGAGCTTGCAAGTGCTGCAGTTGCAATTCGACCGCCTCCCTGTTTTCCAATACACACGTGCACTCTATCTATCTGTATGCAGCACCAGCAAAACATGCTGCCCCCCAGTGCCGTTAAAGCAATACACGATTTACTCTCAGTTAGTTGGTCATACAGCCACACGTGAGCGGCGGCATAAGGTTGATTGGATTATGTTCGAAATGCTTTTGCAGAATTTCCAAATTTGCTTCAACCCGCTATAAAGTGGCTTTCGACTCGTACCTATTTTCAGGTAAATCAATTAAAGAAATGCGCACAAATAATTCTGATTACGAAACCGGCGGTAAATGGAAATAATAATTAATTTATTTATTCTCTGCTAATTATCAACAGTAAAATAACACATTAGATCTAAAAAATACACGCACATTAATTACGTTTGCTTTGCTTGAAATAAAATAATAAATTACGAGGAAATTTCATTATCGTCAAGTGATTAACAAATGAGTTTAATATTTATTCAAGTGCATGTTGAGTACACATTTCCTGATTTTTCTCTCTGCCGTTTTTTCCCTTTGTCCATTATAAACCTATAAGGTTTTTGTTTCAAGTGAAAATCCCGCACGTTTTACGCGCACTTTGCGACAATATTGCGATGATAATTACGCGACAGTTAAGATCTAATGCTCGCCGCGATAAATCATCAAGCGGCGGCGGCGCCAGCGGTGGCGGCAGCAGCGGCGGTGGTGGCGGCGGCGTCATGCCAATACACACAATGTGTACATTTTATGCATTTCCATGTTCATGCATTCGCCAACATGCGTCAATAAAAAGTGGACGATAATAAACGGGGCTTATGCATGAATACAACAACAAGAACAACACGCGAATAAAAAATTGTACTACATGTGTGCATGGATGTGTGTAAAATCGTCGCAATCAGGTGGTACACACATACGCGCACAGCCCATATAAAATTCAGCCGCCAAACGGGCGACAATTCCATACTCATCCGACAGTGTATTCGTGTATTAAATTGCATGTGTTGAGTTTATTTGCTTCTGACGTCTCTTCCTGCTTGTTCACGCGTGTGTGGTAGTCGCGAGGTACACGAATGTGTGCATGTTCTTTGTGTATAATGTCGAGGCGTTCCGACGCCCGTCCGTCCGGCGCCTATTACAGATGATGACGGGTCGATCACCACTTCGACCGCCGTTCGCATGTGTACACGTATTCGTGCATGCGCACTGCGCTAATGTGTGAGTTAAGCAAATCAACGTCACTCAAGCGCCCTCTTGCTGCAATTGTGGAACAGCTGTTTATTTGTTTGTTTTTAATTTAATAAAACAATAGCACCGAGTAAACGTGGAAATGCAATATGAAATGTTTCTCTCCGTAATTACGCCAGCGGAAAACGTGAAAAACAAAAGAAAACCAGGTGTTTATAGCGAGCTTTACTTATTACTACATTCAACTTTAATTTATCTCGCATTCGATCAAACGCCTTGTAATTTGACTGCTGAGCAGTAATTGTAATAAATGACCGCAATGCGGATGGAGGTGGAAATATGAATTTCTCTATGAAATGTCATAACCTATTTTAAATAACCATTGTTGTCGTAATTGTTAGCCCCGTTTCATCAACAAGCTTGCTTTGTCTCGGGCACGTTTAATAAATTATAGCTAATTGCAATGTGCGCGTCGTTGTTGCTAAATGAGTATCGATGAATAGTTTATGATGATTCCGGGAATCGACGTGTATGGGGAGAAGCGGGGGCAGCGTTTGGCGAATTTGATTAATGCCTTCTTTCGGGCCATCGATTTCGGCGTTCTTTGTGCGCGTGTGGCGGCAACAGCGACGTCGACGACGACGCCGCGGCGGTTTGAGGTTTATGCTAAGTTCGCACTGCAGTAAAATCTATTTTATGCCATCGGCCTTCGAACACACATAAAACATCACAATATTATGCTACTAGCAAATAATAATTTTACGGCTTCACTCGCAGCGCAAATGGAAATTAAAAAAGACGCCGGAAAAACTAGGACATGACTTTGGCGTGTGCTTATTACGATCGTTAGCTTACGACTCGGAAATGATTGTTTCAAAGAGTTCGACTACAATAAATGTATATGTTATTTATGCGCATTTTCATAACGATTATTATTACTTAGTTTATAACTTCAAACTGGATTTCCTATTCAAATTGCAAATTAGCCAAAGCAATAATAACAAAGCAAACTTTTTCATCCCTTAAAATTCAGCTTATTCACTATAATATAGTCGGGTTGGTAAATTAATGTGGCAAGTGTATTAATGCGTTATAATTAATGTAATATAATTGAAGTTGTAATATGGGAAGCACAGTAATTTATTAGGAGTTGAGAACTATAATAAGTACTTGGATTTGCTCAATTCAATAAGAGATTCATCGATTTATGGTAATTAGCTCAAATGCATCAGAATTAAGAAGAATGTCGAATTGAGCTTATCATTTTTGAGCTCTAATTGTTCAACAAATTTTATGTTTTACGTCATTTTTTTGCCAAGTTCTCTAAAGTAGTAAAATATGGTATTTCTGTATCAAAACTCATAGTAGCAATATTATGTTCTAAACAAGGAATATTGATTAATTGGTGAATCCCAGAGTATTTCAACTACTTCTGAGATCTAAAGGCGATTTATTGTGTAAATAATGTCTTAAGATCCATCTTATCTAAAATTAAATTTTTGTCAGGTAAAAAGTCTCGTCGTATAGTGTAGAAAATGCGATATTTTAAATAAAGTAGAAAAGAAAATAATTATTTTTGTAATGCAAAATGTCGGATTGTATAAGTCCAATTGGGTTCCATTCAATGACGACACAAAAATAGCCTTTCTGCTAGAATTATTTGCAAGAATAGTTTTCCCACTAGAATCATTTGGTTCAAGTTACACCAGTTTTGTTTTAAGACGTATCAAATACGGACACTACTAACGAGAAACTACACTATATTTTACAGTCCTTCTTCGATAAAGGCAAAAGCTGAAAATGTCAATAGTGTATATGGTCCAAATAGTATAACAGGCAATCATGCGCAATTTTATTTTAATAGCTTCCGTTCCAGTAATTTCGATGTCACAGTTGCACCACGAACCAATTGTCGAAAACATCGATAAAGTACTAGAAATTATCGAATCCGATAAGGCATCATGCAATGAAGAGCTAAAGATCTGTTTGATCTAAATCGGTTCAATATAACTATTTATGTTAATTAAATTTTCAATTTCTAGTATATATATTTCCAATTACTTCACCTATTATTTTATTTCAAAACAATAATCTCCATTAAATTATCCAAATGTGTGAAAAAAAAACTGTATTTGCGGCTAAAAAGTATTAAATTATGTTAAATTATCATAAAATAAATTAGAAATATTTAGGCTCAAATTTGATTTAATGAAGAGCTTGTTAATTTTAAACTAGTTTTCCTATTCAATTTACAATTCGTTCTATACACTAATAACAAAAAACACTTTTTTCACTCCTTTAAAATCACAAAATTGAATTTAAAACTTTTCTGTATATACGTATTTAAAAGAGATAAATTAATCTACTGTTTCAGAGAAACTTTCACCCCTTGAGTTAACCTGTTTGTCACACAAAAACGAGCTGTTGTAAAAAATTGTTTGTACGAATAATTGAATTTCGTTCGTTAGAAAGGTGGTGTGCGCATCGAGTCTGCGTGAAATTATGAGAACTATTTAGTGTGAAATACGGCTATTTGCTTAGTTCAAACGACTTTATACTCCAATTTAATAAAAGCAGCACTTGCGCCCGCTGCGTGTTTTCTCATCCGCCGTCCGCGAAAGCGAAAGAGAGGAGCGACAACGATTGCAACAAACATTCACCCCGAACCGACCGCGCGCGCATTTCGTGGAAAATTCTTGTCGGCGGCGAGTACACACTCGTTCGTTTGCATGCTGGCGGTAGCAATTGCTGTGCATTATTTACATTGCCGGCCTCGATTGCTGTGAGTGCGCGCGCGCACGCGGAAAAAGTTTTTCAATTAATTTAATGGAAAATCCTTTAATTAACAACCACAGATAAGATTCCTGCAGCAGCAGCAGCAGCGGCGGTGGCAGCGTCTGCGGGACGCACTCGACCACCCCCAACAATTGCGAATGCGATTGCAATGAAAAGTTCCCCGGACGTTGAATAAAATGTGATGATTGCAGGAATGCGATGAGCGCACTTTAAAAGACATTTTATTGCCAATTTATTGAGTATTTCACAAGTTTAAATGTACGTACTTGTTACGGATTAGTCTAGCACTTAAAAACTAATTAAATTAACCTCGAAATTTGTTTGTTCATTTGCGCATTTAAATAATTTTTTATTTGATATCCACATAAATCACGTTATAACTGTAAGAAATAGTTTTATTGATTTATTTGCGCATAGAAAATCCCACTTGGCATGAATTTTGACATTTATAATAAGTGGTAGTGGCCTACTTTTCATATTTCTTTTCGAGCGCACTTTGCGGCGAGCTGTTTTTCGGGGGCGGTGGAAGGCGCGCCAGTGTTGAACATCGATAATAAACGTATTTTAATATTTTAGGATCGTTTAAAACGAGATTGCCAAACTTTGGGCGCGCGTTTTGCGTGCGGCGGCGGTGGCGGCGGTGCACACTCTCATAAGTTTGCCTTTCGCATCTCTCCAAGGGGCATAAAAGTTAAGGGGGCAGCGCGCTCCGAAATAACACTTGCCCTTTTCGCACAAACTCAAATAGAAAGCTTTGCTAAAGATTTCTTTTCAAAACCTCAATATGTTTTCCTATAAGTGGTTAGTTTTTCTTGTCTATTTTCTTTCTATTTAAGTACCATGAAAGCGTGGAAAATTAAGTTAATAACTTTATTATATAAATAATTTCCACCTTTATTGTCGCAGCAAGATTAAACATCTTACGAAATAAATTAATGAATTGTTTCGTATATCCACGCGCCGAATATTAGGAAAAAGGGGTTGGAAAACACGTAGAAAATTGTATACACTTTCCTTCCGCAAATATTTACCAACGATTATGGAATATAATAGTCTCCGCAGAAATAGTAACGAGCCAACGAGGGTTGCAACACCCTCACACTCGCACACACGTGCACAAATATGCAAGTGCGCGAGGGCGCACAAGTTGTATGTTATAAACAAGGGGCCTGCCGCCGCCGCCGCCGCCGTCGCACTCGTCTTGAGCAAGTTGGCGACGATGGGGCACCGCGGGGTTAACGCGACGCGATGTGGCAACGGTGGCAACACTGGCGTTGCACACATCTAAACAAGGAGTTCACTTTCCGCACTTCTTACGTGCGTAGATGTTTGTGTGCGGCGTCGGCGGCAAACCCGACTCGTAAATTTGGCCTTCCTTACGGCCCCAGCGACCTCTAATTCCTCCCATGTGACGCGCGACGTGTGCTTTATGTGTTTGCGTGAGTGCTCTCGCTCGTCCGCGAATGTCCACAATTGATTCAACCGCCCCACACCATCGCTGGCCGCCTCCTCGCGTGCTCCATGCCACACGTACGTACGTACGTACCGTACGCAGCGCATACACATTTGCCGCCCCCTTTGGCGCAGGCCGCAAGGGTGAGAGTGCCTCTTACTTCGAAAACATCTTTATTGCGAAACAGTCTTCCGTCGTGCACGCGTTCTCTGCGCCAAAGAAAATGCGACAACGGCCAACAGAAGAAAAAAGTTTTAAACTACAAAAATCCATTTGCTTTACAGCATGCGGACTACTTATTTTGTTAATAAAATAGCGCAAATAAAACGAAAATATTCCCGAAAGTAATACAAAGTTGTAATGTGAAACATAATTTCGTACTAAATTATGTAAATTAATTAACAAACTTAATTTTACGCAAAATTAAATCTCCATTGAATATATTAATAATTGATAATTAAATTTGCGCATTTAATGCACACGACGAGTAATAAATAATTAATTCTCTGACATAATTGTGTATCTAGTCTTGAACAGCGTATAATAATTTATTTAATTTATTAATACGCACACTAATTAATAAATATCCACGAGAGCAAAAGCACAATTACGTGTAATGAGCGCTCATCGCAGTCGCTTCAATGTCTTGTTCGAAGGCAAATGATAAGAGTGTTGCTGCCGCCTTCGTGCGTGTTTTGCCGAGAGGCGGCATGTCGTGCGCATCTGTCGGGCCTAATATTGCCGAAACGGGGGTGGTTAATTTATGGCAAATGCGCTTATCACAAACGCATGCGCAAAATGAAACGCGAAATGTGATGTTTTGCTCAGCGTTTCAATACGATAAAGTTAAGCGACCATTTGCGCCAAGTGATGCACGAAACAATCTCGCAAAATTGTATAGTTATTACTAATATTTTCAGTTATTTGTTTTTGTAATTGGTATATAAAAATTTAGTAGCTTTGTTTACATGTTACATCAATTTTTCATTTATCTCTTTATCAATGATGCTAAAAATATAAAAATTTATTTTCATCACCAGCTTCCTTCTAATAATTTTAGTTTTATTATTAATTTATCATCAATAAGTCAATAAAAACTATCATTTTCCCATATTTAACTTTATTCTCTCGTGCAATAAATGCATAAAATTTAAAGTACACATACGTAATGTGCGTGTTGGTTGATAATAAACATTACAGTTGTACTACAACGACGAGAATGGCAAATTCTATTTCTTCATTAAACTTTTTCTTCTCTATATGTATTTATTTTCCGTATTAATCTATGAGGGTGATAAGCATCATTATAGCTGCGCAAATATTTCATTTACAGCGTAATTGCATTTCAACTATTTTTATGTGCCGTTCGTTTTGTAATTAATCGTCGTTGTTTTTGAGCGCTTGTTTTTGCGCGGAAACGTTTCACTGCATTTATGAAATGAAACATTGAAATGAAACGCATTTCGACGAGTTTCGCTCGTCGGCAGATAAGAGCGCAGCGTGCACGCGGCGAGGAAAAAGCAGCCGCCGCCGTTGCCGCCGCCAAGCGAAGGGGCGGCCTTGATTTATGGCCAACTTCTTGAATTAATTACTGTGTAATTCTCTGCGCAGCGTCGCGCATACTTCGTCTTGTCTTCGCGTTGTCTTTGCGTCTGTCTTCAGCGCTTTTTCTTCTTTCGTCTGCCACCGCCGCCGCCGCCTCTCGCGCTTTCACAATGTAAGTGAATTTTGCTTTGTTGACAGACGAAATGGCTTGTGCTAACAATGTGCCAAAATGCAGTTTGTTTGTTGTCAATCATGTGCGATTTCAACTCATGTTTTACAAAAAACTAAATAAATTTTGCTTGTTTGCTACAAGAAAAACAAAACATTTTTTAAATTTTCCAACTCCAAGCAACTTTCTTTGCATGTTGTCAATGGACAAATAAATGTACTCCTCATGCAAATTACAGCGTACATTTAATTTTAATTAGCATTCTAAACATTTAGCCTTTGATTAAGACAAATCGCTTCGGTAGGACTGTCATCACGAGACGTTGTTACGTTAGTCCATCCCCGCCTCGAAGGGGATGAAGAAAGTAAATTAGCAGGATAATAGGCTGCGCAGAGCTTATAAAACGTTCGTGCCCTTTGATTAACAAATCGCTGAAATAGCCGCCGTTTTGTGTGCTGCTTTGTCGAAAAAGTTTCCCTTCTTGGCGTAACGTCCGAGCACTTACAAATAAGTAGAATGTCGAGTGATACTTTGTTTGGCTTTTCGTCTTGAACGTGTACTGAACTGATGCGTTGTTGCTGCCGAAACGCGCAAACAAAGCGCGCGCTTGAATCTGTAATATTTGTGGTTTTATGTACGGTTTGATGGCGCAAGGAGGCGGCAAGGTCCGCCGCTGTCAAGGGAGCATGGGAGGAATTAGGGGGCGGCTGTCCGTTCTTCGCCCGCCAAACTCATTTGCATCGAAATGTCTGCCAATTCGGGCCCGTTCATCGGAAACTTATGAGCTAAAATGCGCGTCGTAATCCTGGTGTTGCGCCCGCGCCGAGTCGAGTTTAAAACACCACTTAACATGATACCGTTTATTAGCTACTTGCTTCTTGCAACGGGAAACGAGCAAGAAACGCGCCAGCAAAAAACCCGAAACCGCTTTGCGTTTACAACCGAGAATTTGCAATATTATATAAGACAAGCTTCAAGTACAACACGATTTTCGAGTGATATGTTTAAGAAAATTGAGATTCGTTTTTATTTCTATTGATTATATTATTTACTTTCGTTGACTGACTGTCTCGTGTGGTTAGATGGAGATATGAAATCATAATTATGCTTTGAGTAACCTTGAAATTTTAATATTTTCAATTTAGAAAGTCAGAGTTGGAATATTTTATGCGAGGAAGAAAACAAGTTAGTCCTAGGGCATGTTATCCCGGTTTTTGAGCGCACATCGCACGAGCCAGTAAAACTCTGAAATTACGTAAGTTTTATAAGATACACACAGGGAGACACGCGGACTCATGTTTTTTTCATCGAGGACCGAGCGCATCGTACACAGCGCCACTAAAGAGACACATAACGGCCGCTCATAAAAAATAGATGCGAAATAAATTCAGTTATCTCATTGAACTTGCGCTGCCATTTCTTCTGCCCGCCTAGACATCGTCCTTGCGGCTGCGCTGCCCGCCCGGCAAACAAAGGAAATTACAAAGCAATACAATAATAATGCACTACAAGAAAGAAGTCCTTCGCATATGAAGGAAATTTCCTCCTTTTCGCCAACTGCAGATTCTCAGCAATTTAAATCAAGGTATTTGCTCTATTCGTCTTAAAAAATTTCACTGTAATTTTAGATAATGGAGTGGAGTATGAATATTCACGGAGCAAGTGCATTAATGCTCCTTAATTTTCGTAATATAATAGAAATTGCAATATTTGAAACACAATAATGACTTAGAAATTGGTACAAATTGATAACTATTATAGGTAGAAGGATTTGCTCAATTACCGTATTTCCTGCAATACAAGCGCCTTTTTACAAAGAAAAATGTGCTATTTTGCGCACGGCTTATAGTGTGATGGTGTGTCTTATAAAAAAATTAAACTTTAAGACATCGTTTACTCAATAAATCATATCTAACTGCAATTTATAAGTAGTCGGAATGTGCCGATAATATTTTACCTACTCAATATCGCCAGTATGAATTAGGCTAACAAGGAACAAAAATTATAGTCAGAGAATTACTTAAATCGAAAAAAATCGAGATACGTGTTATCGTTAGATGCGATCCAGGAAACATGCTAATTACGAAATTTCCGGATTTATAGCATGAAATCATAGGAATGTGGTTTTATCATCTTTCCGTTGTATTTGCTTCTAAGAAAATTCAAGTATTGGATTATTATTTTTGCTCGTAATTCAATACAAAGTAATATCCTCTGTTATATAATCAAAATGTAAAAAATATTGTAACTCGGGGCAGTGCAAATTAAGGAATGCCAATTATTACCTCTAACTACACTGTAAATAATGTTGTTATTAATAAATAGTTTTTAGTTAAATTCAAAAGTTTTAATAAGACAAAAATTAGTATCTAGTATCTTACTGCTACTGTGGTTCAAGTTTTAAGGACATTTTCTTTTTTAGTTACTTCCTCAATTCCAATTTTCAACCACCGTGGTTGCATTTGTCCGTTATCAGGACCAGTGCACAAAAAGCGCATTTTTGACAAGCATTTTCACAAATAAACAAGAATACATAATTTAAGATTTTGACCCATGTATTAGCTGATATTAATATATATAAAATCATTATAAAGTTGAATTATCGATAAACTAGGGTACAATTACCCCACTCCACTTCATTTCCGTATGCATTAAAGTATTTTTATTAAAATTGTATCCGAATTATTGTTGCGTGATTCGCATGCATTTCCTTACCAAATTGTCGTGCATATTGCGGTCTAATAAATGCCCTGATTGTTCCATTTACAGCTGCTCACCCCTTTTCCTCGTAAACCCCACTAATTCGTGCTCGCACTCCTTGGCTTCAATAAAGACAAATTTCGTACTTGCATATTCAATAATTCGCGCATGCAAGCGAT
Source organism: Anaulacaspis nigra (assembly GCA_030264675.1). Classification (NCBI taxonomy): domain Eukaryota; kingdom Metazoa; phylum Arthropoda; class Insecta; order Coleoptera; family Staphylinidae; genus Anaulacaspis; species Anaulacaspis nigra. The sequence goes on along the minus strand of JARJDV010011333.1, from coordinate 126,940 downwards.
GCATTGCACCGCCGAATATCCGGTGTAATAACATATACGCCACCGCCGTGAATAGGGGAGCGCAAACTCCACCTTTGAAATACAGACAACTCTGTAATTTGCCAAGTAATTCAACATGCAATTCACCCCATGACGTCATCGTTTTTATGTCGAATTTGTCAATACTTCATTAGTTAATTACGCATTCGTATTTCGTGTATTTTTTGCATAGATGAACAACGCTAACAACGCAAAAACAATTTTGCGCGCAACAACCGAAAGCGGGAGATGATTGGAAAGTGTGGGGGGTGGTTGTAGTAATATAACATGTAAACAGAATTGATGTGTCGGTTGTCGCAATAAAAAAAAGGCGCGGGGTACGCGCATAAATATTTTATAGTCGAGTGTCTCGTTTCGGGCGACCAATTCATGAATCATCAGCGTTTTCGATATGCCCTTCGCGCGGCTCTCGGGCTATTAGAACGACATGAATCACCCTCGTTGTGCGCCTTTTTTGCGATCGCTCGTTCCCGGCCGTGCGCGCCCGCTCCAAGTCGGGGGGAAGAAAAAGGGTAAAATTTAATGATGCCGTGCAAACGGAGGGCTGTGCATTTGGACGTATGTGCAATTTTCCTCGTATGCGAATTGATATTATCTTCTATAAAAGTCACATTCGCACCAAGTTTATCATCCGTGTCGCGCTCTGTCGCCAGTGCTTTAAAAACGCATAAAACTTGCCACCGCCAACGCCAACAATCTATAATGTCAAACGCGTTTTTACGTGCGACTTCAATTTATACTACGACATTTTTATGTCTACCTGTCTGCCGCTCGTACTCACGCTGCGTCTGCGTGTATTACCATTATTGTTATTAGTTTGCGGGCGGCAAACATGTTTTCTTTTAATTTAATTTTACGTCTCTGTTTCACTGCGATAAGGCCTGAATACGTCCGTACTTAAATTTTTGTTATTTTGGCGAGTTTTACGTCCTTTTATATTGTTTACTAAACAAGAAAATTAATACCTCTTCTTTTATTCCTTAACCTCACTTTTTACGTAGTAAACTACAGAAGAAAGAGGTCACTAGTGTTGATATTTCAAACAACAAAAAGGAATTAAATAGCGAATGTGTCGCTTGACGCCTGGTGGCGGCAATTACAGCACCCCCAACACCAACACACGCATATATTTGCCGGCATTCGAAATTTCGAGTCGCACGCCAGCGTTGGAAATGCGTTCATCGAGTTCGTCTCCATCTCGATTCGGTTTGATAGGTTGTAAAAGCCCAGGGTGCCGGAATCGAATGGCACTAAATTTCATGACCCAACGTACGAAGGGTGTATATAGTTGCTCAATATCGCTTAAGCGTGTGTACGACACACGCACGCGAGTGCTTTCTGTCTCGATTCCACGTGTTTTAATGCATATAAATGTACGAGCGATCGAGAGAGTCGGAGGAAGAATTATACACATTAAAATGCACTGCACGTATTTGCCATATAAGACAACTAAATAATTAACCGTCCTGTTTAGCGAGATGTGCTGTTTTCATAGCATGCCTTACCCACTCGTGTGTTTGGATGAGAGTTGTACATTTTCTTGTGTGCGTTCTGTGCATGAAACGCTAAGAAAGCAATAAGGTGTTCGCTGGTAATTCCTACAAATTTAGGTTATGTTAACAAATCGATTTCATTTAATGACGTATTTAAACCAAAAAGTCTTTAAGCTAATTGCGTTTATATCTCCACTTAATATTTGCGCACTTCCCGGAAAGATGATTTAAATAGCAATGCCTTAAATCTTTACCCGGGGTGATATATACATGCAATCAAGTTGAAACAAGTCCCTGTTAAACAAACCCAAGCGGTTTAAATTTCTACCTACGTTGTAAGATTGTTTCCTGCTAAGCTGTGTATTCCTTAGTTTATGTCAGTTATTTTCAAAGTAGGCACAGCAGCTGTGGAGGACGGTAGTTTATTTGGGGTTTAAGAACAATTGTAAGAAGCGTTAAGTAACATTTTTTAGGAAGCGTTGAGGAAGTTTCGAGAACCACTGATTTACCTGATTGCCCCATGACGTCATCGAACTTAACCTCAAAAGCGATGAGATGGTTTTACCAATCCATAGTCGGCGATTTTGCGCAGTAATTCGCAATTAATCAAAAGCACATACCTTAATAACCTGTTGGACGATGTATGAATCCCCTGGGATGTAATCCAAGGTGACACATGTGGAAATGAATGTCCATGCTGGTACGGCGTTATTCACCCAAGAAGAACCACGAAATCTCCAGATAATACTGTTCGACGCACTACTCACTGATATTGCACGTATACTAATTAATATTTTGAGATTATAATGAGTTATTGATCACACTTTATTCTGTTTAATATTCACGCACTATCTACTATTCCAGTGGTTCTCAAACTTATTTGGTCTACCGTCCCCTTTCGACAAAAGAGCGCCTTAAACTTCTTACAAAATTATTCACCGCCCCCAAATGCACCTCACGTCGTCACTGCCACCGCAGGCAGCTGCAACGCTCATTAGGGGGCGGTATGAATCGCTGTACAATACTGACTGCTGGATGCAATACGTTGCAATAACACCTGTTAAAAGTCACCTTGCCGATTGTTGCTATTCGAATCCGAAAGTTGTCGAAAGATTTCAGCAAAGCGCGATTTTATATGCAATTGAAATTGAAAAAATTTAAAATTCAAATCGAATTGAAGTGTGATTAATCGAATTAAGCTCGAAAAACATATTTAATTTAAATGCATTTCCCATATTGAAATATGTAAATAAAATGAATCATCATGCATATTATTGACATGCACAATAATGGATGAGATGATAAGCTGAAATATATTATATGCGAACTGTCACTAGACGTAACGTGTACAGTTAATGATGTAATGGTAATTAGTAATTCAATATCATGTTGACATTCAATTAAAGCCGGCCGCGTGGTGATTTTAAATGGTAACCCAACGCTGCTGTGGCGCTGTCGAATAATAATGCGTGCATGTTGACCGCGGTCGAACATGTTCAAGTTGATTTTATGCACACAAGCAGGCAGTGTAGAGGAACAAAGACCCCTTGTCGGAGGCGGTTGAGTTTAATTAGCGAATTAGGTGTAGAATGTCTTTGCCGAGGCGAGAATTCGTAAAGGTGTGAATAATTTAATTCTAACGAGTAACTCAACCTAGAGAAATTGTCAATTATTCTACTACTTCGTTAACGCGCAGGAGATAAATTACGAGATCGGGTAAAAGTTGCTTTAAGAATTGCGCGCAAAATTCATTTATTTCTCAAGATTTAGCAGATTTCCCGTGTTGTTATTTTACGCCCAGGTCACAATTCAAAGGTGAGGAATAAAAGCATTGGACTTTTATGGTAAATGACGAAAGAGGAGGGACGTTTCGGAACGAGTGCGCGAGGAGAAAAAAGCGGAAAAACCATTTTGGAGGGTGAATGACGATAGCCCGTAAAAGGTGTTCGCTGGCGACGCGCTGATATTGGACGACGAAACGGGAGGAAAACTGCTCGAGAAGTTTGCGCCACCGAATTTGCGGGCGCAATGAAGAAAGAACGAAGGGCCACTTCTGCGGGACTTGGGCACGAACGCACAAGGGTATAAACGTTATAAAATGGATCATTTACCGGTGTTTCACTTGAATTAAAGTTACACGACGCGCTTTCCTACCTTCGCCGAGTGCACAATTACTTAGATACAAACCGGAAAGCCGGGATAACTTTTAATTTTCAAATTAATACATTTATTTTCGAGTGCAAATCAAGTATCAGTTTGTATGATTTGATAACGATTAGACACGTTACATAATCAGCCATGTTTCACTGCGAGAAATATTTAAATGGGGTATTTAAATGTTTGCCATTTTGACTAGTTGTATCATAAGAAAAGTAAGACAGTTAATACCTGTTTTTTTATCCTTCAGCCTATTTTATAATTAAGTAAATTTACAAATATAATGCAGGAAGATAGTAATATTGGTGGTTTTTGAGAGAAAAACGAATCAAATAGCAAACGTGTCGCTTGATGCCTGGTGACGACAATACACCACCCACAACTCCTACATACGAGTAAATAATATTAGGTCGTTTTCTGCGCTCGTTCTAGATACTAGACTAGATATGTTCGTAATCGATAAATTTGGTATGTAAATTATTTTAAAATTTTAGTATTCGATAAAGTATTGATTGTACCATATGAATCATTCTTTTAGATTTCAATACGCCTTTTTCGTTGACCGCAATATAATATCAAATTTGAAGAATTGTCCCGTTAAAAAAACGTCAAAATATTGATGAATTTTTGGCGATTTATTTACCGTCTTAAAATTATCTCACAATAAAAGTACATACATTTTTGGAAAGTTTAGTTAACACAGAATATGAGGCGTTTTTAAAACTTGAAGAAATATTAATATTTTTATGAGATAATTACAATAATAGTTTGCTCCAGAAACTCCTTTGAAAAGTTAACTTTTTGTTTATATTTGCTACGTTATGCCAAAGTGATACTTATATCATGTGAAAGATAATTTAATTACGCATCGAACCATGTTTGTTTGGTTAACTGAAATTGGCGGCATACTAAGCCAATTTGAGTTTGACGTTGAAAAATAGAGCGTTTTTCAACGATTCATGCGATGTTGCAAATAGTACAGCCACTGACTTACACGTCACATGTGCGTTCATCGAATTGGTCTTCATTTAGATATAGCTTCACCAGCAAACCGGAAAACCAGGAAAACTTTTAATTTTCAAGCAGATGTATTTATTTTCGAGTGTAATTTAAGGATAACTTTGTCTGATTTGTTAATGAATAAACACGTTACCGCGTCGTTGATGAAACGATAGCGAGATTAACATATTCGCACAACGGCGCCTGTTTAATATTCAGTGCATAAACAGTAATTTATTTTCATTAAAGGTGCATTACGAGCGATGCAATCTGCTTTAGTTGAACGCACCCAGCGAGAGAGCGCCAGCCACTTTGCACTTGAGCGATAAAACACAGCGTAAAACATGCGTCGGACGTGCAATTCGCAATCAGCGGGGGCGGCGAACGACTCGCGAATCGAGTGTGTGTATTTGCTCCACATACGTCTTTACGATGCGCAGTCAATGTAAAAATGCGATTACGTCGTACGAGCAATCAATGATTAATCATTTTATCATCAAAAAGCACTTTATAAACTCAAAGGATTACAATGATTAGAATGGCTTAACAACATCAATGCATGCTTCCATAGCGCTCATTTTTATAAATCGCTGTAATTAAATTGATAACGAAAATAAATAGAGATAAAGGACAAAGTAAAAAGAGAGCAAGTGGATTTATGCAATCGTAATATTAAAACAAATATTATTGAAATTCGTGTAAAGTTATTTCGAGATATCGAATGATGAGTCTTGTTTATTCTTAGCATAAGTCAGCAACTATGTAATATGAGCCTAGTATCAAATTGATTTAAGAATAATAATATATACAGGGTATCCCAAATATCGTGCAAATACCGCAGAAAACATAATTTTGGCAATTAAAGTCAAAGTTACCGTTTTATATTTTAAAAAGATTTGAAAGATTTGCATGCATTCAAAGTCAGAATGAGCATAACATTTTATAAACTCGGTTATTCATAAATAGGTGTGTGGGTTTTGATATGTGCAACATGAGTAATAATTAATTGAAATTCATTAAACTAGATCGAAACACAAAGCAATTTAGTCTAAATGCTTATTAGCGAGCTAACATGATTTTGATGCATTGCATGCGAGTCAGAACAAGCAACTGCAATGCCGAAATACCTTAGATAATCGCACTGCGAATGCATATACATTTGACGAGTTTGGGGCCAAGTGCAGCAAAGCACATAACACCGAACCAGATCATAATCATAAACTGTTATTCAGGTTGGATGCCAACCTTGCAGCTTTGCAGGTTTCAAGTTCCTGCTTACTCACACACATTATCCACTACACACAATACAAACTCATTAATATTAACAAAGCGAAGTCGAATTCAAGTTCATGTCGCTATTTTGCATCCGGTTGCGCTTAAAAACTAACAAATCAACGTACAATGGAACAGGTGAAACTACTCGAAAACCAATCAATAAAAATCACAGCCAGTAAAAGTGTTCGGTAATTACGTGATCAATGATCATCGAATCGATCAATTCATTATCTTACTTTTGGCTATATGACCCAAAAAAATGAGAGACGCTTCCATTAGCTTTAAGAAAAATACAATAATTAACAAATGATATTATCATTGATTTTGTTTCGTTGTAACTGGGAGCAATTTCTTATCTTTGAATTCGTCACAATTTTTACACGCTAAAGTTATCTATGCGTAAAGTAAAATATAAATTGCGAGTGGATTGATTCCCCGTCACATCTTGTTCGTTTGAAGGCGACTGAAGGTGCAAAATGAAGTGTGTAGTTTTAATTACTCTCGCAATTGCATCCGTTGCTTTTGCTAAGAAATGTACGCCGGAAGTGTGTACACTTAAGGATGGTTGTGTATGCACTAGTGGTGTATCGCCAATTGAAACAGCAAAAACACCCCAGGTAATTAATATATACCCAGTGTTCAATAGAATCGTAACTTATTAACTCCATTTCAGTTTGTTGTGTTATCCATTGATGATGCTATTATTCCACTGCAATATGAAAGTTTCTATAAGAAATTGACAACGCATAAAAACCCTGATGGTAATCCAATCAGTGCTACCTTCTTCATCCCTCATGAATACACCGACTACGCAGTTGTAAATCAGTTATACAACGTTGGGTTTGAAATTGGTGATAATTCCATTAGGTATAACCTACAATCTTACTTTTCATTTAATAATTAATAAGTTAATTTTGTAAATCAGCAAAAACACAGCAAATTATTGGGCTACTGCTTCGGAAGACACTTTCCTAAAGGAATTCCAAGGACAAAAACAAATCATTAGCAAATTCGCCAACATTCCGGAGGCAGATATCCTTGGTGCACGTATCCCACAATTCCAATTGGGCGGAAACAAACTTTTCCGTGCTTATCAAAAAGCTGGTTTGCAATACGACAGCTCCTGGACAACACGATCTGACAAGAAGCTCTTCCCATACACCTTGCATTTTGATTCCACACAGGATTGCCTAATTGGTAGTTGTCCAACGGAGTCCTTCAAGGATATCTGGGTTGTTCCAATCAACAATATTAAAGGCAATGACACTAAAGAATGTAACGTTCTTTTCTCCTGTAACGTAGAGTAAGAAAACTCGATATATAATTCACAATATACTTAACATTTAACAATTATCTATTTAACAGAGGCGACGCGAAAACAATCAAAAATTGGCTTATTGAAGAGTTCAACAAAACCTATAAGGATGAGCGCGCACCATTCCAAGTACTCGTTAACTCAGTCTACTTCCAATTCTTCGAACACGGCCTGGAAGGTTTCTACCTCTTCCTCGACCATTTGAAAACTCTCAAGGATGTCTTCATTGTATCTGATCGTCAACTCATTGACTGGATGAGGAATCCAGTGCCGCTTGATAAATACAAGACGGTTGTACCAAAACGTAATCAACCATGCCAGAAGGTCTTCTGCCAACTTAAAAATATCGATGGAAATGAGCGATGGATGTCAGTTTGTGGTAAATGTCCCGAAGTTTATCCATGGTTGGGAAATCCCGAAGGCAAAGCTTAATTCGCGCATCGTAAAAATTTTTAACAATTTTTGTTAATCACAACTTTGTTATCATCGTCCAAGTAAATATTTACCAAACATGCTTCGATGTTTATTTTACACTTGAAATAGTAGGTTGGGATTAGGATAGGTTCGGATAATGAATCGTTATGGTCAGGTGCAATCAGGTGAATCGGTTTAGTTCTCTTCAACCACACATTATTCACTTGGACGTGCGGTTTATTATCTTGTCTTAGACGACTTGACGTTTTACGTGAATTACCGCAATTCCCAAGTTTGTATTATTGTTAATTTCGGGAATTTGACTATCCGAATTGGATGTTGTTCGAATCATACACATGATTAAAGTGCAATTGAAAAGCTCAGTCGTGTACGACCAAGTGAAGAAGCGACCCGAAGTGAATGAATCTGACTGTGTTTGACAGCTCGATCTTGCGCATGCATACGTGGCGTGAAGAAAGCGTTTTGTTCTTGCAGCCGCTGATGTATTCGAGCCGTTTCGCCGCCGCCTCCGGGCAATTCCTTCGCGCATTGTCAATGCCCCGCCAAAAAGCGATTTTTCGCCGCCGCGCTGACATCTGCACGATTGACGCATGTAATTGAACATTTAAATTAAACGCCCGCATTGTATGCGAATGCAAATATTCTATTTTACAATCGATTTGATTCGATCTATTCCATTGACAACCGCCGCAATTTCCATTAAAACCTAAGCAATTTGGTATTCCACGAGCGTGGCCGGATTCTAACGCATGTTCCACGCAAATGACAAAAATCACAATTCATACGCTCGCCAAGAAAATCCGGGACGTGGCGCTTAGATCCCGGACGCACGAAATACGACGACGCATGCTGAAAACGAAGACGCGACGGCAGCTGAAGGATGTTTAGTCGAAAATTGCATTTGATTTTGATGTAGAGCTTTATAAATTTCAGCTCTAAAAGTGAGCCTTGCGTATTCAAATAGAATATTAAGAGAGTGGCTTCCCTCGCATACTCTTTGAGAAACGATAAGCTGTTGTGACGTTTCGACCATAAAACACTTCATGGCAAAATGTATTACAGAACATGAAATGCAAGCAAAAATATACAAAACTAAACTGCTTCCCACATCTTTCTGCTCACCTGCGCCCAGGGGGAATTCGAAATGTAGTGGATTCGAGTATATGCAACTGCATGAATTGCAAAACTGTCGAGTAAGGCGTTCAATGTCATTGGCAGTGAACTTTACTTTTTCACATCAGAAATATAAATGCAAAACGCAAGTCGTTTGATATTGTTGTGTATAGTTCAAAGGATATCTGCCCTTTTTTTGTGCCCACTATTGACTGGTGGTTCCATTGTTACCTGTCATATTATTTGTTGGTATTATGGATCCAGACTTTAAGAGATCAACTTTCAACAAAGAGATGAATTTGATAAGAAAAGCAGCAGAAATTCTCGTACGTTCTGGCGAGCAGTAATGCAAGTCATCGTACATAGAGTATAGTCCCATTGCAATTATCACTCTGGCGATTGATAATTCCGGTCATACTTGCGTTGGTCGCTTTCCTTTTCATTTCTTTCATTTCGGAGGCGGCTGCACGGAAAAAGAAGGAATGCCGGACGACGCGCGACACGCTAGGATGACTTTGTATTAACGGCGCGCCGAAGAACACGGTTATTTCTTATTCATGTCGAGGCGTGCGCGCGGCGCGAATGCCAGTTGTCCTCAGGGCGGCGGCGAGGGGCGGCGAATAGGCGAAAACCTTTGGCTTCTAATCAACCGGAATGGAAATGAAATTTCGCGCCGTTCGTATTGACTTGGGAGAGGAAATAATTGCGTGGGGACACGAGAGAAGAAAATGATCTTCTAATCTTATTTATTTTCACGCCGTGCGCGCCTCGGCCGAGAAGTATTGAGCGCACCGAGGACGAGGATAAAAACCTAGATGAAATTCTTAAGCGAGGAAATTCCCACTTAATACATCGATTTTCATCCGGTGATCTTATTTTGATAATGTAATGATTCTGTTTTACTTGCCGCCTCCGAATGATGATACTGAATCACTGGGAGGAAGGAAGGAAGAGGCGTAATGAAATTATTTTTGGTTATGTCGCATAAAAATATTGAATTATTATATCATAAATGTGAATTTTATTTAACGTTTTTGTTTCAATTTTCAATTACAACATCCACATCCGTATCCGCAAGGACGAGGTGGGAAAGGAGACGAAGGCCAAAAAGCTCTTCGCATATCGGTGTAAGCAATTGATGGATCTACACCGTCAAATTGTCCTTCCGATATCACAAGGTTTGGGGTTCGGATACTGAACGGTGCAGTTTTTAGCTTGTAGTGGGTTCCACAAACACACCATGGGGTTGGTACAAGTCGTAAAGCAGCCTGAAAGAATGAAATTTATCAATAAGAATTAAATATTTAATTGTTAACTTACCATGGTCATTTGCACAGCCATTAAGGATAACACAAAGATGGAAAGGACTTTCATGATGGCGACTTGTTCTAAGTTATCCACAAGTGCTTCATGTGTGAATTGCTTTTATAAGCAGGTTTGTTTTATGTTTGTAAGGCACGATTTAAGATATTTAATAATAATTTAGTTGCGAAAGAATGCAACACTTGAATGCACAATTTTGCAATTTCATAACACAAAAGCAATAACTAATTTCTTTTCGAGTACGTATACATTGGGAGCAATATAACGCTGGACGGCGGCGTGGTTGCTGCCAACGAGATTATCGCGTTTTGAGTGGTTCGAATGCAGTTAGCCGCCGATGGTGCATTGGCAACACCTCAAGAACGTTGCCCGCCGCCTCACTAAAGCACAACACGTACCATGTAACAAGTTGGAAATTGGAGTGCGTTATTTTTCTCGTCTCGTGCGCATTTCTTTCAGCATGTTTCCCGACTGCAATGCCACCGAGCAGCGGGGGCTGCGGTAATGCAGACGAACGCCCCATGGACCTCGAGTTAATAATCCGCAGCGATAAATAATTTCCGGCTGCGGTTAATATGAAACTTTAACGATTTTAATAACACACATTTATACGCGTGCTGCGCTTAAAATGTTTGCATTTTTACTCACTTCTCAATGTTGCAGTGGACGAAGCGGAAGGAGAAGAAGAAGGGTCGGTCACTCAAATGCACTTGCGCATTCATTGTATTGTATTGCGCGCTTCGTTTCATTGCATTTCATTGCAGTTTGCGCGTTTTACGAGCGGCTTTATTAGATTTTCTGATCGTTAACATAAAAGTTTGCAAATTTATTTAATCGCGCCCCGTCTCCTGCGCCAAGATTAAAGAGTTGTATATGAGTTGAATATTGACGTTGAGGGTGCCGGTGAGGAGGAGTGGAGTGCGTGCGAAAAGGGGCGGCAGATCCGACGAGCAGGAAGACAAATTCTTATGAGGCAATTTGTATTTTGGGCACGTTTTTTCGCCGCTGTTTGAGCGCGAAGATATTTTTCTTCTGCATACATATTGATTTCATAACCGTCGCTCCAACAATCGATTATTGATTTCAATAAATTTCGATTTGGTAAATATTAAATTCCTTTCGAATAAAGTGGTGTGGGGTGACTGCAAAACTAGTTTTCCGTTAATTCTACTTTGAGCTTATATTTCTTGGTTTATTTTATAATAATTTAAGAACTTAATCTAACTTTTACAAATATCAGCGAGTAGTGCTTAATTAACAGCTTGTTTCAAATATGGCTCAAGTTTATCAGCGGGTATTAAATAGTTATTGAAATTTATTATATATTACGGTTATTATTTTGCAATTGTGTATTTAAAAACAGAAAGAAAGTTGCATGAATTTGGCTCGATACTATCAAGTAAAATTCTTTAAAAAATACTCGCAATCTGAAATTACACCAGAACGCTGTTCCGGTTAATTGGATCAACTTGGTTGCATGTGTGTTTCATTTATCTTTTTCATATCTAGGTACCACGTAGTACACATAAACAAAAAAGTAATAAGTTAACTAAAGTTTTAAAATATCACCATATTCTAAGGTAATTGAATTTTATTTTGAGATCATTAAATAAATTAGCAAAATTCATCAATATTTTGACAATCCTAGAGAGACAAAAACATTTTCAACTTTGACATTAAATTCCGGACAAACTATTAATCGTATTGGAATCATTCTTTTTAATTTATATACCACAATTATATCCTTGTGTGCACAGCTAATACAATACTGAATGTAGCCTTAGGTTACAATATTTTTAGTAAGACGCAGGATTCTCTCTATACTTTTTGGGCATCAAGAATAAACTGACGCAAAACTTAAAATTGTACAATTCGACATTTTTACTATTTTAATGCTTCTGAACTAATTACGATAAATCGAGCAATTTCGTAATTCATTTTAAATAAAATCCTTATACATATTGATTTTAAGTACATACTAATATTTTACTATGCATCCGATATTATAATATCTATTATGTTCATTAATTTCAAGGAATTATTGCATTTGCCCCATAGCTATGGGGCAAATATAATATCTATGCATAGGTGCATTTTATAATTTAAAAAGTTGTAGAAAGTTTGCTAAAACGTTTCATATTATTTTTGAATTAATCACCATAATTCGATAAATGTTTAATTAATTGACCAAATTCCTGTACACATAATCGATAATTTCTAGTATATTAATATAATTCCGATACCGATTCCAATTTCCTATTGCAACATATATTACATGGAATACACTTGCCCGTTGATTCCGCTCAAAAGATAAGAAGGAAATCTTTTTTATTGAACAAATTTTAGCAGTTATCGCATTTAAATTAAAAACAATTTTTGATAAAATCAGTAGAATTTATTTATCAAGTGCACGCGTAATGCAATAGCAATAAAATGTCATTAACGTCGTATGCAGTGCATTTGAATGTGTGCTGCTGTGCATTACTGCAATATCGCGCATCTAATGACTGATAATAATCACGCACAAACCGGGGGTGCTTTTCGCTGGAGTTGGCCCCAACTTTGCGCGCGCAAACGCCCGAATGCGAATGCAGACATAATTCGATTTGTGTTATTATGTTATTATTCCTTCCTTGCTGAAACGCGCAGCAGTGCGCTAAATATAGAGACATTGCATGTGCAAATGCAGTTAAAACGTGCGCCTTCTCAACAGATGCAAGGGTGAAATACTTTGCGCAAAACTAATCTACGACTCGCTGTCTGTCGTAAAAAACAGTTGAATGTTTAAAGCACTGAATACATCAACATATAGAGTGTTTTATTTAATGTACATTAATTATATTCAAAGGAAATATTATAACTCCAACATTTCTATAATAAATTATATATTTAATCGTTAGAATCTCGAAAAAATAATTCCTGAACATTAAGTAAATTTCCTTTTACTATGCATTTTAATTTACACACATTTCACAAAGTTCTCTGTAATAATACCTCATAAAACTAAAACTAAAATACGCTGAAAACATGAAAATAAATTGCAATAAAACTGGCGCTTTCGACATCGTAAATTAAATTAACTCGCTTCTAATGAGACATTATTACAGCGATATTTTTCTAGTTGCCATTGGAATTAACGTTTCATTGTTTATTATAACTTTGTTTAAGTTATTTTTAACACGTACAATGCGCGAGTGATTTTATTTTGTTTGTGATTTGAGTAATTGTAAAATATTTTTGCATTCGCCAAACGGAATATCACATTGGAAATTGTCATGATGGTTTTATGTGCGGCGTTTGTTATTTATTTGAGTCAGCTAATTACGTATTGTGTAATTTGATAAAGTATTATAATTACATTGTTTGTATGGCAATGACCCTATTAAACATTAAAATATTTAATGTTTTTACTGCCTGATTATTTAATGAACGTATAAGTTAATTAGTAAGTGACATTTTATGTAGTATTTTTGATTATTTTTGATTAATTAATTTTGATTATAACATAATTATGAATGATATCTCTCTACTCCCCATGCTTCAATGATACTTTTTAGCAAACTATCTATTCCTTTCCCTGAATGTCCTAAAATTAATGTAATATGATAGAAATTATAATATCTGCAAGATAATAATGTACTATACTTGAAGTTTATATCGAGAATATATATTAGGTTTTCCCCAATTAATTAAGAAGTTCTCTAATTTATGGTAACTAGTTTGGAAGCTTCAGAAATAACAAGTTTGAGCTCTAATTTCTAAGAAAATTTCATGTTTTTTGCTGAGTTCTATAAAGTATTAATTACATATTATGTACATATAAGAAACGAACAGTATATTGAATACGAATGCCTTTTATTTGTTCAATAAATTTGATCACCTAATAAAGATGCACTGCGTAACAGTGACATTACTTTTAACTTTTAGTTAAATTTAAAACTTTTTATCAAATATAAATTAGCATTGACTATCTCAGTGTTACTTGTATTCAATTTTGACTGTGCGTACGCTAAAAATGGCAACAAGCACTTATATTCGCAACCAAAATATCAGCAAATATTGAAAATTTGGTATCAATTCCGAAATCTCCTAGGAAAATATATAAGAACCATCCCTTCAACATGGAAAAAACAATCGCTAAAGAAAAAGAAATTGCATGGTTTTGAGGTTAGATTTGTTACTTTGGATGATAGTATAAAAGACATCACATCACTTGGCATCTCATAGCCATCAACTTCAGATGGTAGGTTTTTATAGCTCATGCTGTGTAATATTTTAATTTTATTTTTAGTAAAAGTTTTAGTTGGGTACTTCATGTAGTACGGTATATTTTGATATAAATTGATTCAATTTATTTAATAAATTAAAGATTTATTGGCTCAAAATTGAACTAACCAAAATCTACAGTTTTCATTGTTAAATATAATATATTTAAAAATGTATTCTCTCTATATCCCACGTTTCTATCATACTTTTTAGCAAACTTTCTACTCTTTCTTAGATTACTTAAAGTAAGAAATGTCTTTAGAAAAATGAAAAAACTTGTATAACTCGTCCTCATATTCCAGGAGATGCTTTTGCATATATGTAAGTAATGGCGTGGCGCATACATTCACGAATCCTGGAACTCAGGATTAGCAATCGTGTTTGTCAAACTCGCAGTACGCAAAAACGGGGACTTTATTACAACTCCCATATCCAGATTTTTGCAATAACAATTCACTCATCGCTCGAATAGTGCGCAAGCATTTCATCTTCGTTGAGCGTGTTTTTTCGTTGGTACTCTTCTGGCAAAGTGCCCTCTCTGTACACATCATTATCTACAGGATGTTTTAAATATTTTACTACGTCTAATACAGCTAAGATAATTTTCGTATAATCCTGAATCATCCTGATTAATTAGTATTCTCCACTTATATAATCAACTTTACTAAATTTTCAAGAAATTCATATCATCCTTGTAAGAAAAATTCCTCCATCGTCCTTAGTCCTTGGTCCTTTCATCTAAATTGTAAATTATTACTGAAACACTTTATACAGAGACGCAAGTAAACGAAAGGACACCGAAAGTGCATTAAGTAAACGCGCAAAATTCGAGCAGAGACAAAATGGTGGTGTGTTATCCGTTTTGAATGGTAATACGACGAAACAATAACAACAACAAGCACACGATTTATTGCTTTGTTTATATGAGAATCCAAGCAATTAAAAACGCTATGAACACACAGAAAATGAAATGGCAAAAAACCACAGCCCCAGAAAAAAATTGCGAAAGCATATAGGAAAGCAATATCGAAATCTAAATTATTCTTTGACATCATATTTCTTTGTTCTGTGCGCAACGCAATTGTGTATGCATGTGTATACGTTGCGGAGGGTTGTAAAACAGGCGCCGCGACGTCGGGCGTCGGCAAACAACTTAACATACCTAACAATCACTTATATTATAGTTTATTAAACTTGTTCCCCTTTTATTCGCTTCGTTTTCAATGTGCTTGCAAATCGACTAAATATACTTCATTCTTTTTTGCGCATTTTCGTAAAATACGTTTAAAAATCGTGTGAACGTGTATGTAAATTATAATTGCAATTAGTAAACAGCAGTGCTTTCTCATGACGAGGGACAGAACGGCCTCCAGCGGCGGCGGCAGCAGTACCGCTGCACCTTTTTAATAAAATTAACTGTAACTAAATCCTTTTATAAATTTATTACACGCCACTTCTCCCTAATTAAGCTAATTGAACTACATTCAACTCGCAACGCAGACGCACCAGCGGCGACGACGATTTGGCCGCCTCTCAGCCGGCTCCGTCGTCGCCGCCCCACATCAGCCGAGCTAACCGTTCGCAAACATATTCCAACACAACGTTCACGCGCTCGCTCTTCCCCAATATTTAACAACACAAGGCCAATTGCTGTTTTATTGCCCTTCATAAAATAATGAATTTACAGCATGTTCGCTGCATGCGCGCGACATCTATCACGCTCGTTTGCTATCAATAATTTAAATGCGTTACCATTCATCGCGCCGCGTGTAGTTTGTGAGCAAATTAGAATTACAAGCACATCCAGTTTTAATGAATTAAAATTAAGGAAGCGAAAATAAAAGAATATTTCATTCCGCGATGGAAAAAAGCGGTTCGTGGTTGAAATGAATTTATGATTGCTTGCTAACTTTTTAAGTGACTTCCGGTATTATTGCACTGCCGCCCCCGCCGCACCTATCGCAATCGTATCATGCACCGATGTAATCGTCCCCCTTTCTCCACTTTGCGCAGCGCGACGACGAAGGCAAAAAGTAAAAGGAAAAAAACCAGGAGTACGTGCATGAAGGTAAGGAAGGCATTGCACGTTCGCTTCTTCGGCGACGCCGCCAACGCCGGAGCAAAAACGAGCGCAAGGACACGGGCAAGACGAGAACGACGACGGCGGCGAAATAGGAATGAAGGAACTGAGCAGTCATTGCACGAGCGTAAGATCTCTTTTTAAATTAAAAAAAAGGAGAAAGGAAAGGAAGAAAAAAGCACAGGACGAAAGGACGCGTTAGGTCACGAATAAATTAAGCCATCACGTGAAAAGAGCCCCCAACATTGCTGTATGCAATTTCTATACAAAGTGTTTACAAACCAGTGGCAGAAATCCGTTGAAGAAGAAAATATTATTTTGTTTCAACAATTGCGCGCTGCAGGATTAGTTATGTTAATGACTTTGTGGAAATGCGAGGAGGAAATGAGTCTGTGCCAAGAGTCGTCTAATAATTTAAGTAATTGAAAAGTTAAATAACGCGCAATGTGGGAAATTGCTTTAGTTGCTCGCTTTTTGCGAATCGAAAATTGTGCGAATGCCAACGACGACAACGACGCCTCATTCAAATTCACGAGCTCGTCTTTTCGGAGTCACTTGGAAGAATTTGCACTGCGATGAAGAAGAAGAAGAAGAAGAACCAGCAGCCTATTGGTTATACAAAGTGTCATCAATTTTCCAACTCGAAAAGAAATTAAAAACTTCAAAAACTACTTGTTGTAAATATTCTGAATTTACTATTAATTAATATACTCTTATTGTCTAATTTTGAGGTTAGATTATCCAGTGGTTTTAATGAATTTATATGCAAATGATGTAAAGGGATCGTGTTGATAGGGAAATCGTTTTTCCTAGTCGTTTTGTGCTTCTTTCGTTGGTGGTTTGACTCTTCATTCTTGATGGTACTCATTGCGTGTGGATGCCACCCACACGCGTTACGCCGTCTCCAGATGCGCCATTACCGCATGCTAATTTCTAATCGATTTCTTGAACAAGACGCGCACATTTTCATTTTCCATGGGTGATAAGTTTGCTTTTTTTGCGGTCGCGGATCTCATTAATTTTAATGAAATTCATACACATTTTACGTAAAAA
This sequence comes from Anaulacaspis nigra, assembly GCA_030264675.1. Taxonomy (NCBI): domain Eukaryota; kingdom Metazoa; phylum Arthropoda; class Insecta; order Coleoptera; family Staphylinidae; genus Anaulacaspis; species Anaulacaspis nigra. The sequence continues at coordinate 109,392 of JARJDV010011333.1, read as the reverse complement.
TATTTAACATTAATTAAGTCGAGGACGCAAATCTTTGAGTGAGTTCAAACTAAAATTTTCTCAGTTACATTGTTAAACAACATATCGTTGCAAGTTAAACAAACTTGCAACGATATGGAATAAAATGTGAGTTGGAATTTGAATAAAATGAGAGTGGAAGAAGGAAGCACTTGAGTCGTTTGCGTAAAATGCGGTTCGCGCTTAGCCGTATGGCGCACGTTTTCCGCCTCCGCGTGTCTGACTCCGTCGACGTCTGGCGGCGGCGGTGCAACTGCTGGAAATATGTAAGGGAAGAAGGATGAAGTAACAGCATTATAAATACTCATAAATTATCCAGCTCGGCGAGCAACGCGCGCGCGCGCGAATATAAGGAAGAGTTATTTCAGCTTTTTAACTTCGGCTGGCGCGCGCGTAATGGAAAAAGGAGCGCGAGGCGCGAATGCAGGAGACATTTGCGTTATGTATACTGATGATTGAGGCCCAGGATCGCGCCGAATGCATACTAACTACGACTCGTTCAACCCCTACACCGAGTGCTTGACTCAGCTCGTTGCTCGATTCGGTGTTGCGCAAGTCAGCAGGACGAAATAGTTTTGCATCACTTGGTACTGCGTCGAATGGGTTTCCAAAGTCGGGCGTGTCTTGTATTAGTTACATTGCTAGCGCACAGACAGCAGACATCTATCTTGCGCGCCGAAAGAAGGCACCAAATGAAGTTTCGTTCTTCTTTGCTGCAAGAAGAAGACTGACGTGCAGCTCGTACGTGGCCTTGTGCAAGCATTTTTGACTGCGTGCTAAACAAGAATGAGCAGCTTCGAGCACTTATGCTGAAGGACAAGGATGTAACAGCTTTATAACAAGTTAAGAGTGAACATGCTCTACGAAACAAGCCAACTTTTCTCTATTTATTATCCTTGCCTATTTTATTAAACTCATTTAAAATACGTCCTGAAATTATCATAAACTACAGTGAGGTAACTGTACACTCGTGTTTCGTTAATTCAATATTGAGCTTAGGTATCTTAATTTATTTCGTAAAAATGTAATAAATATTAATACAAGTGAATAGGTGAGTTAATATTCGCAATTCCTATAGTGAGCACATTATCACTAGTTACGTTGTGCATTTTTGGAGTTGAAGAAGTAACAAAAAATGTTACTAAAATTGAATTAAAATAGCAATTAGTGCTAATTGATCATTAAGCGATCAAACCAATTCAATAAATAAATGCTATTTATTTCCTTGGATGCACTTGCCTCGAGTTACAATATTTTCGTGTTACTTTCAATACATTTTGATAATTCAACCAAGGTTATTGATTTGTTATAAATATAATTAATACTTTATAAAACTCAACAAGAAAAACTACAAAAACATCAAATTTTCTTCGAATTTAGAAGTCAAAGATGATACGAACTCGACATTCATGTTATTTATAATGTTTTCGACTACCGCATTTTCCAGAGTATAGCACTTAAAACACTCCAAATTTGTAATCATTTTTAGATTAGTGTATTTTCGTACTTTTGCACTAAAAGCTGCACCTACAATTTGAACCAAGTTTTCTAAGTAATCTGTCATGTCTTATGATCGAGGAAATACGATAATTGCAGTAAGTCGCGAAATTCTTTTAAAGGTCACCATTTTTGAAAATGGTGTAAGTTTATTTCCTAATTTGTGAAAATTAAAGGTTCAAATATCTGTTATACCTATTCTATTTATTGACCAATCTGAAATTGAACAAAACATGGAAAGAACTCAAGGAGGAGTTATATTTTTTAAGGAGTTATATTTATTGTACATTGAACCAAGCTTGAATTACGGTGATATCTTTTTTCTTCGAAAGTTTCAACTTTCATCATTTTCAAAATTGACAGTCCAAATAGCAAATAAGAAAAGTCTTGAACATATCCTAGATCAATTTCTAGTATATTATTACTAGTTTAGTTTTTGCAATTTCTAGCGTATTATATCAATTACTGGATAGCAAGCCTCATAGTCACTATATTACTTCATTGGCGCAAGTAAAACATTCCGCAGCTATCATTTCTCCATTTTTCATAAATATCCCTCAGTTATTGAAAGAACTAAAAACAGAAATGACGACATCCTTGGTACGTTGACCTTCGACTTGTTTTACAACCACTTTTGACGCGTGGCCCTTTAAGACGCGCATATAAAAATAAGGAGCATGGATACGAGGACGCGAACGAGGACGAGGAGCAAATAAAATAAATGTGTTTTTATTACGATGATGCCCGCATATGAGGATGCATTACGCATTAATATGAATGTTGCACTGCGAAATATACACGCGCGAAATAAAACCTGCGCGCAGCTTGATGGCTTCTTCGTCATTCGCCTTTCCTCATATGCGTCCATGTTTTTTCCGCGCTGTTGCCATTACACTTGGGTATACGTTTATACGTCTTGCGCATGCTTATGTCATTTTTCCCCATTTTACAATTACACGCCAAGGGTGTCGTTGCGCAGCAGCGCCACCAAAATTGAAATATTAATTCTTAAGAAGTGTCTGAGCATCATGGGAGCAAACGCCGTAACCTGCCGAAGTCAATAAAATTAAATATTTACAGCTCGTGCGCGCACCGTTCGCCTTTTTTTCGCTTTTATTTCCTATTTTTACCGTCTATTTGCGTCTCATTTCGCGCGCGGATAATTTGAAATTTTTATACCTCGTTTGCTGCTATTGTTTGTATTGCATTTGGCGTGCAATTACGCAAAATGCACCACTCACTATTGAAGTGCTCGCGAGCGCACGCCAGCTCGCGTTCGCTCTTAAGAGATGAAGGTATATCAGGTTGCGCAGCCCGCCGCCGCCGCCGCCCCCCAGCGAAATGACGAACGAATGTTTTATTAAGTTAATGCCGTCACGGCCGGCACTCGGCACGAAAAAGACGTTTAGTTGATCTCGTCCACTAGGTTGGCAGTCACGTACGCGTTCTAACTACCCTACGTTTTGCAGTTACCGCCGCCGCTCACTTTTCTTCCCTGCTTCCACCTTTGCTTGCCTCCATCGCTTCGTCCTCGTTCTCAACCCAAGCGCCTCAACTGCTTGTAATAGCTTTCTTCCAAACTGACCTCAAGCATTTGCCTTCCCTTTTCGAGATGCAATCTATTCTCTATCAACTTACACCCCGGGTTCAAGAAGCTCGTGTGGTATTATGTACGTCTACAATGTTGAAAACTTCCTTCTTCTGCGTAAGGAAAAAACAATAATTTAACCAAAAAATTCATAATTGCATAACTTCTTCAAAGCACTAAAGCAGGAAACCAGTAATAATTTAATATTCAAAGCTTGTACACATGTCGTCATAGTTTTGTTTCCTGTTTTCACGTCGCATTGGCGGCTGCTTGCGGTGTCTGTCCTCCCCGCTCGGCGGCGACGGCGGCGGCGTCTCCGTGTAATAAAATACAGCACACATCAGATAATTTCCTGAAGGATTTACAAACATCCGCAATCGTAAAGTTATAATCCTGTTACGTTAGACTTTCATGTATCGGGGGCGGCGACGGCGGAAACAGTTCTTTAAGAGGTCGGCGTGTAATAAAGGCATTGCGAGTCGAGTTGTCAAGCCGAAAAGGTTCACCTAAAATTGATCTCGAATTTATTACCCTTGCAATGGCGGGACACAGCAGACATGTTTACGACGCGATACCAATATGTACAGCGAACAAGTGAGACGGCAGCGTGCACGCCGTCATCGATGTCGTCTAGTTATTACGGTTATTGCGCCAGCACTATGCGGGGGCGGTCGCGACGCGGCGGAGGCGGTAAATTTAGCGCAAGAGTTTGCCTGCAAATAAACCGATTCTAATAAGATGTAGTTTTATGTTAACGGCTCGCCTCGTCTCCTCCGCCAACCAACTTGTTGGTGCATTAAGCTCTTCGCGCTTCTTGTTTAAGAACGCAAAGACGTGACATTTTCCATCCGCGTCAATGTCGTCTGCGAAGCGTCGTTAACGTGCGACATCCCGTGTAAAATTTTCTTTTCGACGGCTTAAAAACTCGCACGTTATGTTGTACTAAAACGAATGACGAATTGGCTGTAAACTTGGAGGAAGAATAAACTTTTCAAATTAAATATTTCCTACTTAAGTACGTTTCGTCGCAGTGTCGCGTCGTAGTAGTGTGAAATTAATTAAAACATAATCATGTACGTGATTTGATAAATGTGCAGATGCGTTTCATTCAAATTTAAATTCACACACGTGTGTGCACAAGGATAAAGGATCAGCGAATGATATATCTGTGTGTGCGCACAAGGCCAGGACAGGCAGGCTGGCTCTCGGAGAGAGATCTAATCGGAACGTGTGCGGACTGACGAGGAGGCTGCGCTCTCTTCGGCGTGCGCTGCAAACGCAATATCGCGAAAATCTCATTTGCGACAATAATTTATATGTAAATATATCCTCGACGCATTCGTGCGCCTCGTATTCGTGTTGCATTCCAAGATTTTCTAATATGTTTATTTTTTATGCATGCATGCATGCGGGACGACTACTGTAAGTTGAACGCGCGCGCGTTTTGCTTTCATCTCTCTGTAACAAGGAAGCGAAGAACAAGCAATTGTCATACATGCTGTTGCGCGCTTCTTATTTAAAATTTCGCCAACGATGTTGGCGCGCATATTGCAAGCGTGCCAATGATAAATCTCTGCAACACATGCTCGGATTTTTGTATATTTGTCGAAACAGCTAAATGAAGAGATTGCCAAACGTTGCCAACAAGAAATAAACGCGTCATAACTATTTCTTCTTATTTCTTAGAATTTTTTCCTTGTTTTATCCCGCAGCAAGCAACACTTGCCAAAACATAAATCTTGCGCGTTGCTCATAAACTAATTTGTAGAAAACTTTTTAAATTCTAATAAGTTGAAAAGTGAAGGAAGTTTTAATTAAAGGCAGAGAGTAGTGTGGTATAAAATAAACATTAAAATTAAATTAAAGCGGAAACATGTATCATTTTCTTACCGTCTATTAGGATCGACCGCATTGCGAGAAGGTGAGCCAACCACGAAAGGGCGGCAAGGTGGTTGCGGATGGTTGCGTGGTTTATAGTTGGTGTCCGAAATAGACGCGAAAGAAATGAGCTACCACTGCGCTCGTAAAATGGATAATAAGCCATGTTTACGACACCTGAACGTCGTAAATGGCGTTCTTATTGCATGTCTTGTCACGGCCGCCCCCCAAGTTGCTGCTTCCACCACACGGCAGAAACGCGCAGAAAGGAAGTCGTAGAAAATCAAGAATATCCAACGTATCTATATCTTTTAAGATAACTTTCATTTTCTAAATTAGCCTGTGAAATTAATTAATCAGATAATACGAAAAAACAAGGAGAGGTTCTCATGCTAACTGCAAACGTTCGTTAACTTTGAGCCTTGATATCTTTAAATTATTTCATGACAACTTAACATATATTGATATCAGCGAATATATGAATTAATGCTCTTTAATTAAAATTTAAAAAATCATCAATTATTCTTATATATTTGTATTATTAAAAGAAAAGAAAACGTGATTGTTGCAGTAGCCTCAAAAACAAGGCAAAAGAGGGCAAAACCCACGCCTAAAAACGTCACAATTGAATTGAATCGAATGAGCAGTAAAATAATAGTCCATGTTTTTAATTTAATTTTAATAAAAAATTGTTAAGAACACTTAAGAAATCCTAGATAGTACTGAAATCAACGATTTATTTTGCTCAAGCCTTTGCATCAGACACCCAAATTCGAAGAAGTATCAATCAAGCTCGTTGTTGTCGCGCTTATTTTCAGGCGAAATAAAATTTAACATGCCGTCTGTGTTTTACATGCGACGAGATCTTATTGTCAAATCATATGTTTCTATTAATTGTTTCCTATATAGTAAGAGATAATGATATAACTTAATTAACACGCGTGTGAGGTGAAATTCAACCGTTTTCTTCACCTGAATAATGGATTATTTCAACGTTAATTGCATAAGTTGTTTGGATACACTAAGATTGTTTCCAAGTATGTATTATTAGGAGTTTCTGCATGTAGGCATTGATCCTAATATGTAAATGTTTTCTTACTACGTTATGCATGATTGAAGTAAACATAAATAGGTGTAAATTATTCCACGAATTGCTATACTTGGAATTGCTACACACCAAGCTATACCGCAATTAAGGGTATCACATGTCACATCTTCATCTTAAGCAAGGTTTAGCTGTTCTAATTATCCTTCAGTAGCTCTCTTGATTCATCACTGTAAGGTCTTTAATTAATTTTATTAGTTTCTTGGATTTTGGACTTTTTTAGAATGTAAAAAGAGGGTATAGTTCAATTACAAATAGAAATGAGTGCCTGCATGCTAGAGGTAATCATCAAAAGATGATCACCGATGATTTTTACACTCCAAGCGCATTATGACCAACGTAAATACAAATTAATTTTGAAAATTTCCCATCATCTGTGAACTCATATGGATGAAGCGGATTGATGTTCACATCATTTTTTATTGTTTATATTGTTCATAGTTTGACAATCACAGTGTGCGTTTATTTCATATTGTCATATTAAAATATACTCGAAATATTAGTCAAATGGCGCCTTTTTGAAGCCCAAAAATCGAATCATTCGTGGCAGTACCTCTCTATTTATTTTATCAACTTATTTTTTTACTCATATATCAAAAATTGCATTTTGACCGCTCAACCCGGAAAATCCACAAAGCAAGGAACCAGTTTAAACAGACTGAGGATTTTGACCCGATTGACTATATAGAGTAAGAGAGGGTATATGTGCGTGAATGATTAGAATGTTTGCTACAAAGCCGAAAACCGACGGACTGGCGAGTACTTCGTCAGGGGAGAGTTTGAAACCCACACATGTCTTTTACGTATGGTACACCGAACTGTGTAGACGCGGTGGCATGGCCACCCTCAACTACGTCAAGCCGCCCAAGCTGAAAAACGACAATGTTTTGGACTTTGCCTGCGATCGCATCAAGCCGGAGGAGTGGGTACCGTTGATCAACGCACTGCGGTTAGACGAGAGCCTACACGTGATTGGTATCCATTGTCGAAATCGTTGCAAGTTTCTTTTCGAAGTCGATACGGAGGAGAAGGTGAAACAGATGAAGAGACGCGCTGGATCATTGTTCACCACGTACATTTCGCGGGCGCTCTATAGAGCTCTTGGTAACTGTATCAAACACAATCGAGTCCTGACCAGTTTACAATTGGAGGGTGTACCATTTTACAGCGGCGACGTCGAATCGCTGGTCGATGCGCTGAAGAAGAATACAGTTGTGAAAATCTTATCTTTGAATTACACAGAAATTGGTGATTTGGGCTGCCAGACGTTATGCAGGGCGCTGCAGATGATGCCGAACATCGAGGTGCTAAATTTGTCCAGTTGCGGTTTGGGTCCAACGAGTGCGCAGAGCATTGCCAAGGTGGTCAGATGCCAGCAGATTAATCGGTACTGCGAGAGCTGGCACAACTCATTGCGCTACGAAGATCCGGAAATTACAATGATGGCAGGACTTAAACGAATTACACTTAATAACAATCCGAGCATTAGCGATGAGGGTGTAACTTACATTCTGGATGAGCTGGATGATGATTTATGGATAAAGGCGTTGGATATGCAACGTTGCGGTGTCACTGAGAGCGTCGGCTCGCGTTTGGTTGATGTGGTCAAAAATAGTCGCTCGCTACTGATTGCGGACTTTCGAAATAATGATCTCAGCCCGAATACGATTGACTACATCTTTGATCTGCTAAAGGGCAAAGCTGATAGTTCCGGTGGCAACTCGACGCAATTCAAATGGTGTTTTACATCAAGTTCATTGCGTAGTAGTCCTACTGTTCAAGAACTGCCATCGAATTGCAGTATTTTCTATCCAGCAGGCAAATCAAAGTCGATGCCTTATAAGAACTCCTCGCAGCAGATCATTACACTGCGTCGCAGTAAAACTGCAGCTACGATTACCAAAAACACCAGCACTGACACGATGGACCATCGCATTTCGAAGCATATTATTATACCAGGAGTATCAAATATGGTCACCAACCATACAAACCTGGTTAACAGGAATAGCGCGAATGTTAACATGCAAAACAGCTTGATGTGCCTTAATGACGAACTAAAACGTGAAACGCGACGGCGAATCCAAAGCGAGGAGGAGAACAGGCGATTGAAAGAGGAGTTGAAGCGAATCAAATCATCAACTCAGCCGTCCGCAAAGGAAAAGACAATCAAATTCGATCCGCTGCCAAAGAAGAAGCGCGTTGTGAAGGCCAAAAATGGAATGCGTAAGTCAGCGCCCAACGAGACGAGCCACAGGAATGGTTACACAACTAGCGATAAGAAGAATAACAATTGCACTAACTTAGCTAACAATTATTGTTTAATGCATAAGGCTAGTAATAGCGGTGGCGCGTATCCAAAGGTCGAATTCGTCTTTGATCGAGCGAATAAGCCGTGCAATATACTGAAGAATTTGATGGCATCGAAGAGATCATCAAAGCACCGCAATGGGGCCACTCAAGACGTGAACGCTGATATGGTCAGCTACTTTCAGGACCTGGTGGAGGAGTGCAAGAAGCAGTGCGACGTGGGTGCGGGAGATTCCAACGATACGGCCTCACAGGGCAGCCAGGCATCTCTAATTCAATTCGTGCGCGATCTGAAATCCAGCCGGTCGGGCGGCGGTTGGAAGGCGGCAACGTTCTTGCAAAAGGTACACTGACCACGCGGCACCCACGCATGCGGTACTTGAGATATAAACATTTGCTTTAGTTGCATAAGGCGCAGCCTACGACTATGTTTTAAAATATGTGTGTTAATGGTAGTTGGAGTGCAACCAATGGACGGATCGTGAAAATGTAATGCTGCTCTCTGTGCGTAAATGTGTGGGCTAATTATACAACAAATAAAACAACCAAATTAATGTCGATCTAATTATAAGTAGAGCATAAGTAAACGTTATGAAGCGAAGTGAGAAATAGTTTGCTAATGATATCCTTGCATCGCTATTGCGCGAGAATTTATCGTAGGGAGTTTTAATGGAGTTATCTTTCGGGAGGAAGTAAAGATGATAAATTTTGATTGAGTTTTTCTGGCTCAAGTCCTGCGCTCCTCCCGCTATTGCGTTGCAGCAAGTGAAAAGTTTTCGAATTATAAAAGTGGCCTCTTCTTCATTTTTCATACTTCATATAGGTATGGTATGTGCGGCTGCGCCAAGAAGTAAGTAAGCGGTGTTTGTTCTTCTTCGTGCGCGATCACCGGAAGGCGAAAGGTAAAATATGACGGGGGCAGCGCAAAAGGACGCGTAGTAAAGTTTTTTCCGTTTTTTGGTCTTGCAACGCAAATAAATTCCTCGTTTCTTGGGCGCTTTTCTTGTGTTTTTGCAGCGAGCGCCTTTATTTAACACTATATAGACGAGGGATAAGAGCGCTGATGGCATGCTTCTGCTCTGCTCTTCTTCATTTCGTTTCGCCAACGTATACGCTTTGCAAGTCACGTACTAACGAAGTAATGCGATAAAGGCGTCGGCGGCAGCAACGGCTGCACGAAACGGCGGCCGGTTTGTGTGTGCGCGCCTAGTTCACGTGCCATTGCTGCCCCTCTGCCGCCCGACAATGAAGACACTATCATTAGTTTCAATCAACATATTAATCGAATTTGGACACCCGCCGATCCACGTTTCACCCTCCATTACTTTTCGATTCAGTTGGCTTGTCACTTCTTTGGGGTGTTTCCTCAACTCGCATCCGCTCAAATAAAATCCAACCGACTCGGCGCTCGTCGCTTGTACGTACGATTTCTAATAATGATTGCAATCCTGATTGAGCGTATTTTTAATCCAATCTGAAATAGACAAATCGACTTGTAATAAAGACCTGTGAGACGATGGGCTGAATTCAATTTAAGTCTGCGTTGTAATAAAATAATTTAATTTTCAATATTGCTTTATTTATGTTTAGTTTACCATCGCAATCATGTATTTGAATTCGTTATTCACTCAAATATGAATTATTTATTTATCGAATACATTCGAAACGTAAAGTTGCCTTCTTTGGTCGTAAACATTGTGCGCAAAAAAGATGTACAAGGAAGAAAGCAACGCAGTTTCGAGCACATTCGCGATTCAATTTGCCAACATTTTCATCTTGTTTGCCGGCCAGCAACAATCCGGTGGTCGTAAAAAAGATGAACGCAATAAGGTAGCCGCCCTTCGCCAAACTTTGCGCACTTATTATATGCGCGCGGACAATCTATTTATATGCAGATCCCGGACATGGCACTTTCGTTCGGCGTGCGGCTTGTTTGTTGTGCGCTCAAAGTAAGATGTAAGATTTATTAATTTGCATATTCGTCGTTGACGACGACGTTGTCTGCGTTTGAAGTCGCGTGCTCTTGAAGCGGGCATGCTCCTTAAATTATTCATAACATTGTCACCCTTATATCTCAAACATATCCACTGCGAATGAACGCGAAGGCATAACTATGCAAGTGGAGTATCCTTTCATATCACGACCTTCATTTCGGATTTGAATAAACACGCGTTGAGGGAGCCGCACGTTCAAAGCCAAGAAAACGCAGCAAAATTCAGATCTGCTTGATATGATTTTTCTTCCTCGGTCTTTTCGCCGACCTCTCTTGACGGACGTTAATAAACGTCTATTTGCCGTGGTGCTCTTAAAGCTCTTTCTTCGTTTTGTCTTAACGCATTGACAACAAGGGAAGACGCGCAACCACGGAGCACGTACTGCGTTACTTTCATTTCATTTTCGGCTTCTTGTTGCTCAAGCCCCCAACGAGAATATAATAGTCGAGCCAAGTAAGTTTAACGTCTGACAAGGCTATTGCATTATTTTTATTTGCGCGCTGAAGTCACTCCGGCCACCACGGCTGGCTGCTACCGTAAATGTTTATACCCACCGAATAGTGCATGGCTTGGTCTTCATTTTGTTCCTCACTTCCTCATATAGTCCGCCGTCCATTCGAAGAACACATCGTACGATGCGCCAAAGACCAACCAACTTTCCTGCCATCGCCCATAAACCAGCATGAGTTATTTATTACGGGAACATACGTACCATCCCTTAATACATGTCCCACGGGAATCTGACTTCAAAGAACGTTTTTATTCGTTTATGTATCACTCACGTAAAAACACCGCTGCCCCTGAAAGGATCTCAACGAAATTAAGTACTCTTTTATAATACACCTCACTTTATAAATAATATTTACAGCAACAGTGAAATATATACAAATAATACTTAAATATTCATTCATTTAAATATTCAATTTCGTAAAGAAATTTGAAACTTAAAATTTACAATTTTAATACTGTTAGAGACCTCTTACGATATTTTAAATAAATTCAGGACACGGTTCTTCTAAAGGTGTCGAGATGAGCATCGGAGCGGCAATTTTGAGTTGATATTCTTCTGGAATTTTTTAATGATTACTTGAAAATTTTACACTTTAGATTATACATACTCTTGCGATTTATCAATTGTTCCCATAATATATCATACAGCGCTTTGTACCATTTATTTTTTATTTCGACTGACTCTGCGTATAGGTGATAAGTCTCGGTGCATTTCTTATTTTTAAAACGTTCTATTCCAAGCATTGTTGCTGGTTTTGCTTGGATAATTAATGCAATTTCATCAATGTTTATAGATCGACGAAAAATGTAGTTGCCGGCGTTTTTCTGAAATAATACGAATTATTAAAAATAAATTAGCAGTTTATTGAGGTAGTCTTACAGTGTCAATATCCGCCAGTATAATTTTTCGTTGATATAGAAACACGACTATGTCTTTTCTGCACAATTTAAAAGAATCCCTTAATAAAAGTTGGCCTGTTTCCGCAAGTCCAAAGGGCGTTCCATCAATTAAATTTAATTCAATAATGTTGTTGCAATTCATTAAAATATTATGGAGCATTTTGATTGCTTCCCCAATATAAAATAAATTTAAATTGCTTTTCTGCATATGCTTTTTCAAAGCAATAAGATACACTTTGTAATGTACCAGTCTCCTAATTGGTTGAAAAACATGATCCCGAAAGTCCATTGAGTCTGACATCTGTATTCTTCTCGCCTGCAAAACACTTTGTAATGATTTGTAATTCAGTATTTTAGCAGTATTTAATTACCTGTATAACTTTCTTAAATTGCTTTTGTGCTTCCTGAGATCTCTTTTTGCTATGGCAAAATAAAGTATACCTCTCAAAAAGGGATTTCTAAACATGAGAAACATGTTACATAAGCTTTCATTTATTATAATTGTTCTTTTGTACCTTATTTATAAATTGTAAACCAATTTTTTCATAGTCAAATTGAGCTGATTTGAGGTCTTCTAAAAACGATTTTGTATCATGGCAAATCTTTTCATAATTTGCAAAAATCTTTCTTGTGTTTTCAATTCCAATTACTTTTTCCAAAGACCTCACATAATTGTTTATAACATATTCCATTGTCTTAATGTAATCCTCCTCAGTGGTGATCAGCTGATATGTTTCGAAATGGATTCTGCAATATCAATTGGCAATAAATATAGAAGTACACAATCAAATTATACTCACTCATTATCAAATGTAAGTACATTGCGTTCTTTATTATCCTCTGATGTCACAATAGATAATTTTGTTTTCCTACAACAATGCTTGTTGTCATAAATATGTTGCTTTTTGTAGTAGTGTAATTCATTTTGAGTGTTGGCAGTAGTGGATGTAAGTATTTCACTTTTAAAATTTGCAATATTGACATAAACTGGCCAATATGCAGATATTGCAACAAAATCATCATTTTGCTCATCAAAGGTGGAATCAGAATTATGAGATCTTCTCGCACTTGGATCACGTGGCGGTAGAGGCAGCACACAGCCTTCAGTGTGTTGTTTAGAGTCGGTGCTGTTGTTGCTTGAGTGATGTGTTGTTATACTGTTATCATAAAGAAAGGTGAGAATTAATTGTTATTCACACACTCCCAACTATTTTGTATTTTACGACTAGATACGGTAATACTCACTCAGTCGAGGCATTGCTGATGATTGAATCATCATCTGAGAATATTGACTGGCGGCTCGTATTTCCTAACCTAAAATATGGTAAGTGTTTTGAAATTATATTTCAAAATTGTTGATTTGTCTTACGATGAGATATTTTCATCAGATGTACTTATTGTGCTTGCGATATTGTGATTTGCAAACTCGTCTATGGTTTCATCCCATACCTTTAAAGTATAGCTATCCCTCCACCTCTGTTCACAGCATGGCCAAACCATAGTGCTTGTCCAAATGCAATCTTCATCAATATTTTCAGCGCAATTGTGTGATGTGTTTGTATCACTTAGTTCCGAGACACAGACCGTACATCTATCTGATTCATTAGCAGTGTCAACTGAGTCTCTCTGGTCAAGTTCATGGTTTACATTTAGATGATCATTTAACAATATTCTTGATCTGGTATCTGATTGATCAACACTCATGTGTTGATCTAAATCCTGGTTGGTTTTGTAATTTGCTGTCATGTCATTGACGCTATTATTACTTAATATATTTGCACTCTCACTGTTATCAGTAATATTTGAGGTAAGATTTAAAACCAACTCTTCTTGACCTTCAGCTTTCTGAGACATAAAGTGTGTATCTGATTCAGTAGCAGTGTCAAAATGATGTATCTGGTCAAGCTCTTGATTTGCATTTAGGTGATTACTTAACAATATTGTTGAACTGGTATCTGATTGTTCAATACACATGTGTTGATCTGTATCCTGGTCGGTTTTGAAATTTTCTGTTATATCTTTGACATTATTAGCACTTGTTATGTGTGCACTATCACAGTTATCACTATCAATTGAGGAAAAATTTGAAACCAATTCTCTTTTACTTTCACTTTTCCGAGACATAAAGCACGCCACTTTTTGTTTGAAAGTTTTGGATTTATTTTGTGTAGAACGATTTTTCTCCAGCCGTTTGTTGGATTCTTTGTAAAGCGTCTCATAATGTAGAACCAGATCATTCACTGTTCTCCGTGTCGCCATAATTCTCAACCGTCGAAGCATTACAAATCACTTGAACTAATTGATCACGACGCCAAAATACTTCAAACTATAAAGTTCACACTGCGCCCTGGTAAATATATTTAGTTTTTTATTTGAACGCTATCTAATCATTAGTAATTCCTTTATTTGTTTTCCAATTTTTAATACAGCTGATGCGCATATATTTGCGATATCAAACAGACGATATGGATAATACACGTGGATAATACAAGATACACGTGTATATCAGACATGTAGATACATTCAGTAGCATAATCAATGAAGGTGATTAATCAACGTTTAGCTTCCTAAATGAGCCCTCGACACTATCCAGTCCGAAGTATTCATGACTGCTTGTGGATTTGCCCGGACGTAATTTTTCATTGGTGCAATACTTCTCATCCTCTTTGAACCACTTGGCATAACTTTCAACCTTGGCTTTCCATTCTTTTGCAATTTCTTCTATTTCCGGCCCATTTCCTCCATACTCTTTGGGCAGTAATTCTTTAGGGACTGATTTGTAGAATTCGGTCAAGTCCTTTGTATTGTGTACTTGCATCTTAATTAATATTGAGTTTGTTTTTAGTTCATCATATATGTTATACATATACGTACCCTGCTTTTCATTTTCTCGTTGAGGAAGGGCTTAACCATTGCGAAAACAGTTTCAAAGAAAGATGGAATGTTTAGGAAGTGCATGCCTTGTGGACGAATTGGATATCCTTCTTGAAAAAGCTTCATAGCCTTCTTCATCAAAATTGGTGAACCCATGTGAGCCATTGTTATATCACTCATATCCTGAACCATTTGGCCACCGCAAATAAGAGTTTGATCACATTCTTGCATGATGATATCTTGAATCATTAGATTGGTTTTGAAGACATCTTCAAGGCTAACTTTATGTGGATCATAAACCCCACTGCGGAGTAGTATAATACGAGGCATTGTTGCATCTTTTGGCAGAGGCAATGGCAAAAAGACACTAAAGTTAAAATCCATTAATATGATATGAAATGTCAAAATTTTGGCAGTACCCATGTTTTAGAACTGCTTGTATTTCTGGAGCAAATGGATCTCTGTTTTTATAAAACTCTGGCAGCATTGCCTTCATCGTATAGAACGTTTCCATCTTTCCTTTAGTCCGTTCTAAACTAAATTTGCAACCACGCAAGAAAGCCAACAAAGTTTGATCATCTAAATCATAAAATGATCAGAATGGAATACTAAAACGTATCAAATGGGGAGCATAACTAACCAGTTCTTGCATTGATGTACTTTTTGTGCTTCAGCCAATCTTTGATAGCTTTAATGTCCTCAGGAACTCTGGTCACATCTTCATTAAGCACTTTGATAGCTTTCTCTTGGAGCTCTTTGGGTATCTCTCTTATTTTTGCCATATTTGCAAGAAACTTTAAACTTTGCTCTATCACTTTAAAACTCGTTTATCACAGCGAACTCAGTATAATGTTTAGTTTGCAGTCTCCAGGTTGTCCAACCATAGGTATTACATCAACTACTTTATCATGATTAGATAACACATAATCAAATAAAATTAATGCTAAAATTATTTTTTAAAATCCAATATGTCGACATTTCAAGGATCTATTAGGATCTAATCAAGTTGAATATATTTACAATATTTATTTACAATTAATATGGCTATACAATTGAACTAAATTAAGTTTCCACAACTAGAATTTATAATTAGAAACTAATGCACTAAATTATATCACAACAAAATAGTTACAAACGGCGAAATTATACAAAATATTCGTATAAATCAATTAGGGTGTGTGCACTTATAAATAAGCCCAAAAATTATTTTAGAAAATGCACTTATACACTTAGAAAACAAAACAAGTCCTTAACGAAATTAGGCTTACGTACCTATAGATAATGTGAGTCTATGATTTAGTTTGATATAAATTGCTTAAGTTTAGTATAATAATCTAAATGACTATATCGTTTAAGATGCTGCTTCGCGTAATGTTAAACATTTATACATTCCTAGGTTTGTTTGAACATTTCAGTAATTACTTATAAATCACCCTGTTTAATACCGTCTTATCGTACCGAGAGAAAAATGTGAAAACCAACTGATTAATTGTCCAACAACAATTTTCAACAGTTATTTGTTTGGCGTTGCGCTGCTAACCCACTAATTAAAAGTTAGAAATCTTCGAAGAGCTTTAAATCGGAGCCGTCCAGACTTTTGCCGTTCTTCCAATCGGTTTCAGGGTATTCATCAAAATTGCTCGTATCTCCTTCGTACATAACTTTGGGCACAATCGGCGGCTGTAAAATAAAGGGCAAGTTTAATGTAACAGATAATTAACAGACATCAAACTTTCTTCACTTACTTTGGACGCTCGCGAATAAACATCATGCCAGTCGATTCCTTTGAACCATCGATGCCTTTTAATATCGTCAGCGCCGCTCTGAAATAATAACGCAATTAAAGTTTGATAGTTTGGTATTTTTAGGCGTATTTCCTACATACCTTCATGTTGCCCAGTCGTTTCGTACGGTCTTGAACCAGCAATTTTTTAATAAGATCTTTTGCCACGGGATCGATATGTTTCGGCCATTCTATTTTACCACTAAGTATTTTCTCATAGATGCCGAATGGATTATCATCGTAGAATGGTGGAAAACCGGCAAGCATCTCGTAGATTAAAATACCTGCAAATATGAATTTCTATTAATAACGCAAATTATGTCCAGCTGGAGGCCATGCGTTCGTTAACATTATCAAGAATTACACTCACACAATTGTTTTAATAAATCGATGTCAATTGCATATTTTATGCGTGCACTCACTCACTCACAGGATATTACAAAATGCGAACGCCTTTGTAATTTCCACGTTGTTACCATAATTAATATTTATGATGGACAATTGCAGCTACTAATTTATCGAGCTTAAGTTCATTCAAGCAGCAAGAAATCGCTAATTAACGTTCGTTAAATCACAACAAAAAAATCGAACCTCGCTTACTCAGCGTCGTGTGCGTGCAAGCAACTTGAACAATTATAAAATATGCTGAATTATATTAGCACTAATACTAAATTTGCATTTAATATCCATTCACTCATTGAGATTTATTGTTTTTAGGTGAACGCAACAACAACAATAACAAGAATAAAGGAACAATATGAATGGACGAGTGCATACCTAAAGCCCACCAATCAACTGCCTTATTATGACCCTTGCTCTGGATGATTTCCGGTGCGAGATACTCGGGCGTTCCGCATAATGTCCACGTGCGATCGGTGAGCTTCTTGGCGAAGCCAAAATCGGTGATCTTCAAGTGCCCGTCCTTATCCAGCAGGAGGTTCTCTGGCTTGAGATCGCGATAGACGATGCTCCTCGAATGTAAGTACTCTAGAGCTAGAATGATTTCCGTACTGTAGAAGTTTCCGGTCGACGTGCTGAAGCGGCCGGCATTGCGCAAGTAGGAAAATAATTCGCCGCCGCACACGTACTCGAAGAGCATGTAGATGCATGCATCATCCCGGTTGCACCACAGCCTAAAAAAGCACGCCAAAGAAATTAGAAATGCACAGCATTCGTGTAATATAATGAGTAACGAGCTCGGAGACGTAGCGTGTAGTAAGTAATATTATGAAAGAAGATTGCTTCATAGCTCGGCGGGCAAATTGAGTGTTTTCAGTAAAAGTCAATCAAGCGTGAAGACGCGCAGCTACTACTTTGCTTTTTCGAATTAGTCAGTTATACGCATTCCGCATGAATGTATTTACACATTTATTCGATTATGTAAATCGCGTTTGAATGATTTAGTTATATCATTGAGGTCGTATCGTTTGCAAATTGGATTTTAATTGCATGCGCGCCATGGGAATATGAAAAAGTACGCCTTAATTATTCAAAGCACTGTGCAGTGTATAGGTAGGTACACTTATAGAATGGTCATTTGCTTGAAAATCGGTGTGCGTCGCCGGCAAAGGAGTAATTCGCCTACGGCTGGATGGGAAAAAAGTCAAACGACGCTTTTTGAATTTCTGCCAAGTGCATGCAATTGAAGTTGGATCGCGTGAAAGTCGTTCGAGTGCTCGCCACCGCCGCCGTCGTCGTGGTTGTTGCATTGCGTAAATTACGCTTCTTTTCCAGCGCAGGACATAAAACATTTACAAAACATTTGCGAAACAGTTGCGCTTATTTATCGAACATGCTGGCGGCTGAGCGATTTTTAATAAGCCTCTGACTCATCATGAGTGTTACGATCGGTGTATGAATATTGTTTCGTCGTGGGTCCAGAAAGAACGGTAAAGAAATGATTTCACATATTTAAAAAAATTCAATCTTTGAACAAACTCGCATCACGTTTAACATTGAAATTCGGCGATAAATTGCGGCACGCACATAAATATCGTGATGCTGTTTGAATTTAGATTTACATGTAGGTAGGTGGGAGCGGGCGATTATTTGGCAAAGTAGTTTAATTTAATTTGGGTTTGTTTGCGCATTTAATCTGAACAGATGCAATCATATTGAGCGAAAGCAACATAAAATATAAATAAACTGCACAGTACAAGCGTGTGTGTGCACGTATGTTGTGCATATTGCTTAACACGGCTTAAGCGATTATGTTTTGTATTTATACATGTGAATGTTGTGTTCTTATTTCAGCAAAAACTTTAAAAATTGAGCTTCTGCTTGTTTCAAAATAATTGCAAAAAAATACGCACGGCCTGTTTTTACTCGAGAATTTTTACGTGTTTTCTAAAGCAACGCAGTTTATTGAACGATAAATTTGTCATTAATTAAAAACAACATGGAAGCTTCATAGTTTTTAATGATCATTTCCGGCGTTTTAAGCTCATGAAGTACCAAAGGACTTTCTCTAATTAAAAACTGACGTGCACAATTTTCTATTATGTAAAACATTGATAGGTTTTTTAAATGAGTCGTTCGCATACGAATTGACTTCACATTCAATCATTTCTTTTTCTCGGCGGGCTGGCTGTGCGGAAGTTGGAATGGAAGTCAGAAGAACTCGTTTATCGTGCCAATTCCCCGCGGCGATCAAGCATCAAATTTGCCTCGCCATTATCAACCGGCAAAACTTGTTTAAAAAGCGATGTTAATATTGTTCTTTCGATGCGCACGGGACACTTTCACATCAAGCTCTCAAGATCAACACGCGCATCTCTTGATCTTCTTTGCGCCAACACAGAATTTCTCCTCTTTGGATTCGAAATATGTTTAAACACACGGTGATTTACTGCTTTGGAATATTCAGTTGTGCATCTTTATTTTTGTCGCAAAATGACGCTAGAGAATGAAATAAAATAAACTTTCAAAATTCAGACGTGGTGGACACGCAAGCGTTATAAATATTGCTAAATTAATTATGCAGGCCACACTGAAAGATCAATAAATTACATTACAGACTGTCAGACAGACGAGGCTGACAAGTTTAATTCAAATTTATTCATGTATGCATATTTAATCAATACATTGCATTAAAAATCACCACTTTTCTATTGGGAAGTTTGGTGATTTACTCATTGAAATCAAAAATGTGTGTCTACCTACATAATTTTGCAAACAATACACCTAACTATAACGCAATAGCGTTCAATCAAATCTAGGTCTAACACACTCGCTTTCAATTCAGTAATTAGACGACATATTGATCAGTTGCAAACGCATTTATCGATCGAATGAGTTCAGCGTCCTCAATTTCTTTGTCGACGAGTCGTTTACACGTCTTTAATCACTCAATGGCTTTTACACATCATTGTCATGCATGCATATACGCAGTTGTTGATCTCTCGACTTGTAGCAACTTATACTTCTTCTTCTTTTAGGCAACATATCACGAGCTGAGACTGAGTAATAAATCACGGCGTCAAAATTGCTATCAGGCCTCTCTCTGACGAGGCAGCGAATTGCAAGAACATAAGTTCAATGTCCAGTGTTAATGATTCACTAATAGCTGTCAGAGTCTATAATTTGCAACGTGTGTATAACAGTTACATTCGCCAATGTAAACTATTGCTAAATTAACGCGCATCATGCTTAGATCCTCGAGTTGACTGACTCATCCGCATTTGTATATTTTGACTAGGCGTAATGAAACAATAAAAATAGGAGCATGAATCGAATCGATACGTATTGGCACGTTCATCGATTTTGCAAAACATGTGTATGTTTGCGGAGAAGTTTTAAAGTTTATTCAAATATCAAGGCAAACGGGCATATCCAAACTAAGAATCTTGCTGATCCTGGCCGGGGTACTCAACTCCTTTATTGTGGCGCAAGCAAACACTTGCTTTCGGTGGTAGTAGTACGTGGCGCGTATATAGACAAAACACTTGTTGAAATTGAATAAAGTGCGCCGAGAGCAGATAGACAGGTGAAGCAACTTACATGTTGACGATGAAAGGATGTCGAATTTCCAATAAAATATTCTTCTCGTTTTTCACGTGCTCGACTTGCTTGAGTCGAATCACATCGGCGAGATTTAATACTTTCATCGCCGAGTACTCGTCTGTGGATTTGTTTCGACAGAGCAGCACGCGGCCAAACGTTCCAGTACCTTAAACAAAAACCACAAATCAAAATAAACCACAGACATGTTGCACAATTTTTGGGTGATTATGTATCGTTTTACGATATTTGCTCCAATTATTCTTTGCTGAAATTGTTTGCAAAGTGTAAATAACACCGGCGAGAGAACGCGAGTGAAGTACGCAGGTGGCTTTTGGCATCTTGTGCAGCTCTACAAGATTTACTCTCATATTTCGCATTTGATTCGGTTGTTGGTAGCCTGTGTGTTTATGCATGGCAAGCGAGCAATTAATTGGATTTTCTATAGCATCGAGAATTGCAAATTAAATCTGACGTTGTGGAACTCGAGACCTCAACGTAAATTGAGTTAGAACAAAATTGCCATTTAATATATACACTTTTCATAAAATACCAGCTTGATAAATATAACGTATTGACTCTACGAGTTACTTTGTAGGTACTAGGTAGGTAGGTACGCATTTTCGCGAATATTTCGCATTCGTGATTCCGCGATGGAATGCTGGTGAAAATAAACTGCTTATCATTGTTACCCAGCGCGCAGATATTTCACAATAAAGCGGTAAAGTGTGCTAGTAATTCGTTTGAACTGTGACAAACAAGAGTTTTATTTCTAATTTGTTTACTTCCAAGTTTACAGAATGATAAGAAAAAATTCCATCAAGTCGCTGCATTGCAATCGAAATGCCTTGGAAATGTTTCCACATCCAGATATGCATTCCTCGACAAATCAAATTACGTTGATGGCGCTTCAAATGTTATAATTAAAAACGATAATCAAATGCGAGTAATTTGACGTGTTTATAAAGAATCATATTCTTCACGATTCCAGTTCTAATATCTTATCTAATTTATAACTTCAGAAGGTCATAAAATTTCCATTCGGCCATCAAAGTCTATTGAATACTAATAAGATTTGAGTAAACTCTATTAAGTTTTCGCACAAGTGACGAAAACTACTCAAAGCGAAAAAAAAAGATTTAGCATAAATCGTTTATGCTGCGTACGAATTAAGAGGTGATAATGAGGAAAATGCGTTATTTTTAGTTTCTAGTTCATTTCGTCGTCAATGCGACTGCGGCAAAGTCATTAAACTTGTGTAAAAATAGTTGTAATGAAGCAGAACGTTTATTACATTAAGGTATTAGGCATTTCTTGGAATATTTGTGTAGGCGAAGCCTCCGTATTTGAATTCCATCCACACTTGTTCGACATTCAACTCCTGCAAAATTGCGGTTTTGCTTGTATCAATTTGAGAATTCATGCTGCCGCATCGACTTTATTATTATTATGCCGTATAGTCGTAAATATAAATGCATAAACAGCTTGAAAATGTTGCACTTAGAATTTGATGCAAAACCAGCCGCGTCCAGCTGAGAGGCAAACGACTGTGCAGTTAGAGTAAGGAAATATGTTTGTTAATGGAAAATTATTCATTTTGCATTTGCATGTTTTTGTTTTTTTTTGCGCTTAATAGTAAAATGCTCAACGGAATCAGCGAAACAAAATGTAGAAAGTTGGATGAAATATCAACGCGCACACTGCATCAACGTTTATCTACATTGAATAAACGAATGATTTAGTATTTGTGCATACAAAAGCTTATTCGTTTTTCGAGCAAAAAACACTCACTTCTGAGAAAATGAACGCCGAATGCGAAAAAAAAGCGTACGTACTAGAAGAACTTTTTGGCGTGCGTTCAATTGTAATAAACTATTAACGAAATAAATCAAAACGTCAAGAGAGTGTCAACACAAAAGACGTCATTTGTGTTTTGTTAGATGGCCGAAGCAGATTGTAAAAATTTTTGTTGAAAATAAGTTTATTGACTTTGGAAAGGCCCCTGTCTTCCATGCCGATATTCAAAAATGTGTGCTACACGGGAAGAAAGTCTGCGGTTGAATGTCAAGACATTGCAGTTGTCTTGCAATTAATTTCACACGTGCGCTCTGCAAATTAAAATATCCTTATTATGAGGACGAATAATTTACAGATTGAAATCTTTGAAACGTTGAAGTAATCAAGTGCGGCGGGTTTTGTAAAGAAAGTTGGCACACGCAAAGCCTGGCAAACGCGACTCGATTATGATGGGATCGTTTTGCTAAAGGAAATAATTATTAATGCGCGTATTTTTTCGCGACGCGATATCTACACGCTCTTGGCACGCTGCGAGACGCCGTCTGCGACGAGCAAAACTCGAAATTAAAACATTGAAATTACCGCGTTGAAAATTATTATTTGACGCGCCACAATCGAGCTTAATTGATGGTGACAGTCGTTAGTAAAATTTGCATTTAATTGCCAATTGATAGAATGTGCGACTCTCATGACTAATCAACTTATTGTATTTATTCATAAATATTTCATGTTTAGGTGAATCTCCAAGTCTAACGTCTATATTTTTAAACACCTGTCTTTAACAGTTGTGTTTAAAATTATTCACCTAATAGGTTTCTAGGTCAATCATTAAAGCTTTTAGCGTTTAAGTGAACACGTCAATTAGCGAATAAAAAATGAGAAGAATTGTTTCTTCTCTTGCGTGAAGAAATTTCAAACGCAATCCAAGAGCAATGCATAGTTATTTCGCGGCTGATAATCTCATCAAAATTTCTCTCAATGCAATTGCAATTAAAAAAATTATTCGTCTGCTATTTAATGAGTGAAATTGTTGCATGCACTCAATCGAAATTTCTGTATCAAGTATCAAATTTCAAGTTCAAGTTCACGCACGTTGTAAATGTGTGAACCTCGCACACAATATATTTGCTGTGAAGTAAAAGCGAACCGAGCGCAAATTCCTAATAGTTTATGCAGTTGTAAGCAGCATCGAGCCGAGCATTGGCAGTGTGTGTAATTAAACGACGCAATTCATAATATTGTTGTATTAAACGTCTAATTATTCCTCGCTGGCAGCCACAGACATGTAATGTGTGTAAGAATGAGAGAAGTTTGGAATAATCAACGATTACTAACTTTCACTCGGGCCTCATCATCATCATGATCATCCAATCATTTCTCTATCAGGCGTGGATTGGTTTTAATGGCAAAAGTTTAATGCAAAATTGCAAACGAATCCATTGGAAAATTAGCATGTTATCTATCTATCAATCGGTACTAAAAAATGAATAATCAATTTCATTTTCAAGCAGGTAAAAACTTAATTAAGCTGCATGACGCACGATATTTATTGATGCATCGATAAATATGAGTGAAATTGGTTCGCATACGATTAATTATCGAGTAATTGAATGCATAGTTGATGTGCGGACTATGCAAATTTACTCGAGTACCTGATAGAATATCGGTAGATACATTGGTCAGTCCATACAAAAAAAAGTTGTTTTAAGTGAAGAGTTTGCTTGGCATCACGTCACGGCGTGAACTATTAATGATGATTGCCACTTAATTGTTAGTTTTTTTTTCTTTCATAACAAACTAAGGCATGTTTGATTGACTGAAATGAAAGTAAACTATGTATGCATGTTTTTCTCGTTTCGCTCTGGGCGAAATTACAAGTTTATCGGCTTATTAATTAGTAGCTGCTCAAGTTTAAAAAGTAGAAATGTGTCTGGCTACTGAAATAAACTTCTTCATCTTCTGCACTATGTACACAGATTTTAATGTTGAATATACAAATGGTCTTTAAGTGATTTATAATAGTGAAGATTTACGTTTGTGAGATGTATTCAGCCAAAATATTTATATATTTTATTAACAAACAAATGCAAATTGCTTTTATAAATGATTAGGTATTTCTAAATTGAGCATTAAGTGTTACGCTTTTAGATTTAAATAAGTAGTGATTTTTGGACAGAGTTAGTCGTGGATATTGCGATGAATATATTTATGAATGCTTTTTTTTATCTGATATGAAAAATTTTAGATTTTTGCAAATATTAAACAAAGGGGAAATTCCCAGTAGTCGGAATGAATAAACATTTGTATTTTTCATTTAAAAAAATTGAACGAACAATGACGTTTTTGAATGATGGATTTGATAACACGTTATCGTGTTGCTTTCACGCACAAATTTAATTCCCATGCTAAAATTATCATTCAACTCTTTTGCATCATTAATGACGACCAACTAGCGTGTAATTATATTTGACTATAAATAGCACATTATGATTAATTTTAGCCAATAAAACACTGATAACAAATTTTTACAAAGCGAATAATGACTGCCATTGACAACACAGACGTAACAGTGATTTAGTTTGTGCTTCCTGATAATTTAGATTAAGTTATTATTCATCATTAACACTGATATAGGAATTTAAAGCGGTGGCAAAAATGTAGTACAAATTATTTCTTGCTTTAATGTTTATTTAACTAAGTTTTTATGCGTGAGCGTGAAATCACAATGAGTAATTGGCAAAGAATTATTCAATTTACCGCTCGCTTCCTATTCCTCGTTCAAAGTAATTAATTAACTGCGCAGAAATAGTTTGATTAGCATTATCATTACGATTAATAGGATAGTTGTTGTATTTTATTTATCAGCCGGCTGTAGATATGTAGTTTATAGATAACACTACCTGGAAAATAATCATAAACAAAATATTGTTTTAGAATAATAATCGTATTGAGGTGTGCGTAATTTACACGGAAAAAAATTGGTGAAAAATTCCACATGTGTGACCCGGCCTTGTTCGTACATAACAACGTATTTTACATTGTACAATGTGAATCACAGTAAATGGTATGAATTACGTATTGCGATACGCGATGTAATTGTCGCGGAGGATGGGATACGAGAATCGCGCCTTCATGCGATAAATCTTGTGAAGGCGTCAGAGCGTCTCGAGTGTCTCTCGGCGTTAAAAATATATTTTTCTTAATGTAAAGTGAAAAGAGGAGTAGATTAATGTCTCGCCCATGCAGTAGTCAGTTTGTTTATTTTCGCCAGCGCCAGCGTGTGACGCGTTTACAAACGGCCTTATAACATATTTATACACACACAGCTTCGATTCCGCGTGCGTCTATCATTCGATCTATTCGATTCGCTACTTTTTCTCTTTTCGCGAGCGCGCAGAAGAAATAATAATAAAAAAAAACATTCGCACACTTGACTCTCGAACGTACATACGTACGTACGTGCGTGGACAGAGTGCACTTCAAATCTATGCGAACATGAGAGTCATAGTCACGGACGCGCACATTTTGCCTCAAAATTTGCGTCAAATGGTTTATTTTCGTACACACAAACTCTTAAGTTTCATTTTCACGTACATGATATGTGCATATTTCTGTCTGTAGCATGCGTGAATTGTAGCAGCAACGACTTGGAAAAAAATAATTGTACATAAAACAAATGTGTGCGACTGTAGGGCCAATGCATGTTGAAACATTCCACGAGGTGCCGTAAGACTGTCATAATAAAATGTTTGATAAACAAGCAAATATTATTTAAAAGCGTCGTTATGTACGCGATAATTTATTGATGATAAAACGCGATATTCGATCTAAAACTAACGATCAAAATCCTTCAATCGGGGTATTATGACCAGTCGATGATAAAAATCAACAGATAATTCATTGTGCGCATCAATGTCGATGTGATGCACATTTTAATCCGTTGGCGATTTTTTGTTCATGGTTATAATGCGCCAATTTATGTTTGTTTTCATAGCACGTGCTATCTGTGATGACAGCGCACCGATTCGATTAAATGCACTCGCTGTATTATAAAGTTGAATTTTTGGCAAATAAACCGCACAGATTTTTGATGATTTATATGGAACGATTTAATTTATAATATTTTCACATAACAATTTTTATTTTTACGCTGCTTTTCAATTTTATAATAGCTACTACTACGATGTAACGGGCTTATAAAATCACGCAAGAACTATTTTTAGGTGTCTGGAATTAATTTTAGACAAAATTCTATAAATTATGAACGAAATTAAATTTTTCAAGGTGCTTGCATTAATGATATTAATTGGGTAACAATTATTAAATTGGATATTACATGAAAGTGCCATTAGTAAATTGTTTCTACGAAACGATACGAAATTGTGATGTGATATTTACAGCGACTTTTTTTTTGTGCGCTTTCATTATTATAGTGCAATTCAACGAGCTGAGAAAATTGCAGCTGTCAATTATATTCTCTTATAATAATAGCTCGATAACATTGCTAGACTGTTGCATTGCTGCCATTAACGATCAAGTGAATGTCACTTAATTTAATATTGTTCATTAAGAATTGTATTTACTCAGTTGATGCATTGAGCCATAACGTAAACGATTGGTTTTTATTTTGTTATTGACTGGTCATTTCATACTTTCTCATAACTACCATTCATTACATAACGCAACAAAAGTAATGTTAAAATAAAAACTGTTGTGTTTCCACAAACAATTTTATTAATTGGAACGAGGCGCTTGCCACATAGGTAGCTAACGATTTTATCTCATAAGGCTTCAAAATGTAATTCAACATGTGGCTTATTCACAAGTGTTTGTTCCTGCTTTTCAAATCTAATTATACAAATGTAATCTATAAGCGAAGTAAGAATAAGGTCAGTCGTCGACGTAATGGATAGACGGTTATTAATAGAAACGACATTTGCTGCAATAGCCGAAATATAAGAAACGCAATTCTTATGTTTAAAACATGAAAAGAAATACAAAACACCTACCTCCAGACGGAATGAATGTACAAAAAGTCAAAGGCAATTTCACATGCGCATAAAAATGAATTTGCAATCTTGGAAGAATGATATCATTGCATCACGTATAAGTCGCGCGAACAAATTGTTTATTGAATAGCAAAATGAGGAGGAAAATGAGTTGGTCGAATGACCAACTTAATAATAAGTCGTTTCGTACAGAATGTACGTGCATGCAAAACATGCGGAAAATGTACGCATACGAGCGAGTTCGTATGAAATTATTTATTTGGGAAGCTGAGCATGCTGTGCTGTGTTGTTTTGCTGAGAGAAGACCTGGAAACGATAGCGCGACATAAAGTGGAACGGCTATTTCGATGCGCGCAATTTTGAAGAGTGCTAAAGATCTAGCACGAGCATAACTAGTTCTGCGGGCACGAAGATGCATTGCATTCAAACTTTTCTCATTATACGCTCATTCATCGTTTGCATATTGAGGTAGGAAAAATGCGGATGCATCGCACGTAGATTGCGGAATTCACGGCTCCGCATTCTTGCATCTTCAATTTCATTAAAAGCGCATTCAGAATACAATCATGGATGGCAAGGCAAGGCAAGGCAAGGGTCATCATGACCTGACCTACGTCAATTTCACAATTGGGTCACAATCGTGAAGGTTTTAAATGTTTATAAACTCAATCGACACATGCGAAATAAAATAAAATAAATTTTATCGATGGATAGGTAGCTACTAGCAAAACTAATTGCTATTATTTGGCAACAGTTTGAATGAAGCGCTGATTGTTTGTGTTACGCTGATATCATAAACAGTTTGGGTGTATATTTTGCGATTTGGTTGCTTCTTGCATCAAGTACATAGGTATTATTTTAATGTAAAATAATATCGTCCAGCCAATTCTGCTTAGACTTTCGCCTTGAATTCCCTGTTAAAGTCGTATTTACTTTATAATCTGGCGCTCTTTATTTAACTAAGTTTTGTTTGCTCTGAGCTACGCATGATAATCACTTAATATGCGTGTAACTTGACAAGTTATTCTCGGTATAATTCTTTTGTCAACGTAATAAAACGCAAAGTAGGAGAGCAAAATAAATATTTTATGACAGGACATGTTGTACGCTCTGCACATCTATTGCTTCCTAGTTTAGCTAGTTTTAACGTTTGCAAATTTAGAACTTCTTGCATAAGTTTGATGCATAAATTGAGGTCATTTTCATCTTCGTCTCACCGTTACACTTGCAACGCGAAGGTTTATTATTAGCGTCTATTACGATCTTGTCGTGTCATATGTGTTTGAAGCTTTGGTGTAAAACGTCGAAGCTTATGAACACGCTTGGCTCAGTTCGGTTCGATGTGCGCATCTTCCTTCAAATACTTCTTGTGCTCTACGTACGCACACGTTGATCACTGATGCTGCTGAGTCTGCTGGAGTTTGGTTGGTACATTGATTATCATGTCCGCGCAAACAAAGAGCTCCATTTCGATTTGAATGACAATGCACTGACACGAAACCAATCGATTGATTTTCGTTGAAGAGTAGTTATTAACATCGGCGCTTTTAAGTGTATGTCTGAAGTGTACGTAGACGAAATAGAACAAATACCTCACGCGCACAACACGTTAAAAAATGCTCTCAACTTACCAACGGTCTTAATTATTTGATAATCGTCAATGTCGTATCCGTCCTTATCATCCTCCGAGTACTCTTCAGTGGTGTTGGACGAATTTAAACTGTCGGTGCTCTCTTGACGCGAACGATACTTTTCCGTAATTTTTGACATCTTGTTTAGCACCTACTGAATAAAAATTGATAGTTCGCAAATGTGAGTACACAATGCTGGTAGTTTGAAGTTGTATGAGCTTTCGTTGATGAAAGATCGAACGCACAACTGAGTGAAAAGTGAACGCGGCTCTCGCGGCCCACCGTTGAATTCAAACTGACTTCGCGTGTTACGATCGCGCGCTTGGTTGTACGCCTGATTCCCACTTGTACTGAAATAGCGCTCTTTGATATCATTCTCTGGCGGTAAAGATACTCGCGAATATATTTATGCTTTAAAATTTGCTCATTTAATGATGGTAGTGAATAATATCATCAGTTATAAGTAAAACTAATGTTATAAAAGACAATACACCAACAACGTATGGACATTCACAACCTTTCTACTCTTTTTGTTAAAGAAATTATATTGGAATTTGTCTTATTATTAAGTATATGTCGAATAACATGGATTAACGGTGAACTATGATATATTTTTATTAAATCAAAAGGGAAGTGCTAGATAATTAAATTACATATATTTGTGAACAGTCCATTTAAAACTACTTAGCACATTAGGGAGGATTATAATCTTCAAGATTACAATCGATATTTTCATTGAGTTATCAAATCGGAGTGAATTTATTACTTATGTAAAACTCAGTTTTACTATTATACTTACATACAGAAAAACAGTCTCTTACACACGGGTAAATAATTAGTTCACACAATTAATAGTAAATCGCTATATATTTGGCTCAATTTTTTTACAGAAAGGGGACAATTCATGAACCTCTTCATTAGTAAATTGTGTCTTGCTCTGGCTGGATCTAGTGTATAAAAAATAGTAGGCCGTCAATTGTCTTCAGTGGATATTATCTTTGAATATCGCGACAATAATAAGCCTGGGTAAGAAAACAAACCCTCATGGATAGCTGAGGAAATACTAATCTACAAATGGAATATAATAAATAGATTCAATCAATAGGGTAGGTATTGAGTTTTCTTGTTGCTTGTATTAATACTTAACGTAGTATTTTTAATAGGGTTACATGATAATTCAGGATGACACCACATAGGATTGAGATTTTCAATGTGCAATTTTGATGTTGTCTGCCGACAATATTACAAATATCTTAAAGGATTTGTACTGTGTATTACACAATAATTGAGTCAGTGTCTACCTGATAACATACTGAGTAATATCCTTCTTTTTTGTTTTGACTACAGCAATACTACCTTCACGTTCTTGAAACTTAATGGTTGCAAAGTCTATTTTCGCAAAATAGCAATAGACACCATTTTTCAGCTACTTGACACTATGATTACAGGCATAAATAGCCTCTTGTATGTTTATTTTTCTTGACTTGCCACGTACGCAAATATAAATCTGTAGGTTAACAATTATAAGAAAACATTTAATGTTATCATCAAAGATAAACGGGAAATAAATGAGTTAAAACATTACATATTTACAGAATTTATGATATGTGTGAACTGAAAAAGTTTTTTGTCAATGAACGAACGGTTTCTTACATTCGAGATAGGTAACAAGAAATACACTGTACAAGTGTCCCATCTCTTGGCCGCAGTGAATAGATGGTAGCACATGTATGTAAAATAAATTTTCTTACTTTAATTCAAAGCGAATAATAAATACGAACTTCAAACAACATAAATTTGGTAGCAGTCTTTCCTCATTGTCCTTGAACCTATCAATGCATCAGCTTTTACCAGTTTTTACAAATATTTAATTTTAAAATTTGTTCAGAACGATAACGATAGGCGTGCGAGTGTCAGTAAAATATGCTTGTTCAAATCCTCGCATTGCCAATTATTTCCAAAATATAATCTCATAGCTACAACATAAATGTATTCTAAATTGCTTAATAACGACAGCATCCGATAGCCTAGTTGGAGTAACACTAAGGTTTGGTTTAAGTGTCTCGTGTTCGATGCAGGGCTGCCGCAAGAAGTTTGATTGGCATTTTGATTCTTAAGGCTTATCACCTGTATCAGATTTAAACACTGTAATAAAAGGCGTTCTATTTAAGATTTTTGAAAATTTATTATCTCATAACAATCCAGATTCGAACACTGTCCTCTCCAGTACGGAACAGACGCTTAACCAAGTAGGCTAGTAACCATCTACAAGAACAATTCAAAAACTTATTCATATAGTGCTTTTTTTATAAACCGTTTTATAAGCTTTCATTACTACTAATAATCTGCTTTAGATCCGTATGGCTTAATTTTTTGAATACGGCTCCAATTTGGATACGGCAAGCATGAATACAGGCACACGTTTACAATTTTCTTAGGAATTCCATGAAAAAATCACCAACGAGAACTAACGAATTTTCCTATACCACAGCACTACTTCCTCGTTAATTTTTCGAAGAAGTCAACTCTACTTTTCAGGAAATTACTACTATCATGTCTTCAAGGTTACCAAGAGGTAACAGAGTTTCAATAAAAAAAAGTAAATCAGCGCTTGTGTTTGCATAAATTTTGCCTTGTCTATCATTGTATTTAAAGTATTATTTTTACAACAATGTGTTAAACAAGTATTACTATCTGAATACGAAAATTACATAAACCAAACAAGAACAAAGCCTGTTACAAGCATAGAACTACTTCTAAATTAAAATGTCCATGTTTCCGAGGATAATACACAATATTTAAAAAGTCTTTATTAGCATATGAGCTATTAATGTCATTTATATTATTTGGTATAGTATCTATTCGCAAATATTTAATAACCCTGGAAAAATTCTAATTTCCAGTGTTATTAAATTCAAAAACTATTGACGGATTTCACGAACTTACAGCATCATGCCATCTTGTGGAAATTCTAGCGCGAGAAAATCCATCTATTTTGGAGGGCTTATGTGCGACGTATTAAATGTTTATCGTTGAACATGGTTGGGCTGCAGCTACTCCGATCTGATAAATTAATATAATTGATAGTTACAGTGATATGAAAGTAGGCAAATCGTTGTTCATTTAGATAGCGAGTATCGTTTGCTTCAATAAAATGTAAGTAGCTGTGAATTGTTGTGTTTGTCAGCTTATTGGTTTTCTTTGTTTTTCTAGCAAACTTGCAATGGAAGATCAACCTGGATTAGATGTGGTACACAAATATTATAATGGTGGTCCAGTGAGTCTTGACATGATTGAAAATAATTTATATTTGGGTAACCTGACTGCAGCGACTGATGTAAAGACTCTGCAAAAATACAAAATTACTCACATATTAACAATAGATACATGTCCCCTACCACGGACTATATTGGACTTAAAACATATAACAACCAAATATATACAACTGTCTGACTTACCAAAAGAAGATTTACTAAGTCATTTTGATGATACATTTGACTTTATAACCAATGGTATAACCATTGGAACAGTATTTGTACACTGTTATTTTGGAGTGTCCAGGAGTGCTTCAGTCATAATTGCATATTTAATGAGAAAGTATGAACTGACATATAATGAAGCATTTGAGAAAGCTAGAATAAGGAGATCTTTGGTTTATCCAAACCAGGGCTTTGTTCTGCAGCTGATGTTATATAGAGAGATGGGATTCAAAGTAGATAAGAATCATGTGAAGTACAAAATATTTCGTTTGGGCATGGCTGCAGACAAAGTTAAGAAAGCCAGAATATTACCACAAGACTATTTTGATTTGGTCAAGCCAGATCCAGGCCTCACACAAACTCAGCCTGAGCCAAATGTATATCGTTGTAAGAAGTGTAGACGTGTACTGGCTGGGGAGACTAATTTGATTTCACATTTCGACAGAGCGCTTGCCAATTCTATATGTACAAAAACGTATTTTCTTGAGCCTCTGTCATGGATGGCTGGTATTACTCAAAACACACAAGGAAAGTTGCACTGTCCCAAATGTGCAAACAAAGTAGGCTCCTTCAGCTGGATTATGGGATGCCAATGTCCCTGTGGTTGCCAAGTTGCTCCAGCGTTTTATCTCTGCCCTTCCAAAGTTGATTGGACTAATGTTGTCAAAAATGTTGAATGTACAATATAATTATTGTACTTGCATGTGTATATATATTGTATTTATAATTAAGATAAATTGCCCCAACTGAACCGCATTGCTTCCCAATATTTTATTTA
The DNA here is from genome assembly GCA_030264675.1 of Anaulacaspis nigra. NCBI lineage: Eukaryota > Metazoa > Arthropoda > Insecta > Coleoptera > Staphylinidae > Anaulacaspis > Anaulacaspis nigra. The sequence goes on along the minus strand of JARJDV010011333.1, from coordinate 76,245 downwards.
TACATTTGAGAAATCAAAAGAAACTTTGATAATATAGTTATATTGTGAAAATGTTCTAATTTACTACTTGTGATTGATATTGTAATGTTAATAAAAATATTCTCCTCTATATGATATTATTATTTATTTACAATCTAAGTGTAATGAAGATTTAATCCTAAGCCCTTCCTTTTAACACGACTTAAAGCGGCAATTTAATCATTTGTTTTCACCGGTATGTGTAATTTTTGTTGATACCATGAAGTTTATCGATTAAAATTGCTACGTTTTTCAATTTACCAATTGTTCCAATTTTATGTTTGAAACGGCAATTATTGGTTTTGCGCAATTACATTTTACAAGTCATCAAATAAGTTGGACTATAAGGCCACGTAAAATTTGATGAAGTTGCTAACTACTTTTTGTGCTGATTAAAAAATTACGCATTGTCTCGACAAATAATTTTCGTTCATTTCTAATTAGCATGTTGAAGAAGTAGCTGCGCATAAAATATAATCATGCTAAGAATAAGTGTAGTAATTAGTCTGGTAATATTGCTGAAACTTTGTCTCTGGTAAGCTAATTATGTTGATAAATTATTGCCCACTAGAACTATTGTGTTTGTTTGCAGTGACCAATCAGTTAATTGGAAATATGCGGATCATAATGACTTGTTAGAGGCTTCGAATCACGGTCACGATACGGGAGTTTCCAATAAAGAAAAGCGATGTCATGAGTGAGTTCGTCATCAATGATTCGAATCAATTAATTAATTCAATTGCATCCTTAATTCAGATTACAATTGCCTTACCACAACGGCATTCTGGGCACCGCGCGCAATTCGAAACTCCTGCCATCGACGCTGACGCGTCGCGACGTACTAAGTCCTTGTGCAAACTGCAAGCAAATGTTCTGCCAGAATAGCGATTGTAAATTGTGCCGGCATTTCTGTGACGCCGACAATGCGCAAATTGCAGAGCGCTCTGCCGACGATATTGTGCGCCTCGCGTCCCGCTTCAAGCCTGATCATGAGGAATCGAGACAGTCGTCAGGCTTGACTGAAGCGCAGGAACGCTATTACACGGTTGGTTCATTCGGGCCCGGACCGAAGCAATCTATATTGGCGAAGCTCTTGAACATTCACGATGTGCAATTAGACCGCCTCATTATTCTCGCAAAGAACAAATCTAAGAACAAAGCCGCCCCCATTCCGCATCCGGTTGTGATTGACACCGCACACGTCTTTACCACTAGTAGCGATAAACCGGCTGAGATCGGTTTGGAATTGCATAATGTAAAAGGCGATCAACACGAAACTATTGATAATCTTACCAAACAATTGAACAAAGAGCTTGATGCTGCAATCGAGAAAAAAAAAGAGATGCGCGGTGATTCACATTTAACTCCTGAAGAAATTGATAGAATTATTGAGCATGTCGTTGATCAGGTACACAAGTGTTCAACTTTATGTTGTTTGAAATTTTCATACTTAGTTTGAATTTATTTCAGAAAAAAGCACGGGCCAACGTAAATGGAGGTATTTGAGTTAATTTCTTTTCAAATTAGTTTATTAATCAAGTTTATTCAGAAATTGTAGGCGATAGATTAGAAGAAACCAGTAAACTCCGCGAAGTTGATGGCGAACTAGATGATGACTTGGAGGGCTTAAAAAAGAAAAAACACAAGAAGAACAAGAAGCATGGTTTCAATGATAATGGGGATATTGTTGGCTTAAGTGCAAGCCCGAATGAAGAAGAAATCGCGCTCAAACATCAAGATGAACTGCTTGAAAGTATACACAACTTAGATAATACTGATTTAGAAGCATTAAAATTAAAAGATGATGTAATAAAAAAGAACCCGCACAATATTAACGCGCATGCGGATGATGATTCGTTATTAGGTACTTTTAAGAAAGGAAAAGGATATGGCATGAGTGATGGTTACGGTTACGGCAAAGGTAAAGGCAAGGGCTTGAGTTTACTAAAAGGCAAGGGAAAGAAGGGAAAAGGTGGATACTACCGTGAAAATGAAGACGAAGATTTCGATAGTCCAATAAATCATGAAGATGTGAATGAAATGGAAGAAGACATTGATGATACACTTTCTAATAAACACGAGGAGGGTGTAAATTCACCGGGCGTTGACGATGATATCAATGCAGATGATTCTCTTTTAGGTACAAAAAAGAAAATTAAAGGAGGGTACGGCAAAGGTGGCTATGGAAAAATGGGACATGGAAAATACAAGGGAAAGAAAGGTAAATACAGAGAGAATGATAATCAAGAGGAGGGCGAATTTATTGAAGGTGAATCAAATTTGGACGATCATAACCTTGGAAGCGCTCAACCAAATTATCCATCAAACTATCAATCAGCATTTCCTTTACCAAATCAACAAAATCCAAAATATCCTCCTGCATCAAATTATCCGCAATATGAAGAATATCCATCAGGTTATGAAGGAGCAAACGTTGAATACTCTGAGCAACCTGCATATCCACCTGTAGAATCAATATATCAGGCTACTCCAAGTCCATATATGCCACCTGAATCCGACAGTCAATATTACTATCAAACACCTCAAATGCCAGAATACCAACAATCGCATTCTCTTTATCAACAACCCGAAAATATGTATAAATCACAACCTCAGCCGAGTTATCAGCAACCACAGATGATTTATGATCAACCACAAGTGGGTTATGAACAACCACAAAATCAGTATGAGCAGCCTCAGGAATTGTATAAGCAACCCCAGCAAGAGTACTATCAACAACCATCGCCTTCAGTTTACCAACCACCCACACAAGCAGTGTATCAGCAAGCGCAAGAACAACCGCAACCGCAAGCTGCATATGGAAGCGCTAAAAATTATAAATCCGTTGACCCGGAGCAAGAAGAATTTGAAGATGATCAGGAAACGCCACAAGTTGCTCCGGTTGATGAAGACGCTGAAGTAGGCAGTCCAGCTGTAGAACTACCTGACGAATCTTCACGTTCCCCACTCGAACATATTATAAGCAATAATAAGAATATTCCCCAAGATCCTACATTAAAAGCAAATTGGTTTGAAAATGAGTATCATCGTTTAAAAGATTGGGTATCTGATAATATGTCTGCACGACACTCAGCAACACTTAAACCAAGAAAGGAAGATCTTGTTGACAAGTTCACAAAAGTTATCGAAAAAGACTTAACGGAAGGTAAGAATTTGACTACGTCAGAGAGAAAGAGCTTAGACAAAAGGATCGCAAAATTGGTTCGTGACAATCTAAATGATGATGATCCTAAAATGGCCGAATCAAAGGCACATAAAAAGTTGGATAAACTGGAAGAACTTGTCGAAGAAGAAGCAGACGCTGATGATGACAGAGATACTCCAGTAGGATCTGTAATTGATGACTTAAAAAGTCGCATGGCGCAAGAAAAAGAAGAAGTTCCGCCAGGAAAGAAAGCAGTCCAACGACTAAAACACAAATTACGTGCATCCTTGGATAATTTAATTAATGACAAACCAGTTGCTGACAGAAATTTGAAATTAATTGATGTTAATAAGCCGAAATCTGCTAATAAGCCACTTGTACCACTTGCAAATACAGAGAAAAAGCCAATGTTAGATTTACAACATATTGTTGATGATCTCAAATCTATGCCACAAACTATAGCTGATAGTGCTGGAAAACTTGCTGATATGATTAAGTCAGAGAAAACTCCAAAGTTAGGCTCACGTTCTAGCATGGCCGATGAGCCAGTTGTTGGAGAAGGGAAACCTGAAGAAAAGACGGCTAATGGTGATGAAACTGTAGGATGTTTAGATGATCTTTTGGATAAGAAAGGTGATGAGGGTGAATGGCATATAATTCCAGAGTATGGTCAATACGGTGACCACTACGGGCATCATGATTCCTACGATCATGGCCATCATCATCATGATGGTTACCATGGTCATGATAACCACCACCATGGTTACAATGATGGTCAATATGGCGATGACCATTACGATCAGTATCGTGAAGCTGAAAAGAAAGATACCATAATAGAAAATTTAGATAAACTATTACATCCAAAACATCATCAAAAACTAGCTGAAGATACTCAAAGAAGCGATGAAGAAGGAGATGAACCAAGTGAACCGCATAGATTGTCTGAAATCGTTAGAAACTTGGAAGAAAATTTGAAATTACCAACATTACCACCATTGCCAAGTCTACGTCAAACTGAACGTCAGCATTTTAAACACCATAATAAACCACTGTTGCCAAAATTAGAAGTAAACGATGAGCCAATTGATCCTGAACAGCAGGAATTTGGCCGCCCATTACCTGAAAATCCGCAAGCTGATATACCGCAATTCCAGGACCAACGCTTCCGAGCACCTTTGCCACCACCACCACCACCACGCAATCCTCAGGAAATGCCAGCGCCAAATATGCAATTTCCTCAAATGAACAGGCATTTCGCTCCACCATCGCAACTTGTCGGGGCTATTCAACAAAATCGACCAGTACCCCTCCAGGACTTATCTCAGTTTGGGAAACTAGTACCAGAAGCTCTACATGATCGTCACCTTCGAGATGTATCCGAGCATATGAAGAAACACCGCATGTACTTTGTGGGTGATGGTATTAAATTACCATTGCATATGCACAAACATGAGGATGGTACTTTCCACTTGAGCGTCGATTTGGAAAAGTTGTGCAAGTGCAACGTAAGCGATTGCGCGACAGATAAAACCGAAGCACCCAAATTCATGAGCACTCATTCCAATGCAAATGATATTGATATGGGTGACGCACCTTTGCAAATGGTGCCGAATCACATTACCATTGATGATGAAGCTGACAGAGAATTAGCAAAACGAAGTCCTCGTTTCGATTATTACGATTTCCAACCGCAATCGGCTGATTCCCCATTACAGGATAATGAGGCGTTTATTAACGACTTGAATCCAATGCGGAATGCGCACACGAAAGAATTCGAAAAGAAGCTTGATAATATCATAAGTCCAATTCAGAATGCGTATAAGGAAGAATTAGAGAAGAAGCTTGATAACTTCAATGAAGACATTAAAGAGTATTATGCGAATGAGGAGATGATAAAAAACAAACGTTTGAATAAGCAGGATTTACAGTCATGCTTAGAAACACGCATTAGCCTTTTGAGTAAAATTCTTTCCATGCTGAAAGACATTGTCATTGAAGATTAATTGGGTTTCTTAAAATTTCAAAGTTTTTGTATTTGGCCAATGATTAATAAATAAATTAATATAATTCAGTTCTATATAACTGCCATTAACCATATTGCACTTCATAATTAGACATTTCAGTGACATAATTGTAATTATGTCAGTGTCAAACTGTCATATATAAATGTCTCGCAAATATTTTTGCAAGTATAAAGCACTTGAAACAGTTCATGATATATCTTTCCAGCGCTTAAAAGTGTTTAAGATATCTGCAAGATGAGCAAGAAGTATATTATTTATGCTTTAACGAAGAAAATTGCCGAGGAAGAAGAAGCTCGCAAACGAATTGAAGCGAGAAATGAAGATCTATTTTTACTTCTCAAATTGAAGTACCGCAAACTCTCTGGTAAGTAATTGAATTGAATTGAAACCTCATTGAATTACTTCTCCGAAAACATCATAACATATCTTCCTTCGAATTTTGCAGAAAATTCGAATGCGTCAACTGAGTCTAGCGCGTCGCCGGACGAATCAACATCGACAACGCGGAACAACAAAAATACTACCCAGTTTTCGTCCACTTCAACCCATGTCAACTGGAAGAAACGAATGTGCAGGGAGCTTAGTGTTGTTGGCGAATGACATACAAACTTTCACATACCCGATTCTCTACCCATGGCTATCTTACCGGACAATTCTATACACTTGATGATACGATGCAACACATCCAAGGTTGGAATATGCAACATCCGCTATATTTCGGTGCTTGTTGCTTGAATAATACATGATATAAGTTGCATTCGGCGTTAGTAATCTGTGCATTGCATCTGTGTTCACCGGATGCAACGTTTATACAACTAAAGTTTCCGGTCATGAGCATCCACATAGCTTTACGGTTATTAATTATTCATGCTCTGGGAAATCTCTATACATGACGTTTCAGTTGGATCTCAAAAATAATATTAAGTTTGAAAAAATTGTAGAATATTTTTCATCAGAAAATCCAATTGAACCACGCAGGTGTTCAATGAATATAAATAGGTATTGGATAATCAATAGAGTGGAATTTTCTATTTGCTCGTATTTCCACTTTCTCCTATTTGCTTCTGAATATATTATTACGCGTTTGTTCTAAGGGTTCGTGTGCACTGGGGAATTGTTTGCATATGAGTTTCTTCCTACTCATGGTTGACTTCGTTTGCATCTTGTGCGAACGGCCTCGTAGACTACACAATATATTCGCGACATTGATGCCGGCTCGGATTGAACTTGAAGTTTATGAATAGTAAGTTGAAACGGAAATCGCATCGAATTCATGCCTACATAACACACTCGATGCTTGAACTTGTGCCGCCTCCGAGAATGCCAATTTCGTTTCCGCGCGCATTGGCCGAGTGTGTACATCGAAGCAGAAACACAACCGAAAAGGTGCGCTTTTTCGTGTGCATTAAATTTGCATTTGCAATCCTATGCATCTATCGATATTTTATCATAAACTGTACAAAACTACGTGGTGTTTTATATGTAAAAAAATATATACAATTATTTTAATAACAAACTATGTCTTTTGTGATAATTTGATTGGTTTATCCGATCAACAATTTCCTGTAATTTGTTTGGAGACATTTGTCCCAAATACAAATGTTCTTCTATGCCATTATATAGCAATTGGATACAATGTAGACACGAAACGCAAGGACAAGAACTACCGGAACGAAGCAAGAAACTGAAATACGGCTTCTGCGCTAAGAAAAGGACATGCTGAAGGCAATCCTTCAGGATTTACTGAGACACATAACGTATGGATTCATCTGGTGAACCCCGATCCCGCATTCGATTTGTTAAAGCATCAGGCATTCGCACATACACGCTTTTCAATCCTTCAAGCTTACGCGACGATCGGATGCTGAGATTCAGCAAGGATTACGGCCGCAATGTCATTTATAAAATTTTGGCAACTGCGCGTCTCGATTCCTCGATGTTTTCGCTGCCAAAGAAAACTAATTTTCCGGCTGCAACATCAATTATCTTACATCATAGAAAGCTGCATATGAATAAATCTAAAACTGAATATGAAATTTCATAAACTTAATCTCTCAATCTCTTACTTTTTTACATTCCAGGAGATTTAAGAATTTCATTAAAGTAATTTTTCTATGTACCAGCAATTAATTATAGTAAATGCGCAGGCATTAAGCAAATTGATTTGGAAAAAAAACGACAGCAAGAACCCATTGGAAAATAAATCACACGGTCGCGTTCGTGAACAACGGTAAATGTCCAGTCTCACTTTTAAATCTATTGATTTTCTAATTACCTGCATTGCGAGTTTGAAAAGAAAATAAATAACCCTTCGTAGTTCTCCATCGAGTTGGGTAATGAATCAGCCAACAGCTAATGAATCAAAATGGTCAGTTATTACTTTTCGTTGTATTAAAACTTCTTTCATTTAAGTTCATGAAACTTTGTGCTTTCACCACTAATTCAAGTGCCGAGAACCAACATCCCGGAAATGTTCACATAAAATTCTAACCAGTGTCATTCAGTCCTGTAATTGAATAAATAACATTATCCTTTATGACTGGCAAGAATAATAATGAAAAAGAGATAGTTATTATGCGCATCCATGCACGCATTATTGCATTGCTTCATATATCATACTGACACGCACGAGCATAATGTCAACCGACATATTGCGGTCATCTAGCGCAAAACCGCCACACCGAATGGCATGACTATGCCGTTCACATAGCCGCAGCATTCTACGCTGCAGCCGAGGATAATGCAAATGCATGTGCGTTTGGAATAAGCGAAATCATAAAGCGAAACGATTCAAAGGCATCCAACGCGTTTGCTATTGCATAGGAAAACCACACTTTGGGATTATCATTATTACTTCCATAATAAATTTTAATGTTATCGCACAACGCGTGGCTGAAATTAAACCTGAATCGATTTAAATATCTGCGAATTGAATTGGATTTCACGATTAAGAAAACGTGCATTTTTATAAAATTTAAAAACTAATAAAACCGTACCTCTTTTATTCCGCAGTGCGATGTGATCAATCGAAGAATCCGGAGCTTAATCTGATTTTAATTAATACGCGCCTCGCGTTTGCAATTGTAATCCGCAGTGTGCGCTTTTCGTCTACGTGTTTGCTTGCGACAATTCGCATCTGTGCCATAAGCAGCAGTAAAACTGGGTTAACTCTTATGTTTCCGCCCTCGCCGTTGTTGGACGCGCAAGATATATGAGGTCCCGTTGCTGAGGCCCGTCTGGAAAGCGGAAAATGTTGTGCGCGATGCATTATGTTGCCATTGCTCCAACAATGATTCATTGTGTTGCAAAGCGGTGCATGAAGAATAAGAGCGTGAGATTGTCGTCGGATTCGCCAAAGTCGAGACGGCGGATGCACGTAAAGCAGGATAAACAACAAGACAATGCTTTTGATAGCCACTGTATGCTGGGATTTATCTTGACGTGAAGAAGCTGTTCTCCTCGTCCACCTATCAAATTAAAGCGCGCCTTCGTATTGTCAATGCGTTATCATCCCAAGTTTGCCATGCACTTTTCCTAATCTGATTATTTACTAATATAATCCAACTATATATATATTTTTATTAGATATACTTTTAGTTGAATATCTATCTCTTTTATGCGTTTCCATATGCCATATAGAAATATTATTTCTACTTTTATGAAAAGCATTATGCATTTATTGTTAATATAATCCTAGTTGCCATTCTCCATTTCATCAGCTTTTCCAACAACTGCGCAACGTGAATCCCAATGGATTTTTTAATTCAAACGCACAACTTGCATCTAGCATCCGGTGTTGCTCGACGTGCATTTTCCATGAGCGCTTCATAGATTTATGAGAGAGAATCTCCTTCCGACGCTCGTTATTTTTATGCAAACATTATCCTCTGTTGTTCCGCTTTATAATATCATTAGTCATATACGTTTTACGCAGCGCGCAGAGATATAAAACAAAATAGAGCATTGAAATGCGAGGCATCCACTAAAGAGCGGATTTCAATGCGGCATTCAGCGATTTTTAAATACATTACGCCTGATGGCAGTTGAATGAATGTTGTGCATTGTTTGTTGAGTTTGAAGTAGATAATTTTTATCTTTCTGCGTTTAAGTACCGTACTGGCGTAAGGCATCCGCGCCATAAAAGGCAAGAAGGGGTCCTGATAACACGCACAATTTTCTTGGCTGCTGCTTGACTGCCTTCGTACATTTAGGAAATGGCCCTAAAGAAGTTGATATAAAGGCGTTCGTTCAGTGGCGCTGCTGTTTTTCCACTTTCCAGATGAAAAGTTAACTCTCAAAGGGAGGGAAACGCGTGCATTAGTTTTATTGCTCATTACAGACATCCACACTGCCACACTTTCAAGCACGCTGCCTGCCACTTACAGTTTGAGTTCTTGCTGGATGAAGAAACAACATCAACTCGTGCTTGTGTGCGTATTATTGCCATTCATAATTCACGAGTGCGACGTCTTCTACGTCTTCTTCGCACACGCAATTCGGCTTATGTGCGCCGTTTTTACCGAGCAATTAATTCAAAACAAGTCGCAATTAAACTGTATTTACATACGAGGCTACGAATGAACCAACGTGAATTTGCTATTTTCAGATAGGTAGGTATCCTAATTAATTGTTAGCGTACGTCAGCGATAAAAGTAATGCGTGGGTACTTAATTAATTTCACTTAAATGCCCTATACCGCTTAGGTCATTTAAAATAAATTAGCAATACATTTGGCCACACATTTATGTCGTTCCGAATTACGTCTCTAAATAGAGGCAATTTAGTCATTAGGGTCGACCTTCCGACACTGATGTTCCGTCGTCCTTTCGCGAAAATGAAGTAAAATTCTGATGTATAATGTTCACCGTTTTGGGGCAAGTTTCAGATGATGATTGTTCAAAGTCATCAGCACACATATAGGCGTGCACCCTCGATAATCGCATTAAACGCCAGAACCAGTCGGCGCGTGGAATAAGCTGATAGATTAGGAAAAAGGGATTAATCAATTCGTAATGTGCGCCTCTGCTTCGGCTGCGAATGAAAAACAATGCCGCATCCTGCTTGCAATTCAGTGAGCGTGCAATGGCGTGCCATAGAATCTCGACGAAGGTCGTTATTGTTTCTCCACGAAAGCAATTATCATAACTAAGATAAACGTAGATCGTCTATTACGAGGCAAAAATTCAGTTAGGCCATTCAACGCAGGATTCCGAGCTACTGCTACGTTTTATCAATTAAGTTAATACAATGGCGTAATTTTCTGCTGTCGCTCGCTTTCTTCGCCTCAAAATCGTACAATTGAATAACTAAATTGAAAATTGCACAAAACTGCTCTGCTACAGTTCAGTTGCGTGAACTTTGCTTCACTTCCTCAGTTCACTGGATTATTCGAATTAGCATAATACTTACATGTTGTGTTATACTTATGCAGAAAGTTCGCAAGACGTGTTTGCAAAATAAATTCAATACTTGAAAGTTTTGCTCAATCCTCGCAGGCGCATCCTTCGAAGGAAGTGTTAACTTATAAACTCAAGATAAATACGGCGAATTCAATTCAAGAATTCGTCAACTGCAAGGCATAGAGTTATCACAACTGTAAGCGAAACTACAAAGAATAATGTAAATCCAAGCCTGAAAATCAAATCAAATATTTATCCAGGCTTTCTCTACCTCAATATGACAGATGATATCCCACATCCTTGAAAATTTCTCTGGATATTTATTATTTACAATATCTTTCTAGATCTCTTGATATTTACATAATTTTTACATCAAATATTCATATATCGTCTCTGTTGTGTGGGTTTCTGACGTGTGTTTTCTCGCTACCTCTATTTTCATATGTTACAATACGTAATTCATCATCAGATAGCATTCACAGCATGCATTTTACGTTATAAAATCTCTATAATATCTTCTTTCTTCCGCAATGGTACACATCATAGGGATGTGGTCCTGTGTTATCCCAGAAAATGTGACAACGAAGCAATATGTTTTTGACTCTTCTATAGATTATATTTACAATGTTATGCACATAGATTTACGGTTAGACAAACATGGTTATTACATTACCATGAAGTGTTTGTAGTTGTTGCACAACAACGTTGCTTTATGTCGGGGCCATTCTGCTGTGTGCTGTAATTTCGCGGTGGTTTCGTATAGCAAATACAGTGATACGAAACAGGGAGGAAAGGTCACCTCCCTCCGTCCATTCAATATGTATGCATAAATTGTATTTTATAGCATAAATGCGGTTTGCTTGTGGTGATATGTAAATACGTTATGTGAATGTAAAATGCACTCTTCATGATGCTGTTGCACAGGATTGAGAGCGCATCGTTTGCCTGCTTTATAATATAATACATCCACAAAATATCATGTGCTCTCCTGGTTTCATCCTCTGGAAAACGGTGTAGAATGCAAATTTCAGCTGAAATCTACTTTGCCAACAATATTTATCGTTTGTAATATGGTCGCGTATATAAACTCCGCAGCAAAATGAAAAGATAAAGAGTGCCACGTCCTCAATTACATGTCATCGTATCTCTAAATTAGTATTCATTTACTGTATCACGTTTCACCATTCAGCACTTTTATAATATTACTTTAGTTTCATTATTAAAATGTCACGAGTTCATCCGTATATGAAATTGGTATTTTTAGAATTTGCATTTTGCGTGCATTTTGCCTACAAAGTATTAACAATTTAAAAACTGTAATCCGATCAGGAAGTTATACGTAAACTTGCAATATCAAATAGGTACAAACGTGAAGAACTTCGGATATTAAATTCGTGAAATATTGCGAGTAGTTGCATTTTTTGCAGACAATAAAATGCCAAAAATAATAAATATAAACTTGCTCATCGCTCAACAGCGTTGCGCATTGGCGCAATATGAAAATACCGGCGGTCGCTCACGGCAGCAAATGGGAAAACTCATAAAATAGAAATATCATATTCAAGAAAAGAATGCGAAAAATATACACCCCACGCATACTGCACACGCAGTGGATGAAATGCACGAAATATCCGGCGGAGGTCTCCATAAACCACCACCACCACCGCCACCAGCATCACCACCGTCAGGATAAACGTGTCGAAAGAGCATTGGATACGGGCGCAAAGTACTTTCGCTTCATCCCACTCTCGTAGGTGATCCTTGCATTGCACACACGCAGCAACTGCGTACGAAAAAGCTGGAAGAATGCCATAAATTTAAAGCGCGCCTTTCACTTTTCCATATCGCGCGCCGTGCTGCGCCAAAAGCCCAGAGAGCAAAGGCAAAAATAAGGTAGATTGCCGCGTGAAAGAAATATGAAACGGGACTCTCTCCACACTTGGCGTGCGATGCTTTTTGACGATGCGGTGGTGGTTTGTTGCTAGCAAACGTGCTGCGCATATGCAATACCAACTCGCGGCGCATGTCACTTTTATTAAAAAAGATTAAAAATTATGTGGGCAATATGTGCACAAGCGTTTAATTAAAAATGTTCAACGGCGGACATGCTGTTTGGACATTATGACACTCTTTACTCCCCAGAGAAAATAACCAAAACTAAACCATGCCTGTATCTCAAAGTGAAATCATAAAAAATACTTGCCAACAAAAATTACAGTTTAATTACAAAGTGGTAATCGCCCTACTCGTTTTCCCGCGAACGCTTGTCGTTGCGGCTGCAAACTTTCCCAAGCTTTAACAGCAACATAAATCTTAAGAACCAATTAGTCTGCTTGCTCTTAAAATGTTCACGAGCAGTTCTCTTCTCTCGTGCTGCTGTTTGTTGGCTGATGGAGTATGTAATGATATGTATGTGTGTTTGATGATATTTAAACACCAAATGTCTAAACCCTAATAAATTAACACAATCCATTGTCTCGCCCGCCTCCTCATTATGTACATTTCTGGTCAGTGTGAGTATACTACTTAGAAAATTCGTGAATGCCTTTCTCCAACTCGTGTTGCTGCTGCCTTCCGAATTGTTTCGTGGTGTTGTTATCCTGCAATGGCGAATAGCTAGCCATTCCAACTTAAACCGGATCCGGACCCGGCTCCCACGTTAACAACTGCAGACTGGTCGACTTGGCAATTCCGGAGGAATGCCCGATAATGTTGCGGGCCTCGGCGGCAATGTGCCCATAAGACGGCACCATTGCGTTCTTCTTCGACTTGATCGTGCGCGTGTACAACTTGAGAACCTGACAGTTGCACGTCACCAGCATGGCGACAAAGATGCCCTGCAGTCCCTGCCCGACGTGGTACGCAATCCATAGCGGCTCCGACTTTATGAACATTGTCAGCGCGCCAAGGACCATCACGGACGATAGGACTATTGTTATCTGTAAACGACACGCATCGTAGCTATCATAGATCGCAAGCAATTTATATTACATCTGAAGCAGTCATTATTGTTATCGATAATAACATCGTCGTCGTCGTTGAGACGAAGTGCGTGGCCGCGTGTGCGTACGTACCTTTGTGAAGAGCACGATCTGCAGCGTGCGCTTCCTACGCATCTTGTCACGTACGCGCTTATCCACCTGCATGCTGATGACATAACGCGAAACGACGGCGGCGCGCAGCAGGTACGAGAACGTTATCAGTACGATCAACGCCACCGGAACAAGCAGGCCGTAAATGAAACCATTTTTATCCAGAAACCTGCAAACACAAACACCACCATCTCAGTAAACCCTTGTGCAAAGAAAGAGTGAAAGCGATATGTTTGGCTATTATCCTACCAAAATTTATTTATATCGCGCAAATGTTTGTGGGCGGCCGTGGCGGCGGCAGCGTCGAAGGAGATACAACACGCCCCGTAGGCAAACTTATCACCGGATGTTTAATTAGTACCCTATACAATTAAGTTAGAATGGCTCGAGATTTTGTTATTATGTGCAATCCTTACGGGCGAGCCGGATGGATTGTTGGGTTATTGCCGTACAGTTTGTTTGCGCAAAGGCGCGGTCCAACAGGCCGGGAAATTAAGCCGCCTGATAAATGAATTTTCTTCATCCCCCATTAAGCACCTTTGCACCTGCCGTGTAATCTTCCAAGTTTGCGCATCCCTTCCGAAACAAGTTAAAATTTTGCGTCTTGCGGAGAATCCGTCAGACAGTAAGCCGAACTTTTACTCGGTAAACTTTAATACGTTTCACATTTTCGTCGTCCTCCCCCCAGCATAATCATCATAAACTTGCGCAGTAATATGCGCTCGTGTTTAAACTGTCATAGTTTCATCAATATTATTATGCCAAATAATGACACATTTTAATCACTCTATAAATATGCAGTAAGCAATTTGTCCGTCGAGCGGCTAGAAACAACTTGGTTCGTTGGTTGGGTCAAATAAATTTTTAAGCGCACTTAAATTGAATCAACAAATTTTATGGCGCATTTACTGTCAACGCGCGTGTAAATAAAGGTATGTGAACAACATACGTTATAGCGTGCGCGTAAATTAGTAAAAGTTGTAGCAAGTGCATTAACAGCGTTGTACAAGCTCAACGGGCGGGCGGACGGGCGTGCGCGCCGAATGAGTTTACGACAAACTGTATAAACTGTACGCGAAAAGCGCAAATTATCGCATGATAGGGGCTCGTAGAATGCGCTCGCTATTATTACGATATGAGACTCGCTCGCGCACAACAGCAAGTTAATTTCGGAGGATTTCGTAAAGCGTAATTCACGTAATAAACATGTGCGTACGTGCGCCGCCGCCACCGTTGCCGCCGTCATAAACACCATGCGCTCATTCGAACTCCGAAGAACTTTACCAACTCTCTTATACGTCCTGATGTATAGCGGCAGCACCGAGAAGATGTACAATTTCACTACGAATTTAACGCATTCAAATTAAATGCGCACAAATCCACTATCGTGGGAACAATGCAAGTGAAAGTTATAACTAATTGAGAGTGTGTATTACACGTGTGCATGATGAACATGCATGAAACAGCACGTACGACTGAATCGGTTATCAGAAAACAATCAGATAACACTCCGGCCAACTTGCGGTTAATTAGCGAAACAGGATAAGCACTGCGCACGGCTCTTATGCCAATCGAAACAGGAAGAACCGTTAAATTCCCATTAACTCAACATACACACGCGCGCGCGCCTGCACCCGCTCGCTAGTACTTCCAACATGGATTTGAATTGGCGCAAAACTTTCGCACAAATTTGATTGAATTAGCCGCCCCCGGCAAATGCAATTGTCATGTCTCGTGTTGCTACAAACTTCTTTAAAGTGCGTCCGAATTATTAATAACTTTTACTAAATAAATTAATAATAATTTATATCAACCCTGCATGTTTTCAAAATGAATTGCCGCCGCACATGCGTACCAAAGTTTTATCCAGCGGCGATGAGATTCAAATCTCATTAATTAAATTAGAAAATTCGGAAAACCGCAGTGACACAAATTTCACCCAAGCCTCGTGCGATTTGCTTTGATCTCCTAATAAATGAGTAAAAACTCGGATTCATTACCAACTTTTGCGCTCCTCGATTCAAACGCACTTTCATTTAGCATTAGATCTAAACTTGTCACAGGCAGCTTACCGCGCCGCGCACGCCGCTGTACTCGACGCGCACGAGTTTCGCGTTTTTGCTCGCGTGGCGCGTAAATGCGTAAAACTTTTTTAATAAATTTTTTACGTGTGTCGCTCCACCAATTCTACCACCAACGTCTGCAACTAGCGCGGCGCGCTCAAAGCTTCGAAATGGAAATATGAACACTTTTTTGTAATTAAATCCGCACTTCAAATGCAAATTACTGCAGTCGTCGTCCTGCCCGCGCGCACGCGCTGCTCTCTGTGGACGATGAAATCTGCTTTTTATTAAGGCATTATTTTTGTTGCTTCTATCACAATGCAATTTAATCTTTATTAATTCAAGCGTTGGGATTTAAAGTTGTGACAAATAACTGCTGCTGGCACAAAAACGTTTCGCTGAATGCCGCGAGCATAATAAGAACGAATGGCGGTGGCGCCGGCCGTGACAGCACGGCGTGAGTTTTTATGCAAAGTCTTCTTTGATGAATTGCGAATACTCACCAACAGTTGTGCACTTTGAGGCTTGCAGTGTCCAACATCTTCCCCGCTTTGTCGTGGTACTGGATGAGGATGCTCGCCGTGAGGAAGACGCCGGGCACGCCCCATGCGAACGCCGAATATCTACGTGTGCAGAAAATCGAAATCGAATTAATATGTGGCGCAAAGAGGTGCCAAGCGTCGTATGCGGATGTTGCGAGCACTTAGAGGGCTGCGCGCCGAGATTGCTTCTTCGCCTAATCAAATTTGTGTTCGGCTTTTAGCGCTGAATTTCGCACCCTCGCACTCTTAACGCTCTGATGTCCTACCGCATTTCACAATTGTCCGCGGGTAGCTTTTAGCAGCGCACATATTTTCTCGTGAAAAAAGTATGCCGTGCTATTGTTCAATTTTTTCTGGCTCTTATGATTTAGGCACTCATACGATTTATGAAAACGATGTGGAAAACACTCGAAAGCCAGTCTTGAGTGTGCTTCTTGGTATGCGCGTGTGTACGCCATATAAATATTACATTCGTCACAATGCAGCGCAACGCGAGCGGCGAAGAAGAGTTGGTTCTCGTTTTAAGAAAAGGATTACGGTCCATAAAAGCATAACTCGTCAAGCGTAGTCCGTAGTGCGCTTAATGTCCTACGCGCGCGGGCCTTCTCGCTTCACGCCAACACACTTGACTAGCGTCCTGCTCCTCCTTACTCGACGCGGGGTTTCTAATGCACTTCTCGTCCTTTTAGTCCGCGATCTAGTGCCATCCGGCGGCGCGTCGACTATCGCACCGTTGCGCCGTGATCGATATTTATGTCTAATATTTATGACGGCACATAAAATGTAATTCATCGCAGTGCACACGCGCACCCACACATTGGTGTTATCCTTGGTTGATTTATGTGCGATCGCGCAGCCATTGAAGTCGCACTAAAAACCAGTCAGCCGGTCGGCCTCGAGTGCTGTATTTTTATTCGTGCTCATAACTCGTTCTCAAATTCCAACGCAACGTATGCGTTGCACCCACCCCGAGGGAATTATGCAAAAATTATCAACTCCAGCGGGTGTAATTTCACGTTGTTGCATAGAAAATATTGCAAACAGACGACCGCAGCAGGTATAATGATACCGCGGGGAATTCTTTGCGGTGACGATTTTAACGAGATATTTTTTGACTTGACTTGCCGCCAGCAATGATGCGCCATTATTATTTATATCTCGTAACGTTACAACGCAGCCAGCACGCGCACCTTTTCACCTTTGTGATTGCGTTCCCTCGCGCAATGTTTGCGCTTTTTGCTTTGCGTTTTGTTCGCGAGCGAGCAGCTACATTCAAGTACGCGTAAATATATCAGCTACATAATTTTTGCATTTACCCGCAATGCGCGCACGCGTATGAATTGGAGTTGAAAATGAAAATATGGGTCCCAGTGAATTTGCACGCATTGTCTCGTCGATATGCGGGCATGTGCATTAGTGAAATGCGGCGTGGAATTGAATGAATAACTTCGACGCACAAGGAGCGCGCGAATATTTAAACAGGCACGACTCGGGCAAATATCGTGCGTTTGTTGTGCGCGGATGGCGTTTCGCCCTTAGGGTTGTCTAATTAAGCCGCGTGCGTCGCCACCGTTGTTGTAGTAGTAGTCCTTGGCAAACAGAAGTTGAACGCCAACGAAAAGCGCGCGCAGGAGCGAGAGACTCCTTCGGAAATGCGCTGGCATTCTCACTCGACAAAGTCTCGTGTCACTTGTTAAACACATTGCCGAACGGGCGCGCACAGCGGTTTTAATGATCCAGAAAGTTGTTTAGCTCGGTTCACCGCAGAGTTGCGTCAAATTTAATTGTAAAAATGTTGGCCAAATTCACTTCGCAACAACGTCGCCACACTCACCTGAAGAAATGCTTGCCTATGGAATTATCGGTAATTGGTACCAAATTCAAATTGATCGTAAATTGCGAGTACATGTGATGAGCCATGACGAGCATCCAGCAGAAGACGCAGAGGCGTATGTAATGCAGCGAAAACGCCAAGGAGACGCACAATTCGGGATCCTGCAACCAGAGAAAATTATTAAGCATGTTGTTCGAACAAGCGAGCAGCAGCTGGCTGGCTCGTTGCTTGGTTCAGTTGGGGGGTGGGCTAGGTAGCAAACAGCGCCGAAATGGCATTCTAAGAAAACCATTAAACTTTTATTAAAATCGAATAAACAAGGGTTCAAAAAGTTTTAAATTGAATGTAAATATCCGGTGTGTGCGTGTTTGTGCCCGCTGCGCTGCGCTCCCCCGACGCTCGCGAAACTTCCGTAAAGCTAACGTTAGCGCTAACGAAAACCGAATTTCGCCAATTTTCAGCCAAGCAGATTACCGAAATACATGATTACAAGCGCCGAACGCAAACGAGCGGCGATGAAATAAAACCTAAGAAAGCGCAAAACCGAAAAAGAAGAATTCAATTACGAATGTAAACCTGCTCGACGAAATTTCGTCGCATCGCAAGCGCGCTACGGCGGAAATAAAAGAATGACTGCATTTCCTCTACTCATGGTTTTTGTATTTCTAGCAATCCACGTCCTTCACCATCCTTTTGCCTGCCAGTTGTTCCAGTACACAAGTTTAATGTTTAATTTTCGTCCTCTCGTCTAGTTGAATATAAATCCGAATCAAGGCAATCTCAGAGAGCAATGCTCTTTGCTCACATTTTTTTTGTTGCTTCGCTACCTGGCTATGAAAAAGTGGAAATGTATAAGAAAATTGCCCGCGTATTTGAATGGGAATTCTTTTAATGCGGAATTAATCCATTAGGAGTATCCGCTCCGAGTGGTTGGTTGGTTGGTCGGTCGTTCGTTTGCTAGCAGAAAAAAACATAATGGAAAAGAAAACGTTGAAACGCAAAAAAAACGACGAGAACAAGAAAAAGTAAGAGGAGCGAGGACGCTCACGCGTTCGCTCCGAGGTAAAAAGATTGCTCGCTGATATATAAATACGCAAAGGTAAGGGATATCCCCGCAGGGATGAAAAGTGTCCCGAAATCAAAATATAAGATTAAGCCTTTCAGCAGCGCGCTCCACGAATTCGTTGCACATGCGTTCCGTGAACGTTATTCCTGTAATATCTGTCGAAAATGCTCCCGGGAGGATTTCTGCACTTGAGTGGCTTCAATAGGCCACAAAAGCGCTTCGCACCTTCAGCAACCCTCGCGCACGAATCGATTGAGTACACGTCCGTTTTCACCCCGAATGCGTTTTCGGGTGATGAATATTGATATGGCATGTGTACTTACAAATGATTCAAGATCACCACTAGAGTAAACCGAGCGTTGTGAAAGTATATATTAATTCAAAGTTTTCTCCCGTGTTAAATCGTCAAACAAGTTTTAGTTTGATAAGACGATAAGTTTTCCTTTTTATCCCCTTTTTTGTACGATAACCAATTTTCATAAATTTTCATTTTTATGAGGCCGAACGTA
This sequence comes from Anaulacaspis nigra, assembly GCA_030264675.1. Lineage (NCBI taxonomy): Eukaryota > Metazoa > Arthropoda > Insecta > Coleoptera > Staphylinidae > Anaulacaspis > Anaulacaspis nigra. The sequence continues at coordinate 56,532 of JARJDV010011333.1, read as the reverse complement.
TACTAATATTTTCCATACAATACCATCAACGGAAAAAAGGCAAGACAATAATACTCCGGTTCCCTACATTTACTATTATAGTCTAGTAAAAAACGCATTGTGTTCTTTTTTCTCGCCAGCACATTCTTTTTTGCTACATATTTTCCAAGGAATATGGCTCGTACTACTCATTTTTCTGAAAGCTTCTCGTGTGACCTTACACCTTGCTCGTTTGTGCTTTTAGCTATTCAAACGCGCGTATTTCTTTCGACACGATGAAAGAGGTGCTAGAGATACAACAAGTTTAACGATCACCTTCTACTTTCTCCTCGGCACACACAAACACACGCTCAAGACAGGTGGCGGCGCCAACGAAAGGAGAAAATAATGCACAAATTGTGCACGCGATGAGTGCGTTGAAGGTGAACACGACAACGACTTAATCGCACAATGTGTCTTTTACCGTCCGGCACAGCACTCTACGAAATGAATTCCAGGATGCTCAGCCGCTGCCGCTGCTGCCACCAGCCTCAATGATTGTTTGTACATAAATTGCGGTCGAGTTGGCAAGAAATAAATTTGGCCAATTATTGTGTGCGATTTGTAAAGTACGCCTGCTGGAATTCGATTATGTTAAACTTGGATAATCGAATACGAATTGATGGCCACTGCTACATCCATTTTGGGCCACTAAACTTAATGGAAAATTTGATTCGATAGTCGGCGCACATTCATTCGACCAGCAGTTTGCGCCCTCTATAATTCTCCATTAGGCGCATATGGTTTCGCAAGCAATTTCGTCCGGACGAACAAAGTTTACCAAGTCTTTGCTCCCCCGCCGAACGCATGGCGTCTTTATCCAACACACGCGCGAGAATGCCCGAATGCGAGCAACAACTTATGTTCTAATGTTTAAGAAAGCGAACGCGACGAAATAGCAGACTAACCAAACGCACGCCAACAGCGTCTCTTGAATCTTTATAAATGTAGATGGCAGATAAACAAGACGTATTGAAAGAACGCACGCTAAAATAACTCCGTCTGCGTGTGCCACCCTCGAAATGAATAATAAAAAAAACGGCGAAAGACGGCGGGATGGCGGCAGTGGCGGGAAGTCAAACGCGAGCATTGTGAAAATTAAACACGATAGCAGGAGATCTATCGAATATGTCAAACATGATGTCAATAATGCCGTGTCTGATGGGGGCGGCAAAGAAAGTTAAAGGTAATATAATGCCCGGCGCTCGTCGGCGCGGGCATCCTTTATGCAAGCGTAACACGCATGGCTGGCAGTCAAAGAAAGCGTCAAATAAAGAACGAACAAGAACGTTAAAAGTTGCACTGCGCACGTCTCGTGTCTAGGATGAAATGAGACAGTGCCTTCAAAGGTGTCAACTTTGTACATATAAAGAAACGTAGCTCGTCTACTTACCGACACCTGTCTTTCCGAAATTCATCCCCCGAATGCTTGCAAATTCCTTATTTAATTTTCATATTGCGTCAATAAATTGGATAGACTCGCGTGCAATAATTATCGCGTGTTAATTGACTATGCGGCTATTGATCGTAAACGGCAATTTCACATTTAATTAGTGGCCATTACCTACGCTTATAATTAAATCGTCTATGCGCTGACAGTAATTTAATAATATAATAGCAAATGCATTAAATTTAATTTCTAATTAGTTATTCATCGATTGCGCACTAATATAATCAACATTATTTTAGCACCCGGCGTGGATGTAAAGAATATTGAGAGAAATTGCTAAAATAACGCTGAAATTGCATACATTTCCTTGGAATAAGTGCTATTGCGTTACGCTGAAAAGTCGTCTCCGGCCGCGAATTCAACGAAGCGTACAATTCCTGAAGAGGATGCTTAGCTATTTGCCACCGTCGGGCGAGACGGAACGCGACGTAACGGGCGCGAGTGCGCGCATGCCAAGGATGAAATGTTTCGGCTCGACAATTTATACAGTATTGTGCACAATAATGCACATTCACCGACACTCTCACGTGTGTTTTACAACCCCTTGCCTCACATGGGAAGCGAATTGAGTCGTTGAGCACAGCGTCAAGTGAACGCAACACCGAGCTTGAATTAGTTGCCTTTGATAGCCCAACATTGTAAACATCAGGTGTGCTTAGCGCATATTCTCAACAACAATCAAAAGAATTTAAGACTTGATAACCCGTAAAGTAAAAGCATCACTTTTTTCAAATGCGTTTCTTCCTGATCCATTATCTCGAATAATTTAAATTTAACAAAAATGTTACAATTTAAATTATTTATCATTGAAAAATTTCCTGGCACATTTTCGAAATTTCGTAACCAATATTTCGAGCGGTTCAAATTCGTCATCAAATAATGCAATCCAATTTAGCCAAACATGCGATTACACCGTCCAAAATAAATAGCACATTATAGAATTATAGCGCAAATATAATCGAATATTAATGAGATGCGAACACTAATAATATTTATCCGGCGATGTTTATTCGCGTATGCAGTAAATAATGATTAAATAACAATAATTAATTCGCGAATGGAGCGCGCATCGCAATCGACGCTGTGCAAATATCATAGAAAACATAGTGAAATGCAACTCTACTCGAGCGCATTCCGCAACAGCAGTAGCCGTGGCGGAGGCGGCGGCGGCAATAATTTAATTTCGCGTACTTAGTGCGCAGCAGTGAAATTCCATTAAATTTTATCATCATCGAGGGGGCGCATTATTATTTAGTTTACGTTAGCGTCGCATTGCGAAAATATTTTCAGCGCTAATTAATTTCATTCATTTTTAATGCTTACCACTCCATCAATCAATCCGATCGCGTCTATTTATATCGGCAATGCGATACGAGCAGCTTGCAACAAAATTGTTTTCCTCTTCCGCCTTAACTGATTCAGTTTAGGAATCTTGTTGCAGCTCATTGCACATGTGTTGCCGCCAGTTTGTTAATAATGCATATATTAATAGCATTGTCCCGCCGGATAATTTGCAAACGGACAACATTCTATTTGCGCGCAACGCGAGTGTTACCGCACTATTCTCCTAATATGTCGCAATTTCGTACGAGTTGACCGCATGTAAATGCCATTATTAATCCAACGGGGTGAAATTTCGATGCACGCTCAGTTTAGACGCATGACATACTCCGTTGTTAATCAAACTGATTTGCAATGCAGATATGATCAGAGTGTATCTGTTAATACCGGGCGCTGATGAGCTATTCAACTGTGACAACAGCTACGGAGGCGGCTACATCATCATCGTCACCCGCCAGCACCATCGTCCCGTGCCGGCAGTCCGTTTGCGCGCGTGCATGTTTACATTTGCGCATTCCATGTGCTGAATTCGTAACGCACGTGCACCCGTATCCCTCGGATTTGGTCAATGCACACAACCCTTACAAATTTGCGGACCGAAATGTCGTCTTTACCCTTGAATGCATTATGACATTCATCAGGGTAAAGACATCTCCCCATGCCTTCCAAGGCGTTTAGATCGGCTTCTACAAGGTGTAAGATTATAACGGTCGCTCCTTGAATTCGCACCGGCCCCCAATGAAAAATAAGATTACTAATCCGTATCAATGACCACGTTAATTGGAAAAGTTTAAATTGTAAACTTTAAGCAAACCGCAATAGATGCATAGCGGATGGCGATTGCGATTCGATTACGCGCTGATTGCTTCCGGAGATTACGGTTTGTATCCTGCGCCGCCGCTGCTGCTGCTCTCCTTGGACATTTGCGAGTGCAATCGCGATTTCCGGTCCCTTAATCCCATTTAACACTTGCGAAAGCAAAACTAATTTATTCACATGACGCGTCACGCCGCCCTCGGCTGCTGCGGCTCGCTGCCTCATTCGTGCCTGATTTATTAATAATCTCGGCGGCGAGCCATCGACGCAATAATTGAAAGTGCAAAAGTGGTTTGACTTTACTGCGCACATCCCGGTTCGTAAAAGATGAATGTGAACGTACACCAGCTGTGTACACTTTGGAGAGCACACTTTGATTGCTTCTTTAACTTGATTACTACTTCACTTCATTGATACATGCGCCACGGCTGCTGCTGCCTCCGTCACCGCCTCCATGCCCCGAACAAACAGCAAACCACTCTCACCAGCCCGCCCGCTTCCCCCCGGAAACACGAAAACTTTTCCCATTGATTGCTCATTTAAATTACAAAATTTTGGGGCCGAGCGGATACACACGCCAAATTATATTAGGTTCATGCCAAAGTTAAATATTATTGCTTCCCCACAAGCTCTGGCGCGCGCGTGCGCACACAACAGCAAAAAGCGTATCGGAAGTCGTTTACTTTTGCATTTACAATGAACGCCAAAGTGCCGGCCGTTGCGGCTAAAATAACTAAAGGTTTTCAATGGCTGCACACAAGAAAAAAGCGACGAAAGACTTTAGCCGAAAACACTGTGAACCTGAATACGCGCAACTATTAGAAGATTGCTGAATATAAATGAAGTCCGGATTAGCATAATCGAAAGTCCTTCTGTATGCTTGCTACGCAGCGTGCGCGCAGGACGAAAGAGCAAGCAAGGAGTGATAGTGCGCGAGAATTTGCAATTCTCTTTATTTAGGGCGCACACGGACGCCGAAAAAAATCCCTCGGCTATGCGTTACAATCCCCTCGGTGATTATCCCACGTGCACTTTGCGTGTGCATTTGCAATTCCTAGAGAATTAAATGCCGCTCGCTTTTTGCGGCGCGGCGGCGGCGGGCGTGTAAAGGAAAAGGATCCTGACGATGCGGGAAAGTGATTTAGGTGCCATTGAATTCAAGCTGCTGAAACTTTTATAGTTACGCGTTCGATTTTTGCCCCCACGATCGAATTGAATTGCTTGCCGTGTGGGCGGGCGTTTAATGGTTATGGGATTATAATAAGAGACTAGCAACTTCGAAACCCGCATTTTCAGCTTGGGAAATAAATCGCAGTGAAAATATCAAATTGCTCAATCCCACAAATTACATGTAGTACAAAAATCTAATCTTTAATCACAACCTGCGCAACGCCTCATACCTTAATTTAGAAAAATATAATTAGCAACGTAATCAAAGCTCGTTGCTACACAATGATAATTGTGAGCGTGATGATATTTAATTAAAACAGGCATTGTATCCGCGTCCAATTAAATTGTATTTTTGACGTGTCATTGCGCGGCTGAATGTCAAATTGTTTTGACGATAGGTATCAGCGCTCGCTGGCAACACAATGAAAGGCATGAAGAAATTATGAACGCGGTGGCGGCTCGCGGGCGCTGACGATCCAGATTAATGAACATCGATAGCGTGTGTACGCTCTGCGATCTCTGTGATATTTATTATATTACGCGATATTCATCGTTTCAATTAAAACGAAATGAGTTTTCCTTCCAACGTGTGTTTGCTAATCGAAATTTTATATATACAGATGAAATGCGTGGACAAGATAAGCGCACACGATGCGCTGGCGTGGAAAACAACAAGGAAAATATTGGTTGGAAATTAATTTCACTCGAGTGTGCCGCGCATCGCCCGCAGTCAACATCGCAATAAGAATAAACGCGCGAGGACGAGAGGAAGAAAATAGATTGGTGGCGGCGATGGCGGTCGCGGATCGGGAGGAGGTGGTAATGTCGTGCTTTGTTTTACCGCCGTCTGTGCGCCTGCAGACGCGCGCGCATGCCGGAAAGGCATTAAACGTAAATTGAAAATGTTACACACAGAACGCACGCACAACAAATTGTTTTCGACTTTGAACGCGTCGGCCGCGCGCGTTCAAACAATCAACAATGTTTTTCGCGGCAGCGGTGAGCGGGCGCGCATATGCTCGTCGCAATTTTACGATTTTACAACCTTTACGCTTCAAGACCTTTAGGGCTAATCACGTTGCGTATTTGTCTTTGGCGCCCGAGTAGCACACAAAAAATTGCGCGCTCAAATTATTTTGCATATTTTATGTATACCTACTCTCCAAACCCATGTTGATTTTTTACGCATATTTGTATTAAATTTCTGTTTACTTTAATACGCGAATATCAGCACTGGTGAATGCTTTAATCACGTTTTTATGTATCTTTTATATTTTTTATTAAAAATTTCCAGCGCTGCAAGAAAATTAATTTTTTCCGCAAGCTCTCTTTCCGCCCGCGTAATAATGCTTTTGATACGTTCCAAATCATAAAAGTCGCTCGCGCATTACGCGCATTATCCAAAAATAAACCCCGTGTTAAAATCGCATTTTCGAGCGCAAAGTGAAAAAGTGCACAAAGCACAATTTAATGCAATAATAAAACGATTCATCAAAATCCATCCATCCACACGCGCGCTCCTCTTCTTGCTATTCAATTTATTGGCGCATCAAGCCAAGGAAGTGGCGTTGCACGCACGCGTATGGCTCATTTACGACTTTTTCTTCGTTTCGTTTCACTTTAGAGCTTCTTGCTCGCCGCTCGCCGCCGCCGCCGTTGCCTCATTTATGGACCTAATTCAATTTGGCACGCGCGCGCGTCGAACTAAATTCGCCGATTTTCCGGCGGCGTGCGCGCATTACACCACGATGAATCGCACAATCGACTACGAAAAGCATCGTCGAGGAAATTAATTATACGCGCGCGTAGAGCAGCGTACACCAACCACCACACTCGCTTGCTGCAAGTTTGCGCGCGCCCGAGCTTTAAAAAAGGAAGAGCAGGGCAAACGCATACAACTGTAAGGAAATGAGCGACTTACCGGTACTCCGCCGACGCCAATCACGTAAAGTAGTTGGGTCATGAACAACGCTGCCAAGAGATTCATCAACGTCGTACCGGCAAGGTTTCGAAGATCCGAGAACAAGCTGTAAAAAAAACACAAGCACTTACTAAACATTGTCCTGAATAAAAACAAGCAAGTAAGCCAGCGAGAAGAAGAAAACACCTAATTAAGAATTAAGCTTAATTAATGTTTTTCATTTCGTACCCGTTTAATTCTCCCTCTGCGTATTTGTTTTTTTCTGTATCTAATAATATAAAATATATACAAAAAAAAACTCTTATCAACAAAAACGACGAACAGTACGCAATTAACGTACGAAGAGTGTATGATAGAGGAATACATATTTCGATAATTTGTAAACGTCCAAAGTTGTGAAATTATGCAAACGCCATGCATGTATGAATATCGCCCGAGGGTTGCTTGCTAAATTCAGCGAAACATATACAGCGCGCCCGCCCGCATAGGAATGCGAGCCGCCATGTCCATGCAGAGAGAAATGACCAAAATTATTCACACATATTTATGATATTTAAACCGCCGCCGCAGGGGGCAGGAAGCAACACAACCCTTGCATATATTCATAGTTTTCAAATGCTGCTTTGGCATGCAGTCGACGCAGCACAACACACAGCCGACCGAAAAAGTTCGTTTGAATTTATGATGAGCGAAACCAAACCGTAACCAAACCACACACTTCTTGCAACGCGTTGCAAAGATGAATACGCTTATTGCAAGCTCATCAAATACGCCAAGCTTCTTTAATACTTGATACATTCCACCACCCCGTATCCAATCATCCCTTCGTTCATCGCCGCACACATGCTCCATAATTAAAACGCAAAGTATCCTCCTCCTCTCCCGCGCTCTCGGCTTCAAAACTGATTTTATAAATTCTTCTGCTAATAGCTCATCGAGATTGCCATGAAAATATATATATATGCATAAGTATGTAAATGTTCCACTCTCATTTGGGCGCGCGGCGTAGCGCACTTGAGACCTTTGCGAAATTAAATTTTCACTTGACGTATGCTCATAATATATTTATTAAGGTTTCTTCCATAGGTACCGTGCGTACACGCGCGCGCGCTGTGTTGTGACGTTGATGATGAGGCATTGTCGACTTGGACGAATACATTTGATGGGAAACGGCGAAAAGTTGAATTGAGTTACACCGGAACCAAGTTTTTAATTAAATTAGCTTACAAATTGCGAAATCAACCACGCGCGTACCCGTATGCTAGCATGTATATACACTTGTCCTGCGACAATTTCATCTATGAATCCATTAAATATTTTATTCAATTATCCTTCACTTGTCGTCGGAATTTTTCGACAATAAATATGCATGTTGTGGACGGGCGCGTCGTGTCCATCTTTTCGTGAAAAATTAAATTTGCTCATGTGTCAACAGTAATTAGTTGTAATTACAGCATAAGCCCGTGTAAACTGAAATTTATAAGTGGCCTAATGCCGCGTGCCCGTGTTTGGAGCACGTCCGCCGCCGCCGCCGCCGCGCAAAGTTAATTAACCAAACCCTCTCGCACTGTAATTTTCGTTCGCCGACGAAAACTGTCCGAAAAATCCACAACAAATCGCATCACGTGCGCGTTTCCGCATTATTAATGAAACAATTTTTGTAATTAATCCAATTTTTCCGCTCGTGCTGCCGCCTCGCCTCACAAAATCTCGCCGACGCGCGCTCCGCTCCCGGGAGCCGATTAGAGAGCGAGTCAAAGTGCACACGAAATGAAAACGAAACACGTCGGTCGGTGAGAAAGACGAGCGGAAAAAGGAACAAGTGGAAAAGCATTGCACGACTCGACAGCGAGAGAGGAGCGGAGAAAAAAGCAATTACAAATGTTCCATCATTTCATAACATTTCGCAGACCGACCGAGTGCGGCGCGGTCGGAAGAACTCATCAGGACGATGGGGTACATTTCTTAGCCGAACATTTCGCAGTTCTACGAACATTTCCACTCAATTTCACTTCGGGTTTTGCGCCCATCGTCGATTATAATTGCTCATTTTTCATTGCGTATTTCATGCCAATATCGTAGCGGCTCGCAAAACGAACCATTTTTCTTTAATTTTATATTACACTTTCTCTTCATTTTCACATCCCGGAAAAAACCCGCAGCGCGCTGCGCTCATTATTAATCCCGTACAAAGCCGTGAAAATTCAATTTTCCACTGCATTAAAATTAATATTTTCACAATACCTATCAATTATTAATATTCGAGCTTAATTTCCAGTTTTATTACATCGCAAACCTATTAAATATTAAATTTCATTTTATATAATATTTATTCCATTTATGTTTAAACGTAATAAAGTAAAATAAAATTTGATGGATTAATTTGACTAGCGACTTTATAAAAGCATTTTTATGTGATAAAACTTTATGTTGTCATTGATTAAATTCTATCATAAATAATAAAACATAAATAACAAATATGTTGAGCAAATATTATTTTCATCTGCCGATATTAATTCCGCGTATATTTTCAACGAGAGAGATTATTAAAATTGATTAAAGTAAATTGCTATAATTTCAAAATATTAATGAAATATATTTGCATATTTCCATCATCATTAAAATTAATAAAATCCTTTTGAATTAATAATAAATCACGGCAGTGTGCTAATGCGCTAAAACCTTTCCGATGCCGAAGGAATATTCATTTCCATTGATTAATTATTAATATTGTGCCATGAAACATCCCTTCACACTGTGCGCGATTCAAATAAATTTGAATTTAATGACAAAAGTTTATTGTTACTTTTACGTGGAAAAAAGCAAGCAAGAAAGTAAGTAAAAGTTTACTTTGTAAATTCCATCCCCCTAAATAACCTAGACGATCTACCTAGTCTTCTTCACTCAAGTGAATAAAACAAGAAAACTAACTAGGCAATAAGTTAAGCAGCCCCCTAAATGAATAAAATATCTATCTAGGCTTTCTATCGCAGAAGTGGAAAAAGCAGAAAACTCGCAAATAAATTTCCTTTCGTGTTTATTCGTGCAATATAAATGACTGACGAACGTCACTGTCAAAACTTTTCGAATCCTAATGGGTACGCACCCTTAGTGCGCTTAAAAGCCTCAAAACCACCAATCAAACAAGCGCGGAAATCAATTCTTGTCATACCCCGCCAATACATAGTTGAAAACTGAACGCAAAGTCCAATTCCGAACACAACTTTGAAACAACATTTATTATCAGCAAAGTGCGCGCGCACTACGTACGCAAAGTTCACCTCTTCCGTAATGACGCGAAAAAGACAAGCCACCCCACCCCCCCAGATAGTTGATAGCAAACAGAATGAAAGCATAATTGATTGATCGTGCACTCACATTACAACTTACACGCGCCAACTTTTAGTCAACTTTTAAGTGAGTTTACTTTAATAGAGCGCATCGCGAAATAATAGTTGAAATACGAAATCATATTCAAGCGCAACTTCTGCGATTTTAGCGAACAGAAACTTTGCGCTGATTGCTAGCGTGATCATAGCGAAATTTCTATGGTATAAGTACATGTTAATTACGGTTATTAATTAAGCAGTTGCTTCGTTCGCGATAGATGCGCATTTACGTAAAGACGTGGCCTGTTAATGTTGCATTGTCATGTAATAACTTGCGTCGAACAAAAGACGTTGTTTGGTGGCTTCCAACTTAATTGCCTTTTGAGTCCTATGCATTTACACAAGGTGTAACCTTAAAGTATAGACTAAAATTTATATCAAATCTCTTAATGTCATATTGTCGAGTTGTTGAATAATTAACGTATTTCCCAAATCAAAAAACACAATTTTCAAGACATTTTTAGAAAACGTAATTTTCAGATTACAACTTTCGTTTGTTCAAAACAAAACCTATACTAGCAATATTGAGATCTAAACAGCTATGCGATTACTTATCAGATGTATTTAAGGACGATTTATTGAGTAAGACGTTTAATTTTTGGACGCATCATTGCACTGTAAGAAGTGCACTAAATTTAAGTCTATTTTTCTAGGTTGCGTCTTATAGTGCGGGAAATATAATTTATTGTAATTGCAATTTATAATTTTTAACTTTCTCATTGTTCTAATTAATCCAGTAGTTCCCAAAATTATTTTAGCTACAATCCCGTTATCCCTATTCGAGATAAAACATTACGTAGCGCTCTTAAATTAATTTTTACTTAGCAATTATTCCTCACACCCAGATTCATCTTAAGTCATCATTACCCCCTTTGGAATAGTTTGTGAAAATAATTTACTTTTCATACTCTATCAAAATATTTTGCCAATTCCAAAACAAATTTATTTACAAATTAGTTCCAATAAAATATGAAATTTCACGAAATAAAAGAAATCTGACAAAATTGAAAGCACTCTAAAACATTATAAGATTTATAAATCGTTGTGCAAAATAGCGAATCATAAAGAATCAATCATTATCCTAATGGAAATCATGCAAACCTGAGGATGATAAATGCAAAATTCAGGTAACTCAGATGCAGATGAAAAATCATAATTTCTGGGTAGTGCTCAAGCGAGGATAATATTTCATCGTTCGCGGAAAAAAGACGACCAAGCGAAAAACCACGTTCGTAAAGCTCGCGTAAAATTCGCCTTTCTTACAGCCGTTGTTGTTGCTGCTGCTGCCGCTGTTGTTGTTGTTCGTCGTGCGTTCGTTCGTTGGTTCGTTCGTTCGTTCGTTCAGCTTTCTTCACGTTCCACCGTCCCCATTATTGTTGTTGTTGTTTTCGTTGAGCATTTGAAAAATTGTTCGCAAACTCTGCACCGACATGTTTCCCCCTCGAACCATTTGCACTCGAGCTTAAACGATAAGCATATTTCAACTGCGCGTGCATTGCATTGCTGTGTTGCTACAACATACCAGCCGCTTACAAAGGGCTGAATGTCGTATTAAAAATGTACGAATAAACACCCAGCGCAAAAGAACGCCATGCATGTGTGCTTGCTCCTTTGCGAAGAAATAAAACATGTGCGTTGCGGCCTCTGAAGATGCAGGATAATGGAGTAGCGCGCTGCAAGGAGTATAAAATGTTACCGAGCGCGTACAAGAGGCAAAAACGCCAAATTGACCTACGAATCGTACGTTCAAGTATGGGAAAATGTAACGCAAGTGCGTTGAAAGCTTCACGCTTCCTTTCTGTTTATATCGCTTTATTCGTCTATTTATTTCAACGTGCTGTGCTTGCAAGTCGAAGATCGAAAAACATTGCTGTTACTTTCTTCGCGTTTGTAAAAGCTTTTCAAAAGAATCCTTTGAAAATTCAAGAAAATTCTATTGTTGCTCCTTAAAAAATCCCTTAATTCTTCGATCATATGTTCGCCTTATTTTTTTATACAAACGAAAGAATATTTTCAATTTTTAATCTCAAATTGTAATAAATATTTAATCCAAGTTATTTCATGGATGAATTCCTGCTATTCCTATAATTTTTGTACAAATAATTTACTCATCTTATAAAAATATGACTTTGACCTAGAACATGATCTCCTCACGTGGCAAAGCGTATAATGCTTGGATTTCAACAAGAAAAAAGCTCTTACATCATGCCAAACACGTCCGCAGTTTATTATAGCTTATGACGTGTCAACTCTTTTTTTTTCCCTAGCGCACTCGCCCTTGCGTCTTTGCCTTCTATGCTTCGATTATGTGTCGCGCACTAAAAGCATTCAGCCGTTTTGACAAAATGTTATGTTAATTAAATAATCGATAGACATGTCAGAACTGCACTCGGGGGCCGTTTGGTTCACGTTCGTTGGTTGGCAGCAGCCGCACTCGGCCGGTTATAAGTCATTAGGCCGACTCATATCGTCTCGTGTCAAATGCACTGACACTTAATCATTCAAGGCTGGACATTGCGTCATTAGCAGCATGTCATGCGGAAGAACAACAAACAACTATGAAAATGACGGAAATGCATATAGGATTTTGCACTGCAGCTGCATTACCATCAATTATTTATGCAATTAAAAATTACCATAAAAGAATTTCCCATCAACTTCCCAACATTTTCAAGGAAATACGTTGTAAACTTTTAATCATCTAGTCTTCTCAATTTTTCACAAAGTTTGCACAAAAAGTTTGCAGAAAATAAATCGTATTACCTAAATGAATACAGCATTAGTGTAAATAGTTTTATAATAGTTTCAAAGCTGTCAAATAAATCGTCGGTGCGAAAATCGCACAGAATTGGCAAATAGAACAGAACGCTCGAAAGCGAGATTTATCGTGTTGTGTGAATCGCACTGCGGCGGGCGGCGGTACTATTTGTATTGTTGCAAACATAATAAACACTCGGACCACGCGCCGCGGTGCCCACTTTAAGTGAAAAACACTACTACAGAACAGGATACAACAGCGCGGAAAGTGCACCACCCCCGCGTGCTAGCATGGCGCGAAACTCTTGTGTGAACGCAATCTGGTGGGAGTTGACAAATGTCCTTAGAGTTTCGTGTCCGTATCGCGCGCGCGCCCGCACTTTACGCGTTATCCTCTCCGTCAAAGGCAACAACTTTTTTGCGCACTATAAACAGGCTAGCACCGACAAGAAGGAAAAAAACTGCGCTCGGGTTAAACTCCCTGCGAAGCATTGTATTGCAAGTATAAACTTCCCCGAATGATTAATACGCTCGATAGCTAAACTTTTTTTGCTCTTGCACGTTGTCCGAGCCGCAAAGAAACGAAAACGACAACGGTGAAAATGCAGTGAAAAATGATTTTCGTTGACGTTTAATATCTACACTTTTTAACCGGAAATTGTCGTCGAATAGGTAATTAATAATCTGCATTGACGCTTTGCACAAGTGCTTCAAAGTTCGTCGAGTCGCAAGCCGGCGGGCAGGAAACACAGTAAACACACAGCGAGAGCCATAAGTTACAATTAGTGTTGGCGGCGAGAGACGCTGGCGGCAAACAACAAAACAAATTGTCGTTTTATTATTATTTATACCAGTGTGGAGATTTAGCTAATAGTTATTTAATTTCGTCGTGTTTCGCTTTGTTTCAATTTTTAACGATTCACGTGCATTGCACGCACCACGCATCCGCACGATGTTGGTTGGTGTAATGCAATAAATTACAGAGAACGTTGTGGTTTTGCGCTCAATAATACGCGTTGGCGTGCGATTGCATGCGGTGGTTTGGTAATTTCAACACGTCTGCAAAGCTAAATACTCTTGGCAATAAAACACAATCCGTGCGCCACTCAACTAGCACCCGGAAAGGGATTCCAAACTATGTCTGTACTTTCGTTTCGCTGCTTGTTGCTTTCCCCACCGATTCGTGTTTGCAATGACGTATCGACTTCAAGTTATTTGCGCGCAAAGTTCAATTGAAATAATTATTGCTTTTCCGTTTGAATTATTTGACTTTGCAGCTGCCAAATAGAAGAGGGTGGAAATTTAATAAAAAACGCAAAATATAATTTCGTAAACTATACACATCGACATGAATTTTTATATGTTCACTCTGAGAATACGGATAAGTGAAAAGTTTTGAATTGTGCTTGGGGCGAACAAAAGGGAAAATACTGAAAAACTTTAAATTTCGCACAACTTTTACGAGTCTTGAGGATATCAGAAGCTATACGTGCCGTTTAAAACAACACATTCGCATTGTGTGTTATCCGAAAACTCGCATAAAGTTATTAACTAGATTCGGGAAAAGTGGCGCAAGAGAGGGAAAAAAGGAAGACGACGAGTTGACGTAAAATTTGTTGAAAAATGCTAAACATGCCATAAAATGCAACCCGCTTAAAAGCTTCCGTCGTTCAAATCCAACTTTGACCAATAAATTGTGGTCGATGAGAAGAGAGGAATTATTCCAAGAAATGCCAACTTCCCGATTCACAAGGAACGCCCGACTTTTTAAAAGAGCGCGCCTCGCAGCGTCTTCAAATAGTTCAAATGGGATCACTCATAGGTGGGCGGCTTCCGAGCCACCCTTTTTCGTGTTCCCCATATGGATGCACAAATAACGGCTGCTCGCTCGTGTGTTCTACCAGCGGCGGCGGCACAAGCGAGTCGACTACATTGCAAAAGTTAGATATCTCTTCGCCAGCGAACGCGAACCTTTTAGGAATTTTGTCATTACCCATTCACGTGCGCGTCTCGAGGATATCGAGGTTACGATGTCGTATGCGGCGCATTGCGGACGCGTCTTTGCTACCTAGCCGTACAATTTCCCATCTTGTCAAGGCGCAGCACCGCCACTGCCGCCGATGCCGCCGCCGGTGATGTGATTCTTGTTTTTGTTTGTGCTCAAACGTCACCCGTCACAGCTCGGGGACAAGTTCGAATCCAAGTGAAGCATGAAATTTTTTACGTGCGTGCTGATACGACCGATTTATGACTTTAATTTGCGAAGAATCCCACAATTCGCAACGCCGAAAAAACTCGAGGAGAGATTACAGACTTTACTCAAAGATTGAATCAACTTTTTCCCCTCGACGACGAAACGTGCGCGATCAACTTTTATAGATTTCTCTATTTTTCTACAATTGAATTCAACATATAAACTCCAACTCACACACCAAAATAGCAAAATAGATTCAATTAAATTGCAAATATTCTTTATACGAAACAAAATTTACAAATCGAGAAATATTCCCCAGCCCAGTTAGAGTGAATATCCGTGCGCGCGCGCGGGAATAAAATATGCAAATCCGTTGCTAGCTGGCAAAGCGATGTAAATAACAAATCGTCCTGCTTTAGCAAAACATACACATGTTTCGCAAACATATGCACGAGAGGAAATGGGGATGCAAGCAGAACAAACAGTCCGTTGGACTCGGGGCGCTGAAGGCTAAAAGGGAAAATGGCAAAATACGCTAAAACATTGGCAAATAGCAGGCGCGCATCATGCACACTTTAAAGCAATGCACCACATATGCACCGCTACCACCGCCGCCACCGTCGCCACCCACGCGTAACAGTCGCGTGTTTAAATGAGAACAAAACGCCGCACAGCACACCGCATAGAATGAGTTTGCATAGTCTAATAAATGCATCAAACGGCATCATGTGCGCCGCTCACCGCGATTGTCTATTCTTGCAGCCCTAGCCAGCCAGCCAGCCAGCCAAGGCTATACCGCAACCACAATTTCAACAAACTCATTTGCAATCGATTCCGACGCAAAGGCAATCGTTTCTGTTTGTAAACAATCTGTAATGTAATTCCATCGCAAGCAAAAGGAAATTAATTAAAATTGAAATTGGTTCAAACTACTTCATTGCCAACTGTAGTTTTCATTGCAATATCATATTCACTCTACCAATTACCACCATTATCCTTCATCTTCGTATACCGAGTGCATAAAGTGGATAAAAGAAAAATTATAATACCAAACAACTCGACACAAAAAAAAACGTGGAATAAGGACCTAGATTCACGGAAATAAGCGTATTCGGTCGAGACGTATTGCATTGCGATTTCGTCACGTCCGCGCTTTCCGCAATTGCGAATTGCAATCGCAATTGGACACTCACCGCATCGTCGACGCTTTGTTCGTTCGTGTGCTCTTATGAATACACTGAATAGGCACACAGCCGAACAAAACAATACGCAAGAATTGCGCATGCAAATAATGCGCGCACATCAGCGTTTCAAGTGCTGTCCTTGCAACCTGCTGTATTCAGTATTCTTGCACTTCTGCTACCTTCAGCTATTCTCTCGCTCAATGCATTATTACCATTATTTGCATACTCAATTATTATGCCATATTCTATACGAATTGCTAGAATAAACATGCCTATCCCTTGTTTTACACAATAACGACAAACCTACCCCCCTCCTCCATGTTGCGTCCCCAATTCCCCAGAATTAATTTAAATAATTTAAAAATTCAAATGCTAATCCCTCGTGCAAATTACACAATTCTTAATTATTAATAAACAAAACGAAATTAAGCTACCTTTTGCCCTACCTAGCACTGTACATTAAACTTGGCATAAATTCTACGCGCAAACTAATTGATATGTAAGAGCACACGAGGGCCGCGCAAGTGGAAATGATCATAATTAAGAGCCGCTTCAGCAATTAGATAATGAAATAAATGCGTTAATGAAACGGGCGTTCATTAGCAATCCGAACACGTTGGGATGCCAGCTACCAGCGCTAAGTGCCCTCGCGTAAAATGATTAAAGCCTTTCAGCAAACTTGCACAACGCCAACGCGACGCTGATGAAACTAAATGCATCGCTATATTTACCTATACTTAGAGCGCGTACTTTTAATGCTGACTTTACTCATGTAATTGAGAATTTATGAATGCGACCCGAAAGAATGTTTCATATTTCAATGCGATAATAAAACGACGAGACTGACAAAAAGATGTTACATAAAGATGAATTTCCACGAATCGTTTAATGAGTGACAGAGTTCGTCGCAGACTGCTGTGATAAAAAGAGGAAATTGGAGACCGAAAAAAATACGGTGCGAGATGCGCTAAATATCATATGACACAAACGCATTTGATGGATCGCTAATGGGCTTAAAGGATTGTCGTCAGAATGTCAGCTTTTACATTAAAATTACATTTGCCCTCCAATGATAAAACACGTTCTAGCAGTGCGAATAGTAAAAAGTGCACTAGACGAAAAACTTGTCTGTCTAGTTATGAATCGTAAAAATAATAATGGCATAATAAAATTATTAATGCCCACCAAGCAACATTAATGCACAAGAGTAGATGTCAATTAGTTTATAATAAATTACGTAAATTAATTATCATTTTTAGTACGCGATAAATCAAAACCCTTATTATTGACAAATGTGTCACCTTCTTCATTATTCCAATACCGAAATCTCAAAGGCCAGATAAATCCTCAAACATGTAACAAAATTGAATCCTGATTTATCCTTGAGCGAAATTTAAGCCTCGTCGTTTCGCTCACCTAAGCCGCACCGCCGTACGTAAACTTGTAAAACTCTCTCTGGGAAATTTATTAAATCATTCGGACGAAAAAATGTCGCGCGCGCATTGTTTCAAGTCAGCTAAAGCAATTTCTTGCGCCGCGACAAGGTCACACACAAGTAGTAAACTTTTTCGGCGGGCGCTTCTCCTAATTTAAACTTTTAAACTTTTTCCAATATGCATCGCGTATATGGGATTCCATGTGGCTCGATATCCCATGCGTTCGCAGCAACTATGTGAATGTGAGTTGGCTGCTTGCTTGCTTCGTTTCGTATGCGTCAATGCGTTGGCATTCTTATTTAAAAAGCAATTCGTTCGCGTTTCCAAGTTGCCCAAATCGAATTTACAAATTTTCCAAACCGCACAGCGCGCATCTGCATAAAACGTTCGGCGTCGACAATACAATACACGTCGCCGCCTCCGCCACCGCTGCTGCCGCCGTCGTCGATGCTGTTCTTATCCTTATTCGCCATCTACATACGTAGATCCACATCCTTATTCTTGTTGCCTTATCGTGCGGCGCGTATCATGCAATATGGGCGCGAGCGCGCGCGCGTTCTCGTGTGGCGGCAACGTTGGGGGCAAAGAAGAAAAGACGCGTGACTGGAATTATACGCTGCGTTGCGTTCCGCAGCGTCCCAAAGGTACGAAAAAGCACAAAGGCGGCAAACGCACATATTTCGCACTAAATTAAACTTAGCGCAAATGAAATTATGATAAATGAGATAAGTTCATAAACATTTGCGCAATTTATTAGCTTCGTAATTTAATACGCCGTCTATAAAAAACGTTTGCAATCATTTAAATGACTAAAATTTCCTGAAGCTACATTTTAGTATAAAAACGCTAATTAATTATATAAAGTGAAATCCTTGTTTCATTCAAAACTAGTTTAAAACTTCCGCGTAGAATAAATAATAAATTATTTGCCACTTTACGGAATTATTATTAATGAAAATAACACAAATTCATTCTAATCCAAAAAGCACCACCGCGGTGGTTAAAGCACATTTCATGGAATGATGAAAAAGGTACCCGCAGCAGCAAGGTAAAATCATAACCCAACAATATTTTCACCCCTAATGTGCTGCTTTTGGGGCCATTTCTTTTATACGCGAATTGTACATTTGACCCTGCCGCATTACCATTAGATTGCCTACGCGTCCGTATGGGTTTTATGAGTGTTTTTCGGTACGCCGCGAACCGTTTTCCTGCGGGACGTTTACGAGGGATGAATCCGGCGCGCGTTCGCGTATTGATGCTACGCTACATAAACAGCGCTTGCCGCTCTCTAAATGGAAATTCCGCCAATACATTTACCGGTACGTAAAGTGCTAATATTTATAGATAATGGCGGCAATCATTTAGCAATATATTGCCATATTGCTACTAAATTCAAAATCCGCATCAAATTTATTTTCACGCCGCATATAGCGCTAGCTATTCAATCCCGATTGCAATTGTTCAATAATCCAAAAATGCATTTAAATGCGACGTAATAAAATGGGCAACAAATGGCGCTAAACTTTTATTATTCGAAAGGATTTAATCATTTCAGTTTTATATATGTAGATATACCTTTGTATTCGCTGATACAATAAAATTCGTACGTATTTTTAATGCTTATGAAATGTTATTGCAAATACATTACGCTTAAAATTGTTCCAGCACAATGGTAAAGTAATAATTCCATACAGCATTCACCAAATACTCAAATTTAAAATTTTAATCGCGGTAGCAATAATTCACACGCAAATATTAATAATGAGCATTCTCTTGGCACACAGTGTTGGCACAAACATAAATTATTGCGCAGAGTTTGCATACAACATTACTGCTCGATTGCATACATGAATTTTAATTTCATGACGAGGCGAATGCACTAATGCAGTTGGATGCAAACGAAAAACATAAATTACAAAAAGCTCTCTGCATCATTTTCATCGATTTTTGTGTATACTACTTGTACGTCTGTATTATGCGAATGCATTACGAGTCGTCGGACGAGTAGTGTAAGGATAACAGCGAGGAAAACATTTCCGGCAATGCGGACGACGCGGAACTGGCGAGCGTTCAAGACGCTCGTGTTCGCGTTGTGGGGGTTGTTTTTGGCAATCATCCAGCGCATTGGCATCCTACACGCTAGGGAAACCAAGCGCAAAGCGTGCCGCCGACCACGTGCATAGATTATCTCTACTTGATCATCACCAGCGTGCGCAATGAATACGTAATGGCAGCATCGCGTTTTATTCGATTGGATTGCACACGCCAAGAGTTTTTTTTCTTTCCGCTTCAGCCGCCTTCGAGAGTTACTTAAAACTTGTTTCAGTTATTGAATTTACATGCGATTAAATGAAGCAATATCCAAATTGAATTTCAATTTTTTCCTTTGTCAATATTTTCTAAATAAAGTCCTTCTCTTCGCGAAAAAGGAAAATTTAAATTTCCATAATAATTACTTATAATATAATTAATTAAAACCAACATTCCATTATACCGACTTCTTTTTGCTCGCAAACCAACAAAAAATTCATAGCAAAGAGAAAAATGACAAACAAAAACGTTGGTTTGATAAGGGTGCTTGTTATTTTCTTGTTGTTCGTATTTCACGCAAGTGGTTTCTTGCTCTTTTTATCACAACCCAAAAACCTCACATCTAATCGTCTTTCTATTATATTCCGCTATTCAATTTCATTAAATATCCCTTATCACAATCCATTATCATTCGATGAATGCGACAAGCTTGTTATGCTTTTTTTGCATTGCTCCTCCTTATAGCGAGCGAGTGCATGCAATCTCGCATAAACAATTACGCCTTTTCGTGTTTGCTATCAGTCGAAATTAGCGCACAATTCCGTGCGCATTATTTAACCGGGGACGCAACTTTTAATTGAATTCGCACGCCCCGTGACATACAAACAACACGACAAAAACAGCGCAGCTGGATGTAACGCGCGCGGTAACGTGAGCGGCGCGGATGCTCAACAGCGCTTCCCGCCGAACCCGGAAACAACCGGTCTGTTGCCAGCGCTGCCGCCACCGCTGGTCGAGACATGCGATGCGCCGTCGAGTAAAGACAGCCCCCGTTTTGTACAGCAACAGATGCTTTCACATTGCACACGCTCTCTGCATATTGGATTACATATACGGGGGTGGCGGTTAAAGCACATCATTAGATGTATTTTCCGCATTTCGCTGCTGCCACCGCCACCGCCATCGCCGCGCAAAAAACGATGCGAGCATGAGAGCAATCAAAATAAAAACAGCTTTAGAAAAACACTACAAACGGAAAAAATCGCGCTGCTTCCTGTTTTCGGTGTTTGTTTGCCGTTATTGTTTAGATCCCAACGCAATTTCAACATCCGCTTTTTACGCGTTCGTCAACAAAATTTATGCATTTTCATTACAACTCTTTGATTTACTGCCACATGAGTTTTTATAGCGCAAAACTTTCCGCCCATAAATTATAATGTTTGTTGCATTTTTAAAAAAAGTCAATAAAATTCCTCTTAAATATTAATTTCTGGTATTCATTCAAATCCTTTGCTTAATACTTCTCAGCAACCTTCTTGAAAGCGCGTGTTTTATTATTTATATCCCGTAATATTGACTTAAAGTGGATTGTACTCAAAGGACGACAAATGAATGAAAAACAGCGAGCGCGTCGAAATTCGAATGCAATCACGTGGAATCATTGAGTCGGTTGTTTCGAGTGCGATCAATCGCTCTGGAATCGAATGCGTTTCATTGATATCGTACCAAAGTGTTGTGAACACCAAACCATATACACGCTTTAATTCCAAATTCGTTTTGGGGTAACCGTGCCATCGCGTATCGCTTTGTTCGACATGCATGCTGAGCGTTTATATTAAACTCGTCCTTGACGCTCGCGTGCTCTCCTGCATACAACAACGTTGTAGATGCGTATAATAATTTCGTTCGTACATACAATTCGGCGGCGGCGGCAGCAGCAGGAAGGGGGCGGCGAGGGACCTACGCGCGTCCGGTTTGCCATCAATATCCTGGCCGAAGCGAACGAACCAGTACGCGAGATTATTCGATGGAGATGACAGTTCAAGAGTCCTTTCGAAATACATTTCCGGACCATCTGATCATACAGTGAGCTATTCAATTTCGTATTTCATTAAAATCTCAACAAGACAAGGATGATACCCCATTATTTAATCTTATTAAATTATATAAATAAACAACAGATTCATAATTCACTCTGAGAGCTGCTCATTGATCGCATTAATTAGTTGGGAAAATCAAGAAATGCTCTTAATTAATTAACTCGAAACTAAATTAAACTCGCAGCGCGCGCCGAGGAATTCGTCGAGTAATTACTACTTTTTCGGGCGCACTCACGCGTCAATCGTTAA
Source organism: Anaulacaspis nigra (assembly GCA_030264675.1). NCBI lineage: Eukaryota > Metazoa > Arthropoda > Insecta > Coleoptera > Staphylinidae > Anaulacaspis > Anaulacaspis nigra. The sequence goes on along the minus strand of JARJDV010011333.1, from coordinate 34,474 downwards.
CGAACTCCTTCGGGACGAGGACGAAAATCAAAAAGATCGCCGAGAAGCGCACACGAGAAAACCAAACCAAACCGCACCGCATCGGCCTCCGCTGGCCCATGCTTGCGCGTTTTAAAATAGTTTTCCAACCGACAGCACAGCAAACACGCCAAGATTGCGGCGCTGGCTACCGCCGTCAACGACGCGGATTAAAAGCCACTTTCCACCAAGTCTCGCCGCTGCCGCTGCCGCCGCGCTTTTGCTACTTCTCTAATCCACTCGCAAAGTTGTGCGCAACTTTGGAAATGCAGCACTAAAACTTCTTCACCCGTTTTTCTGCAACTTTTCTCAAAAGCGGACTTTTCTCCATCGTCCCATCGTCTTCGTCGTCGTCGTAAGCAAAAAAGTGTGTGTTTATGTTGCATGAAAGTCAAACGTCTTCGGCGTCGGCGTGTTTGCTTAATGTTGCGAAGGTCAAATAGCGAGCAAAAAACATGACTTTACACTCTGATAGTGCGCCTCGGCACGGCAGCGTAGACTTTGTTTAAAGACTAGAGAGCGTGGTAGTAAGTTTGCCGTTGACATCGTCATGAAAGGGTAGCACGAGTAAATGCCGGCGCAAAGCGTACGCGTACGGGGAAACTGAGTCTGGGGAATATGTTGTAACACGATAAGAAGAGTCAAATTATGCCATGTGAAGATAAAGAGACACGCACGGGGACTAATTAAATGTTTGATCATTATCATTCGTACCTTCGTACCTACTCTCAATGATGAATTTAATTACCCAACTTGAATTAAAAATTTCAAGTGAAATTCAACCAAAGCATGCAATTTCATTTGTGCTTCAAGTACACACTACTAATAAACTCATTACCGTAATTATGAGCTAATTAGAGACGTCGATAAATTTAATTAATCCCCTATGCGAGCCCTGTTATGATGATATAATACTCAATAGGCAATTAATTTTTCCATTTCCCGCATAAAATTCATTAAAATTTAATCCGCGCCACTCTAGAAATTATTAATATTCATCGAATTCGCGGACAAAATAATTAAGCATTAAATTTCAATTATCAAAGAATTGCACTGTGAATGCAGTGCTACTGGCATATTACACGACGACCGAGGGCAAAAACGCAATTTCCAATAAGAAGGAATAATCGAATGGCGCTTGCCCGATTATGAATAACGCACGCTCGGCGGCGGGTGTTCGCTTGCTGCGTTCCAATGGCTTCCTGCCGAGCAGATTTTCTTATTTCCTCTTGCAGATTGGAAAATTCGAATATGCGCATACATTTTGCCCCTTTACTCGCGTCGGCAAGATACCCAAAGACTCGTACCTACAACTAATATTTTCCGATTTTTTAGTTTTATTATTTCATAATCGAATAATAAAACACTTCCAAACTATTTACCCCGTCAATACGATATCGCATTTTAAATTATTTCTCGCTATAAATTTTCACAAAATGAGTTTCAATGCTAGCTACACTTGCCCAAGTTTTATTAGTTTTCTCAACTATTGAATAGTGCGAGAATGAATAATTCCAGAGATGAAAATAAGACGAAATGAATTTAATAACTTTCCATAGAGAGAAGTGCAAGTTTCACAACTCGAATGAAGACGAAATCTAAGACGAATTTCGAGAAACTTGGCGCATTCTATTTGCATCCCAATTGAAATCGCACGCTCCATGACACGACATTTTGACAAGGAGCGTACACGCCCGCGCTTATTTGTTAGTTTATCCAACATTGCGATGCATGCGTAATTGACGCCCACAATTAACATATGCACGGAGTGCGGCAGTGCATCGTGTTACAGCGAATCGTAACTTGCATACTCCGAGATCGACAAAGTTCATCAAGAAACACGCATAATGAGCGCGAGCGAGTTTTCTTAATTTGCGCAGTACAAGCAGCCGCTCGCGCATCGAGGATAAGATTAGAAAACTTTGCCAAGACACGAGCAGCGCTCTGAGCGCGCTGCTGAGCGCATGAGAGGAGGCGGAAGAAGGCTTAGGCGGAGGTATTTTACGAGGCCAAATCCGCTCGCGAAAATCGGACAACAAACACGCATCAGAGGCGGCGGCGGCGGCGGCCGATTCAAAATTAATTTCCCGCATTAATTTTGCACGCAAAAACGATTAGATCCAATTAATGCTTTCCTCTTAAGCAGCTTCCTCCCCGGACACATTTATAAACCGTTTGCAAAGTAATTAAATTATGCAAATGCATGCTCAAGAATAATTTTTTCTCTAAAATCTCCGCGCTGCAAAATCCTAAAGAAATTCGTATTTAATTTAAAACAAACTTTGAGTATCGTAAAATATTCCAAGTTATTAAAAACATAAAACCTTCCACGAAGCTGTTAATTAGTTGGTGTACTTACTGGTAGACGCAAAACTTGCATTGAACAAGTATAATTAAATTTTCGATTTTTTTTGTGCGCTAAAATGCGCGCAGGTTTAATATTTGCTCTGCGCAAAACTTTAAAGTTGAACGCGTGCGCACAAAGTCAAAACTTTAACATTAAAACGTCACGTTAGACTAGGAATATTATGCGCAGCGGCGGCGGCGGCGGCAGCAGCGGTGGCGGAAGCGATGATAAATTTAATTAATGCAAAAGTTATGACTGCGCATGTAATTTCATAAACTGTTTTTCCGCGGTGGCGATGGCACTGCCGCGGCGACATACACAACTACTGCGTACAATATAGTTCCAGTTCCTGGCACCCGCCAACTCCATTATGCCTATTATGCGTGCCACGCTTCCGCCGGCAAAAATAATTTGTATTAGAATAAAGCAAAGTTCCAGCCAAACACAGTTGCAGGCCGCCTCTCGCTTTCCACTTATCCGCAAAGTTGTCGTCGTCGTAATCGTGTCATTGTTGTTCATTTCCACGGCTAATTAACCGCGCAAAGTTTGTAAAATATTTCATTAGACGCTGGCTGTGTGCGTTGCGCTCGGGTTAATTAATTACGCTCAATGAATAAACGGCACACACATGTTCAGTGTGCGCGCGCACGCGCACAATAAGTTTGCACAAACGAGCCCATCATTTGCGTCTATCTAATGACATTTTGATAATGCATCAGCACGTTTGGTCACGCGATACGCGAATGTAGGTGCAGTTCCTCGATTAGGACGGGCATAAACCGCCGTTCGCAAATAACGCCGTGGCAAGACTTTTGCGCTCCAAGGTCTGCCGCCTCACTGTGTTGCCTTTGCAGCATTACGCGTTTTACGAGACATTATTATAGCCAAAGTAGTACAGCCATAAAACTGAGAAATAAACGTATTTACCAACGTTAATAACCGCTAAGAATGTGGTTACTAATTTTCAAAAATATAAAAAATTATTAATAACAGGGTTGTAACGGACCGGCATATTTTTATATGGAGCGTAGCACACAACTCCATGAAAATTTTATTAAAAATACATAAAAACTCAATCCTACCTAATCCTTGGTAGATTACGCCATATCAAAAATCGAAAATTATATTTAGCATTAAGATTATTGCAGGTCACAAAACTAAAAGTGGGTACCCTCCAACTCCAATATCGATTAAAGGTTCATAAATCCAATTTCTCATTTTGTACTAAGGTTTTCAGGCATATTCTTCACGTCGGCGACGTCGATTCTTCTCCATATCCCATATGGGGATTTTAGTCTACCAACTTCTATGTACCCCATATCGAGATTTTACTACCTCCGTATTTTGTTATAAACCTTATATTTTGTGTCTTTAACTAAAGAAATTCCCTAATTTTAACTGAATTTGCCAGATTTATCCTAGAAGCAACACCTCACCAGCGTTGATAGCACATTAACGTCCTTTGTGACCCGACGCAGTGCGTGTGGTTTGTGCAAAAGGTCAGATTAACCCATTTTCCATCCAGCTACCGTGACGTGCTGCACTTTAGCAACAGCTACTCACCGCCTGACAATCACCTTCTGCGCAAGAATGCAAGCCTAGCGCGAAATGCCATTAGGATTTTCAATCACGTCAGTCGTACATTTACACTTCAGTTCTCCTCTCCTCTCGCCGAGCTTGCCAGCGTTTCATTTACGTTTCGTTTCCGATTCGCGACGTGCAATAAACAAACACACAGCAAACACGCCAATCAATTTCGGGGGAGGCCCGCCCTAAAACAACAACGGCGCGAGCCGCATAATCATCATACATAATTAATCGCCACACAATTTCTCTGTCGACTTTATCATTTCGTGTAGGTACTACTACTGCTAGTACAAGGACGTACAAACACGATGTAATTTTAATAAGTGCACGTTTCTTGCTTCCGCCGCCGCCCCCGTGTCAACCAGTAATGTTGCATGAGTAAACTTTGCGCTCCTTATTAAAACGCGTGTGCTTTCTTTCTGGGCTTCTCTCAAAATAGCATGAAATGCGCGTAATTATAAATTGCCTCGAGAATACGGTGAAATTCTATTGTTTAACATCTGACATGCGTATGTCAGAAGACCTAGCAAAGAATGTTTGCGTTCACTTAATTTCCTACCCTCAAACCCCCACCCCACTTCATCCACCCCGCGCGATAAACGTAATCAAATATTGTTCCATTCATTTATTTTCCACGTACCTAGTATTATGATTGAGCCGATCGATGAAAGAAAACTTAAATTGTTCCCGCTTCGGAAGCGGTGTCCAATCGAACCGTAATTACTGCCTTTGATGCGCGCGAGCAGAAACGCACAATTTAATTATTGTATCACAATTTAATTGATCGCCCGCTGGTGATTTCGCAAATGCTCCTTTGATCGCGCCAAAACCAATCGCCCGAAGGATTCCCATTGAGCTGCAATTGCGCCGCCAAACGCAATTAATAACAATATTGATCGGGGCAAGTGTAGAATCGTTTGATTGAAGTGTATGCAACGTCTCCCTATAATGCCTTCGTTTTTTTCGCCCACGCTGATTGAAAAACTCGCTTTGCCAATGGAACGAAATTGAAAACTCTTCCCGGAGAAGAACAAGAACGCGAGCCAAGTCCAGCACACGAGGATGCTCTGTCGGCATCGCTCGCGTCCAAAGAGAGAGGCAATGGGAAAATAATAAAGAAAAGACGAGAAGCGGAAGCTTAATTTAGTCCAGGAAATGACTTACTTCATTTTCTTGCGCGCGTGTTCTTTTCGTTTTGTGTCCAGGGCGTGTTCCGGCGAGCATATGAATCAGGATATAAAAATATATAGATCGCCGCCGGAACGGGACATGAGCGTGCCCGCCGAAGAAAAAAAAACCGAAAAAACGACGATATGAGGTCCGAAATAATGATGTAAGAGTGGTACGAACGAGATCCTCCTTACGTCGCTGCCCTTATCATCGAAAAATTCGAAAGGCCCGCATCTCTGACCGTCGTACGATGCTTAATCGAAGTGAGCCGCTGCGATTTCTCCAGAGAGCGCAGCGCGTGCGATAAAAAGGACGTCAAAGCGTGCACTGAATGTCCTTTAATAATAGATGTGATATTGATTTAATGTCCTCGGATAATAATAGCGGAAAAATGATATCATGAAAATAAATAGCGTGGATGACAAAGCAGAAGAGAAGACGTTGCTCAATAAAGCGAAGTGAGGCTAATAAAAACAATAAAATCATTCAACGGATACGTATCTCATGAATACCAAATAACTTGTTGATTATGAATTGTTCCTCGTTCGTTCCTCTCGGAATATAAAGTATGTACATTCGCTTGCCATCATCGTCATCATCACTGATGCTTGATGGCAATTGTTAACAAGCTTGTATAAGTAACCACATAAAATATGAAGCCCTCTGAGGTTGTGCAAAGGTCTTTACGTAAGTGCACGCGTTGATTGCACAGGCGCGTCTTTTGCCCGCGTTACCAACCTTGCGTCGAAGGAATAAAAGCGCGTAAAATGTACTTTGAAAAGCACTCACCTGTACGTTATGAAGGCGAAGACGAGTCCCACTAGTGAAATGCTACTGCCGAGCACGATGAGCAGGCTGAGAATGCTTTCCTCGGATAGGGCAGGCTCGAAACCGGAGCGTGTCAGATTCGGAAAGCCGTGCAGACGTGCCGCGTAAAGCGTCTCCATCCTTCCTTTCTACGTGCGTGATGCCTCTCCGATGCCTCCAATTTCCCCCAGCGTTCAGGACGCAACCTGCAACAACCGGAAACGCGCCATCAGACACTACGACAACATCGTGCGCAAATAAAACGCGTGCTTGCGTCTCAAACAATAAAAATATATTATACCCCTCTCCGCAAGGGTTACCATCGCGCCTCACGCGCAAGTTTATGAGTAAACTCTTAGGGAGTTCAATTTCATGTCTCACATCCCTCCGCTCCTCCGCGAGGAATTGCTGAAAAGTGGAAAACGCAAACGCCATTCCATCCTTCCCTCGTGCTACTTGCGCATAATAAAAACGATAGGTGTGTGCCCCCCACGTGCCAAAACGACCAACAAAAGCGCACGTAATGAAACCGGGCATTTGCGCACCAACGTACAACATCTATGAAAGGAAAAAGTTTCTGTACTTTGCAAAAACTCCGCAAACTTTACGAGCACGTTTTATGCCTCGACCTTCCTTTCCGCAGTAATATTCCCCTAAAAATACAACCAAATTCGACAGTTACCCCTTCATAACATTCGAAAACGAACGTATTTTTTTCAAATCCCCCCCAAACCCGAGGCGATTTGATTTAATTATAGCTTCCTAATTAATAAAGCACGCGAATGGGAAATCGCACTTTTCAATCAAGTTAATGAGCTCGCAGTGACACGAGCGCAATTAGAAAAAATCAGCGTGGAAATTGCAAGTAAGGAAAATTGCCCTTAATTGGAAAAGATGATTGTGCGCGGCCCAAACGGACAAAAGGAAAGCCGTCGCAATCAAGTGCCCTACAAAAAAAAAACGGTGAACTTGCTCTGTAGTATTGAGGTTTGCATTTTATTGATTTTTATAATTGGCACTCTTTCTACGGGCGTGAATTAATGCGTCAAACGATTATCAGCCTGCTCGTTCGTTGCATTCGCATTTCCATATTTAATTGCCTTCGTTTGTTCGTAAACAAAAGAAGAAAAACCGCAGTCAAAGAGAGCGTCATATTTTTAATGAACTTTGTCATTAATACACAGTCTTCCTTTTGTTACAATATTTTTTCTTCGCAGCAAATAATCTTCTCATTGTCTCAAATTGATGGGCAGGTCAATTACGCTCCAGATAGTCTTTAAAATCGAGAATGGTATCTCGTACTCGCGACATGTAGTACTCATCGTCCTGGAATGCGGTCATCAATGGACTGCGATCCTGCAGGACAATATCACCACGCACGTCACCGGTGAACAATTCAGCAAATTGCTCCTGTGGCACGCAGACCATCGGGATAGTGATACATGCCAACACGACAGCGAACAATTCGATCTCCTTAAAGCTATCCATAAATTGCGCAAACGTATACACCACGTCTGGTTGCACACCATTCTTACGTAGATTATCGCAAAACGTATCAAAGTACTCTCGTTGCAACTCCACCATGAATTGCGCTCGAAACTCTCGTGTCGTATGCAAAAGTAACGCTTCGAGCACATCAAACGCTGGCGGCAAATAACGCACCATTTGGTAATCGATGATTTTCACATGGACGCCGCCATTCTCGTGCCTCATAAAAATATTAGCAGCCCACAAATCACATTGGCATATTGCGTTTCGGTATCTGCGAGACGGACGCGTTCCCCATTCAAACTCCAGCCACAAACGCTTGATTTCCTCCTTGAAACTCTTGCCGTTCGTGAGCGTATCCACTTGGAAGACGTCCGCAGCGGTCAAAAGTCCCTTTTCAACAGCCGTATAGTACTGACCGAGTCCATACAATGACCGGTCGAGATGGCACTCACGAAACGCGTTGGGAAACTCCTCGTAGACCGATTGAAACTTGCACGTCTTCCGTCGCTGGCGCTCTTCATAGATAATTGTTCCGGCGTGCAATCCGGCAAGCGTTTTTAGAATTGCTCGGACTTCCTCATAGCTCGTAAAGCGTCGCATCTCAGACACTTCATAGCGCGCCTCTGCCAAATCCTCAAGCACCAGGTGCATCCGAGTAATAACACTTCGGAACTGCCTCATTTATTAGCGGCATATCCATTTGCGCAATGGCAGAGTACATGACACATTCCTTCTTGAAAACTTGCTGCGGGAAATCCATGACCAATTTTCCCAAATTCGCAATTCCTTTAACGAAAAACGCATGCTTTTCTTCCGTAACAGACCCATGCTTATTCTCCACGACACACAAAAGTTTATAATACTTGCCCATCATACCAATATCACCCAATTCTTTCAGCTCATGCTCTCTGAGCGTAAAATCCCCATGGCCAAGTTTGTTTCGTAAGATTATAGCAATTTGTTCTTCACTTAAAGCCATTCTTAAAAAATTGCATCAATCAGCTACCCACCTAAACGTTAAACTAAACTTTGCTAACTATTTTCACTAGTTTAACCTTTTAAACAATTTTTATTGTGCAAAATTCCTAGTGCGACCTTACTTAATAATTTATTATCACTGATAAGATTTTATTGCCCATACTTGCAATTTTTAGACATAAACGCGTTCTAAATAATCTTTAAAATCCAGCATAGAATCGTGCACACGTGTCATATAAAATTCGTTATTCTTGAAATTCACCATAAGTGGACTGCGATCTTCCAATACTATTTTCTCATACGCATCACCATTGAGCAACTTTGCTATTTCATCTCGTTCAATGTACACAAGAGACACCGCCGAGCAATTCAAAAGCACAGCGAGAAATTCAACCTCCTTAAAGCTCTCCAGGAATTGATCATACGTATAAATCATGCTAGGATCGACGCCCGACTGTTTCAAATTATCCGCAAAGTATTCAAAGTATTTCGCCTGAAGTTGACGCATATGGAGTTGACGAAATTCGCGCGAACAATGTAGAAGCATGACAAGAAGGACGTCCAACGCCGGAGGCAGGTAACGGGTTATCTGATAATCAACAATCTTCGCATGCTCCGGCTTGCCTTCCGACGCATAGTGAATAAATACGTTCGCCCCCCAAAGGTCGCAATGGCAAACGACATTTCGATAAGTCACAGATGGCTGAATGTGATCAAAGACGTCCCACAATCGTTTGACTTCATCCCGATACAGCTTGCCATTTTTGAGGTATTTCAAATCGAAAACTTCCGTAGCCGTTTTCATGCCGCCTTCGAGCGCCCGATACCACTTGATTATATTTTCTTCGTGAGGATTCATGTGCTCTTCGATGAATGCCCGCGGAAATTCGAGATTAACCCGTGTCACCTTGCCGGTTAATTTTGTGCGTTGCTCTTCGTAGATTATCGTCCCGGCATGGACGTCGGCTAAGCTCTTTAGAATAACCAACATCTCGTCAACGGTCGGAATATCTTGTGTCGTTTTAACTGCATATCCTGATGCGGTCAAATCATCCAAAACCAAATACTTCTCATCCGTGTGATAACAAATCGCAGTCGCATTATCAATGAGCGAATTGTCCATAGCTCGAAACGCTTTATACACTTCAATTTCCTTCATTTGCACTTTGATTGGAAAGTCGTTGAATATTTCAAGATTGGAAATGCCCTTGATAAAGAAATAATGCCTGTCGATTGTTTGACTTTTGTGATCGAGAATGGCGCATTCCAATTTCAAATGCTCGCCGAGCAATCCAAGTCCAAAGATGGGAATAACTTTATAACTATCTAACTTGAAATCTTCATGGCCCAATTTGCTTGCGAGTATGCGGCTCACTTCATTCGCATCCATTTTTGCTTGTTAATGAGTTGTCTAAATATGCCGTAAATGTTAAACAAGACTACTAATACTGTTGTAAACTTTAATTATTTACTTGCTTGCTTATAAGCAATACGAAAGTGCACACGCCGCGCCACTCACTAATAAAGCCAGTCTCTCTCGTATAGTGCAGCGTATACGTCGACTGCAAGATGAATCTCTCTCGCGCGCGCACAAGTTATAATATTTAACTTCATTATCACGTAATATTAAACAGCACATAAATTAAATGCACTGACGGAGATTAACAAGCGAATATTGTTTACTTGCCAACTTGCACACCAAGGCAGGCCAAGTGAAATTGCAAATTACAAATGCAAAGTCGGCGCGGAATAAGAAAATGAAGAAGAAGATCGCCATGTTTTAATTAAAAGAATAATTTATAGCGCCCGTAAGCTTCATTTCATGTTAGAGCATGATATTGTTGATTCACTCATGAATTAAATATATGTTCAAAAGCAACCAAAACATGCCAACGCAAATATGAGAAGCTTGTTCATGGGCTGTAGTATATCTGTATCGCTATCGAGTTTCGAGCCAGCAGGCAATCCAAAGTGTAATTTCCATGTTTATTCATATTACAGTAATAGCTTCATCAATGTATTGATACGCAATTTCGCTGGCTGGCTATTATCTCATTATTATCGTACTACTACTAGTCAAAACACAACTTTACATAGTAGTATGATGACTTATGCGAGTGCTTTGTTCCCGATTCCAATACGCATTCCAAATGTTGATTTTACGTACAGGAAATTCTCTTAAAATAGTCAAAAACCCTTCACAATATTTCGAATCCCCGATGATACCAAGAGAAATATTTGATTTTTTAATAATTACGCTATAAAACAATTTTTAACCAGAAAACCAGAGAATTAAATTTAATGTGCATTTTACCCATAAATTAAGTTTAAAATGTTCTCTATTCAATAAATCGTCTCCAAATTCATCTTATAAGTATTTGGAATACTCTGGAAATCACTAACTTAGCCATATTCTTTGTTAAGATCTCAATATTCCTAGTACGAAAATTATAATCTGAAAATAACGTTGAAATACGTTTTTCTAAAAATCGTGTTTTAATTTAGGAAATATGTATTTAATTTCAATATAATCCCTTATGAAAATTAATCAATCATTTCTAAAAACTGCATAGTCAAAATAATTAATAACTGTATGAATATTCCATGTTATTTTAGGCCATTCCAAATCACTACTCTCACCCTCCCAACTCTTTACACACGCGCTGGATTTTGTTTATGGAATAATAGCCGTTAATCCAATTAGCATGCGACGTAATGTAACATTATCAAACACGATTGACCGATATTAATGTTTGCCTTCAGTTTGCATTAGCATTCAAAAGTAAATTCGTACTAAAGTTATTGAATGCCAAACACACATCATTTCTCATAATTGGCAAATTTGCTCGTCGCTGTGCCGCACAATATATAATAAATTCGCATGCGAATGAGACAAAACGCGAGCGCACAGACGAAATATGCTTTAATAATTGGACGCATGTTTAAACGCGACGCGCCAAGCGGTAATGCATTGAAAATTTATATGACTTTCCTATAATTACAGTCGTATTAAAGGCGTTTTGCAAAATACATAAACTCGGCTGGATGCATTAAACAACGGCATTACATACACAAAGCCGCGTTTCACTCTCGAATCGTTTTCATTCCGCCTCGAATAATTCGTGCGTAAAATTTTGATGTGAAATGCATTTTACAGACAGCGCGCACCGCTCACCACTCACAATTATTGAAATCAATGATTTCGAATTACGCAATAAAATTGCAAATGGCATGCATACGGTTTTTACTAAAAAAAAGACGCATAACTCCCCCATAAAAAACAACACATACAGTCGAGCGCAATGGACGTCGTAAATAATTTATATCGTCATTCGGTCTTTTTACATCTGGGATTTCGCGAGAGTTTGACGTGCCGAATGAAAACGACAGCACAAATCGAAAACAGGCAAGAAAAATTCAGCAATAAATTTTCGCGTATGACGATGGCGTAAATTCATCAGCAAATTTTCATTAACGATTCACTCGAATCACCGCGAATACAAAAATATCAAATATTCAATTAAACCCACCGAGAATGCGTTTTGACGTATTCAAATCGCGCGCTAAACGCGATGATTAAATCATAAAATCCATTATTTTTTTAACGTTTCACTCGCATGCTTTGCCGTTGTTATTTTTTTACATCGCATTGCGCGTTGTTATTCTACAATCGGGAGGATTTGTTGCTGTACTTTACGCACATATAGCGAATTTGCATTTATTGTTTCGCACATGCGCCTCAATGCTCGTACCTATTGCACGCGTAGTGAATTATTGCTAAATTTCAATTTCACTTCGAAATTGTATTCTAAATCGATTCGAGGTCCCTTCGCGTATTTTATTCAGCGCAGCCATTCACATTCGAGCAGCACAAGCGGGACGGTTTCAAGTTTGAGGGAATTCAACAGCCCCCTCTTTGCATGTATGTACATATAAGTCGGTTTTGCCTTCAATAAGTCAGTGATGGCATTTTCTATCCCGCAAACCCATGATTGACATCGTCGTCGTCGTCATCGTTCTTCTACTATTCAAAATGAAGAATCCTAAGTGCCACCTGGGAGCCACTCTTTATCCATTCAATATTTCCACTTAGATAACCATTTCTTTAAAAAAAGCATCAAAACTATTCCCGAATCCAATTTTCCCTCATTATTTCACTCCAATCATCCCTTTGCAATTCCCTCGCGTCTCTTTGAAATTAAGCAAACAACAAACAAACAGAAAAAAAAGTAAGCAAAAGCCGGCAAAATTTCCAATTTACGCCCTGTTCAAAATTCCTTTCAAACCCGTCATAAAAACATGGCACAAATCCCATATTTTCATCACAAGTGCGCGCGCGCTCCGAGGCAAAAGCCACGCTCGCTCGCAATCAAAACGAGATTTACTTCTGACTTTGTTTCTCGAAAGAAACATCTAAAAAATGCGCTCGATCAACTTTTAATAAGCGTCCCACCGCCGCCAAGAGACAGGCATCTCGACGGCTTTGATCTTATTTTTTGCCGTTCCTGTTATTCTTCATGCCCACTCTTCCTACTCCGCACAGCACTTAGTCAAGTGTAATGAATAAAAGTCGTCCTCGTCCTCGTCCTTCTCCTCCCCCATCCCAATGCAATGCAACGCGGAATTCAATAATATAAAGGGAATTCGCTAAATCTGGCGACAGCGGTGGGGCAAATGAATGCGCAAAAATTAATCAAACCGACGAGCAAAAAGGCCCAAACTCAATAACGACACACCGCGTCAACGTTATTGGCATGAAAAGCGCACATTGCATGCACCATTAATTACGCATTTCCGCTACTGCCTACATATCAAAATCCTCGTCGCGATGCAACACACTTTCTATAAAACCCGCGCAATAAGTTCATAAGTTATGGCAATAGTAATAAAACTTCATAAAGCTCGTAGCTCTATTTAATAATAAACAAAAATAATATCGTTTATTACTTGCTCGCAGTGAACCGATGCGCTCACTACAAAGATGAAATTGTGTGTCGTCCTGCAGGAAGCGCTTGTTCACGCGCGCTTTATATAAAACCAAAGCCGGCCAGCCAGATTTATGAGGCGCGCGCGAGCGCTCTCGTCCAGCTGGCGGACGAAAAAGACGAACAAAATGTGAGCGAGTTTAATCAGAACGCGCTGCCGCTATTTGCGCGCCGCTTCAGGACGATATTGGACAGCAAAAGCAAAGCGCTTCTGCATCGTTCACACTTTAATGGAGATCGTTTATTGGCCGTTAATAACGTTTTGTTACTGCTGCCAGTCAAGGCTTTTCATCGCGCTACCATCGGCGATAAAACGACAACTTTTATGTAGGTACTTTTCGCTTTAAAATAATTTTATTTCACCTCACAATGTTCTTCGCCGGCCGTACTTACATCGCACAGAGCGAGCAAAGTTGTCCATTTACGTGTATTTAAAGACGGCGTATGATCAATAAAGATTTAAACGCAAAAATTGATTTTTCACTCCAAATATTGTGAAAGGAAACACTCGCAGCAACTCGCATGGGCTTCTGCATAGCGCGAGCAACCGCGAAGGTCATAGAAACAACATTAATATCGAATGAAATATATTTCCACGGTGAAAAACAGTGGAAAAGTGGCATTGTATAGTGCGCTTACTTGTCGGGGGCGGAGGTTCTATATAAATTCAAGGCCTATTTGCTGGGTATACATGCTGCGCGCAAAGTAACAAAAAAGTGGAGATACACAAAAGGATTGTGACCGCAACCCTGCGTCCAAGTATTAGCAAAACATGGGTTGAAGGATAAGGCATTCGCTGGCGGCAGCGGCGGCGCCGGCAACGACGATGGCAACAGCACGCACAGGTCATAACAATTCATTTTCATAATCGACTACGTACGCGGCGAATATCTCTACGGGCCCTACATTCTTCGCGTGCGCAATGGATGAATCCGTACGATTAATCTATAAGCCCGCCCCAAGGTTCGAAATAATAGGCTTTAAAGCCTAATTTGCTTTTTACCTCGATTACGTCCGCTTTGCGATCATCCTCTTCCGGTCGGATTAAAGTATCGATTAATTTTCGATTAAAAACGAATGGCAGTCAAAGTTTTCGTTCGCGTTTTACGACTGCGTTTTTACGATGCGCAAACTTCGTGTCGCTGCATAAACTTCCCCATTCGCATAAGTATTCGGGGAATTTAGGTTATGCTCAAAAATAATAAATATTAAAATGAGGAGGCGAGTCCTAGCTAGATCATTCCTGGAACCATATTCTGCACACTACATCAGCGGAATATTGTGTTGACTACGCCACGTGTTTGGCTATCGTTCATGAATAAATTTTTGCAATTTTTTTCACCGCTCGACGTCGCGAACAAAATAATTAGCCAGCTATGCGCATGGTGGAATTTCCAATATGACACGCCGCCCCTTAATGATACGCGCGAAAAAACACGTCAATTAATGCTTGTCATAAGGACGACGACAAGCCAAGCCGGTGCAGGGGGCGGCGATGTGCCTCACTCCACGTTTATTTAATTGACGGGTTGAAAACACTGAAGAGTCTTTCCAACATCGCCGCCGCCCCCATTCGCCACTGAATATTTGCACACGAGTGCAAACAAGCGCATTACACGTGTTGAATAACAGTGCGCGCGGCAATGTTGCTCAACGAAGCAAATAGTAAAAAGTACGCGCATCGAGTGGAAAAGTAAATTTTCGGATCGATGCTGATTGCTGCGTCGGCGGGCGGTTTGACGAACACATGCCGCCACCGCCACCAATATTGACTCAAGTGCATTCCGTCCCCGAGTGTCGCGCAATTAAATGCGCGCGCGTTCGCTCGCTCGCCGCAAAAACAATGTTGAAAGAGTTGTCTCGTCGAAAATTTGCCAGACATTACCGCAAACAAAACGCGGCAAAAACGGCATCTATGAATATTTAAACTGTCGAGCGACAGGTGAAAGAAAATAATAATAATGCGAGCGGCATGAAAAACTTTCGCTTTTGATTATTTTCCTCCGCGGCGGGCGCACAGCATAGCGCGCAACAAAAAGTTTTTCGCAAACTTTTTCCACAGTATTAAGCAACTTCTCAATTTAGATGCGAGTTCGGCAAAGAGACAAATTAATTAATTCGACTTGGCAATTAACGTCAAGTAAAGGTGCCTGACAAATGAGTAGAAATAATTAATTAATTCAAACACTTTCAAACACGATAAATCTAAACTTTTTGCAACGTGCTCAATTTGTCAAACTTGCTTGGCGCGTTGGGAAAAATCACTTTTTCAACTACGTTCATTTACGTCCTACTTCTTCGAGTGATTAGAAATCAGCACTCAAGATTATTGATAAGATCAACAGAGAGGTTTTAAACTTTTTGCAACTTTTGCTGAATAAATATCATCAATTTGTCGATAGTAAAAAACACGAATATCCTGCTTATTTAATATGTTCTAGTAATATTAAAAGAAACATATTTCCACGGTGAAAAACAGTAAAAAAAGTGACATTACACCACAGTGCGTTCATTTACGTCTTTCTTCTTCAAATCGTTGAAAATTACCCATCAAGATTATTGATAAGATCAACAGAGAGGTTTTCAATTTTTACCAAACATTTAATTTTATCAGATTAATCCATTTATTGATACTTAAAAAAGGCATTAATATCCTGCTTATTTAATACGTTGAATGAATATCAAATATAATATATTTCTACGATGAAACCACTAAAAAACGGCATTATGTATTCATTTATATCTACTTCGTCGAATAATATTAAGTCAGTCTTCAATAATATCAACATAATAATATCATCAACAGGGTGGTGATAATATCAACAGGGTGGTTTGAAACTTTTGGCAAAGTGTTGCTGGATAAAAATCATCAAATAATCGACAGTCAAATAGAAAATTGAATACCCCACTTATTTAATAACTTACTTAATAAATCTAATATTTTACGAAATACATTTCCACGGTGAAAAACACAGAAAAAGTGTCATTGCATAGTGCGTTTAGTCACGTCTATTTCTTTGAATGATTAGAAATCAGCACTTAAGGTTATTGATAGCATCAACACAGAGGATTTAAACTTTTGGCAAACTTTTGTTAGATAAAAATCATGAATTTGTTGACAGCTAAAACAAACATGATTATCCTACTGATTTAACCCGTTTAATACGCTCAATTAATATCAAACAAAATATTTTTCCACGATGAAAAACAATCAAAACGTCACATTATACAATGCATTCATTTACCTCTACCTCTTCAATTGATTAGAAATCAGCACTCAAGATTATTGATAAGATCAACAAAAAAGTTTTAAACTTTTACCAAACTTCCACCGGATAAAAATCATCAATTTGTCGAGAGACGAAAAAAACTTGAATATCCTGCTTATTTAATGCGTTCAATCATTTCGGATATGAATAATTTATTATTCGCCGCATGTGCGCTCTAATAAAACTTTTGCGCAACTTAAAGTTCCGCAGTTTTCGCGCCATCATCATCAACATCATCATCAGCGTCGTCTACCGCGGGCACAGAGCGATTTCAAAAAGTGTTGGGCCTTGTCATCTAAGAAGCAATAGCTAGCTAAGCTTACCATGCAAAAGTTTTATCAATTGTCGAAGTCGACGGCGGCAGCGGCAGCGGCGGCGGCGACGATCAACTCGACTCTATGGCACGCTACACGTGCTCGTCGTACGCGAGTTCTACGTTTCGGCGTGCGGTGCGTCGCGACGCCGATGCTGGCACGTTGCAACTGAGCGCACGCCACGCTGCTTTTGCGGTGCGCGCTGGAGGCGGCGACGCCTGCGTCGCTTTGACTGTACACTTCATTAGACCGTACGCGGGGAACGAAAAAAGCGCGCGCAACCGCCACCGCTGGCGCGCACAAAGCTAAAGCACATGTAAGTTCAATTCCAACCACCTTTCCACCTTCCAACTAGAACGAATGATAGCCGTTTTTCATTTGCGCGGTTTTACCCTCTGCGCCGTGTCCAGTTTTTTTCTCAGCTGCTGGCGTCGCCGCCGCCGACAAAGTCCACTTTTATGTTACGTGCGCATACACCGTATGTCATCCAAACGACTCACTTTCCACTTTCAGCATTGCCAAGCACGACCGCGCTCATTAATTTCCTGGAGAGCTCGGCCGGCATGGCGAAATGAAATTTTAAATGTTTATCTGTGAGTTTCGGCGCAAATGATCCGGAGACATGTGTGCGCGGAAGAGCATAATCCTATTCCTGCTTCTGTTCCTAATGCATTTCGCTAAATACTTGCACCCTTCTTCCCTGGCGTATTATTGAGATAATCTCTTAATTCTTTTATAAATTACTGCAATTAAGCACACAGCGCTCATATTTATTTTAGCGCTACACGTGCCTTACTTTATGATACGCTGTTTGCGCGAATTTGCCGAAAAAGCATTACCTAATGGTTTTCATTTTTAATTTACTCCATCCGCCTAATTTTATTTGATGTAAAAGGGCTGAGTAAATAAATTGAACGCGTGCATGCCAAAAGCCATTTGTTTTAATTAAAGCAAACGTCCATCGTAGTATTTCGCTCAGCGAAAAAAAGCAGGGCTAATGTGTGTAGCGTTCATTTGGACTGCAACAAATTCAGCAGCGCTGCGTAAACAAAATACGTTGCGTATATTTATTTTCGCGCTCGCTATGCAGTTAATTAATCTATGAAATTCATTAATATGCCAACATTGCATTTGCAAGAATTTTTGCATTTGTAATCAATCAAAAGCGCAGCTTCAAACGTTCATTAATAATTCGAGAATTGTAATTAAATGCGCTCTAGTCGATAAATTATGCACACAAAACGCCGGACGCGAATTGTAATTATGAAAAACGAATAATTATACCTATATTGTGGAAGACAACGAGCAACAAGATCTGAAGACTCAATTAATCCTTTAAAGTCCTCCCAGTTGCTCCCGGTAGGTATGCGAAAGTGACATTAATGTGTATTTACAATTTCGAAAACTCAAATTTCATCAGATTATACTTGAACTTTACAAGCGAAACTGACATCTGAGACATTTCATACAAGACGATATTGCAGTTGTTCATAGAATACTCGAGTAAACAATCGTTTTGATGATGATCAAGATTATTATTATTATTAAGTGAAAACGCGAGACGACGTTGTATCGTCGGAAAACGAGTGAGCGCCTACAATGGTATTAAACGCTCGCGTTTCGACATTATCTTGTCGACATGCAGGGCGGAAATCTGCTCATTTCGCGCTTATAAGCATTGAAGTCGGTAAAGAAAATTATGCGAGGATTAAGCACAAAGCCAAGCTTGCTACACACTCACACAGCGATTCAGCGACTCGCGCTTTTCTTTGAAGAGTTTAACTTCAACTTATTACACTAAGTAACTTTACGTAGTTGTTGCCATGTCGATATAAAATTTGTTTGCTCCCACAGTTGCAAATATGTATTAAGTTACATGCTGAAATTCACATTTTGTTTGTCGCTATTAATTACGCATGATTGCACAACGTACAATTGTTTCAGAACAAAATGACATGATGGAGTCGATTGCGTCTGTTCGGAACGATTAACTTGCTAATCATCGCTGATGATGATTGATATACATGTTTGCCGGTTGTTTGTTTACGCGAGCGCACTTATTCTAGCGCACCAAATTTCATGGACGCAGATGTATCAAAGCACAAATCAATCCGCCAACGTATACATAATATGTCAACGTCCTGCTGTGGAAGGCAACTATTTTTCAATAGGATGAATATCCCATGTCCCGTTCTATGACATCCGCAATAAATTTTGATGAGCTGACACGGCGTGGGCAAAAAATCCCGCACTTCGAAACAAGGTGTATGCGAATTCAAAGTTGATAACGTGCTTCGAATGCGACATGCAGACATTCGATTCAAATGTCTATTGCCAACAATGGGAGTGCTGATGCAACTGAAATCAATTGCGAGCGTAGCGTGTGCGCGCGAATAGAAAAAAATATGACTCGGTAGCGCAATTCATGTAATAGAAAAATACCATGCGTCGAGGCGCCCACTAATGTGTGCGATGAACTAGCAAAAATATCCGAACAGCAAAAGAATGGATTCGTTCACATCGAAATTGCGCTCATTCTATTTACTTGAAAAACCACATCACGCGCACCGGGTCAAGATGCTGCTTGTGGCGGGTGGGTTCCACCGAACAATGCTAACCGGCCCCTCCAGCATACTGATCACCCTGGAGGACAGTGGCGAATAAGTCATGTTCTGGCGTGACATGCCTACCACGGGGAATCGTTAATTAACTTTCTTTCTCCCTATGGTAAATTCAGCAATTATTTCCGCACGCAACATGCAAAGGTTCACAAGAGCGCGCTGTCCAAACAAGTGTCGACAGCGCTTGCTTTAAAAGTTCGCCATGTGCAGTGTCCGCTTTTTTTGCGGCACGGAAATAGTGTGAAAAACGAGTGCGCAATAAATATTCCCTTTCATCGGAAGACTAAGTGCCTACCGGAACGAGGCGTCCCTGCCATCCTGATAAATGTACCCGACGCGGACTCGCCAAGCACTCAATACGGCCGTGAGTGGGCGACCGATAACGCAAAAATTCTAGGCAATTGAACGGGTCGAAATTTGTTATAACTTTTCACGAGTGCGCCTCTTAAGGAAATCGACCGGCCGCGATGTCGTCGCTAAGGATGATAAACCGATGCGTACGTGATTTTCACGGACACATCGTGCGTTTCTACGCATCGCCCGGATACACATGTACGATCTCGGTGGACTCATTCAGCAGTCGTTTGCATTGGATTTTCCACTTGCTTACCTTCGACGTACGCACGCGAAAGAGACGCATGTTACGCTCAAGCGACGATCTATCTGTGCATTGTACGCTCGCAGAATACCCGCCAACAGGAGCGTTGGCAGTGGCAGCATTGGCAGTGGAACGCGCACTCCTGATACGATTCGATAGCGATGCTCAATAACGAGTACCATATATCTTTTTAGATTTCCCGAGTGGTGCTACGCATGCAAGCGGAAAAACTATTGCCTGTTATTTATAATACCCCATATACAGAGTATCAACGCAACAATACGTGATTGAAAAACTTGATTAAAGCACAAATGAACAGTTCCAAGATACGCAATATAATTTTCAATAGGAGAATTATACATTCTGCATATTAATACACAAGGTAACGATGCAATATCATTTTGCAATGGTTATTGCATTACTAAAATGCCCATTATTAAAATGATATCCTGCAGAAGGCTATACAAATGCAGGTAACTGTTGGTACGTGGCGTCTTTCCCCCCCAACGCAATGATGATAATGATAGCAATCTTGTTCGCATTTGTGCGCCGTCTCGTCTTATATTACGTAACTTACCCTCTTGATATTACTCGATGAAATCGCTTTCTACGCTGCAACTACCCTCTTTGGATATATACAACGCAATTTTCATTTTCACGATGAACGACATAAGTGCTAATCAGTTAACATAAACCAGCAATACTATTCGCTAGGTTTCAATGATGGGTTCAATCACAACAAAGTGATAAAATTCGAATCATTACATGTTAGGTAAACAAATATTGAGATTTACAGCAAGCGCACAGTTGAAGGCTAGATAATAACAATACCAAAATAATTTATTGCGAAGGAGATGCTAAGGAGAGTAATAACGGCTTGGAGAGGATAAAGCAAACGTGGGAGTCGACATGGAGGTAAGGTTTCTTAGTGGACTTGCACTCGGAACTAGCTTATCCGAATAAACAATTGGAAAATGTTGCAACCGTCCACTTGACCAGCCAATTGATAAACAGGCACCATGCTCAAAATTGTTTTGGAATGCAATTGTACATGGCGATTCCTCACTGTTTCCATTAATAAGAAACCTGAAACGATGACAAGAATGAATTACATGCTGAAATTCACATTTTGTTCATCTATTTCTTTTCTTACCCTGGGGTCAATTGTAGGACTGGCTCAATTGTAGAAGAAAAGACAGCTACCACATTACTATCTTGAAAGAGGACTGCTACATGATTGCCTCTGCAGTCCCACTCTAATGCTCGTACTCGACCACCGGCAACGACACCGTTTAAATCCACCTTGGTAACATCGTACAATGGCATTACCTCGCTGGTGGATGCTGGGCTACCATTCAGAAGTATATCGCTGTGTCCGAATGATAAACTATAAATAATGGGTTCTTCGCTTGTGGCAAAGAACAAGTGGCGGGCGTCTGGTGACCAGCAACATGCTTGAACACGTCCGTTCTGCACGCTCCACCTGTCAGCTTTCCATGTTGTGCTATTCCAGACACGAAATACGTACAACGAAGTAGCGGCGAACAATTTATCTCCGACGGGAGACCATTTGAGCAAACTATGACCCAACGTGCCAGGACATTTCAAACTGCTAATGTGATCCATTTCTGGATCCCACACAAGAATCTTGGAATCATTAGCGGCGCTTGTAGCGAGTATATCACCACGTGGACTCCAACTGACGCTAATGACTGGTTTATGTTCAATACGATGCAGGATAATAGCGTGATTCATAGATGGTCTTGTAATCATTGAATTTGGATCAACATTCCACACAATAACACCATTTTCACAGCCAACAGCAATGTCAGAATTGCTCATAGGTCTCCATGCTAAACATGTGATGTGTTTCTGCTGCTTACATTTCAAGATTGGAATGAGATTATTTTCACATCCATGGATTCTGACAACATCATCAGATGCAGCCACTGCTAATTTAGTGATGTTAGGGTGCCAAGCAATAGCTCTTATTGGACTTACATGCCAGTTTTGGATTTGGACATAATCTGACATCAATGCATCACTGCTTTTTGTTGCTGTGGGATTCAATAAGATCTTGAAGTTATTGATCTTGTCCATGAATTTTAATAAGAGTTGAGCTGTTTGAGCAACTATTGCATGTGTGTGACATGATGCTTTCTCAACAGCTTCTCGGAAACCTTGCTCCCAATATATTTGTGTCAGGAGTTTCAGAAATGTTGTTTCTACTGGCAGCAATAAGTCTTTACCCTCTTCCAATAACTTGTTCGGATGAAGCAAGTCTCGCGTGATGTGGACAAGAGGGTGCTTTTCTGTCTTAAATAGAATCAAGAGGATACCGGGTTAACCTATACGTCTTAAACTTTTATTTCAGCTTACCGTTGTTGTAAAGCCTGATACGTCTGCATATTGCAAGGGCATAGAATGTACACGACCCTCCACTTCACATAACGTTACTTTATCAATTTCCGGAGGATCAAACTGGCACAAATTACCCAACATTTTAAAATATCGAATACAAGAACACCTGACTTGGCGCGAATGGCGCGAATGACGGATCAACCGACATATAGACAATAATAACCTTAAAATGTTGGGGTATTATCAGTTTTACCTTCAGCAATTATATGCAACTTGCTCTACATTAGTGTGTTGTGATACAACAGCATTGAATTAGGTAAGACTGCTTCCGAAAAATTTTTAAACTTGGGAACATATCTCGTTAACAATTGTTTGAGATGGTAAAGATTGAATATGCGTAGCTACGCATCGAAAGCATAGCGGCGTTTAAGTTTGTTGGGACTGATCAACGAATTGCGTGTTCATGTTTACATTGCG
Organism: Anaulacaspis nigra; assembly: GCA_030264675.1. Lineage (NCBI taxonomy): Eukaryota > Metazoa > Arthropoda > Insecta > Coleoptera > Staphylinidae > Anaulacaspis > Anaulacaspis nigra. The sequence continues at coordinate 11,451 of JARJDV010011333.1, read as the reverse complement.
TGCGCAACTTACATCGATTTAAATAACACTTATCAAAGTTATGTAAAACCTGCACCATTCTGTTCAATGTTTTTCAAGACCGCACCATTCAACCAGACAGTAATAAAAGAAAATGTACTTACTCCTCAAGGATGTCCTGCCCTTGAATGATTTATAAATCCTTCCCATCGATGAATAGGTATTCGATTCCTGGATCCGAAATGTCCGAAGGATGAACCATTGTAAACCGCGTTTTGTCTGTCGAACGAATCCGCATTGACCAACCAGCAGCTAGTTGATGGCCTGTTTCAAGAGCACTTAATTCATTACCGATCGCGAATGCTTGATCAACTCACGAAACACTAATTTTATTTATGTGATTTACTATTAATAAACACATCAACAATGAGTAACGATAACCACCAACCGCGAGTAGTGAAAACTGTACTGAATGCGAATTACTGATAAGAACAATACCTTCCAAACGTCTAACAAAACAAATTGTTTATGCAAATATGTTCCCGATGCCAAACAGACACGTGGGTCCTATTGGTCTGCAAAATTTAGAACATTTCGTCAATTTTTAAATTTAAATATGACCTAAAGAATAAAATTTGTCTTAATTTCTGATTATTATTTATTCATATAGAAACTTGTCCAATAAATATGCTTACATTAAATCAACGTTGACACCAATTTAAACACTATTATTAAGTTCTTTCCTTCTCTGTTATTATACGTTATTAATGCAAAATAACAATATCAATAACACTAAATAATGATCATACTTGCTGATCATTAATCACTCAAACAGACTCCATTGCATAACCATTGCATACAACCTGTTGAATTTAAACTGTTCCAAAAAATTGCTCAATATCATGTCACTCAATTTATCATTATTGTGAATTCCTCTTTAGAAAATCCTTATTTAGCGAAACGAGTTTAATTGGCCTTGTTGTATTTGATTTTTGTTTATATCCATCTTTAGAACTCATGCATAAATAAAGTGTTTACGCTCAATTATGAAGCAATGCAGTTGCGCAAATGGCAGCGCGCTTCGGGAAATTAATTCATCGCACTTTGGTTTTACCAGAAACCTTGTGCGAATTAAATTATATGAATAAAACTCCGGCAACATCCGTCCGCGTAGTTCACGTACTGAGTAACCATTTAAATTACAGTGTCAAGTTCAGCAAGTTCATTCTCCTACAATCGTTTACATCTCTTTACAAAACAAGCAAAAACCCAATTCATAATTCGCGAATCTCGAATGGTATTAAGTCAAGCAGACATTATGAATGATAATCGGTTCAATTTTTGCTGAGATTTGCATAAAAAAATCCAATGATGTCATTATTGTTTAATCTGAACCCATTGAGTTCTCGGTATGATTAATTAATATATTCATCAAGGAAGTTGATCATATAAAGCTTGCTAGAAGAAGAAAAAACAAACAAACACTATTATTGATTGAATAAAGAAATTGTTGTCATTGAAAGAAATGACTCGTGCCACATTGAGTCACTGAATTAATGTAATTGAATGCTAAAGGATGTTGTCTAATACTTGACAATTTTATTCGCTAATGATTAATAGAATCAGTAATTTCAAGAAGTAAAATTAGACATTAAAAAATCGCATTGAATGTCTCCTTCGTGTTTGTTATATGCAAATTAATCGTATATTGTTTAAAATTGGCGCCGATTTAACCTTCAATCGCTCCTCATCTAAGCAAACACATTTTAGAAATTGCTGTTGTAATATTATTATAACAATTAAATTCGAGTGGTATCACGTTTGACACTCCTACTGAAATTTATTTATATGCATTGTTCCATTAAACTAACATTGCCAATTAATAATACACGTGTTCTATGCAAGTTTTGCATTCTGGATAAACTTTTATGGGTTTTCCACTAATTAGAATTTGTCACTATTAAATCATTTTTGTTTATGATGTAGGCTTCTTTATAACATAACTTGATCTAAAGTTTAAAATAAATTTTAAATTCCAAACTTTTGCGTATAATTTATAAGATTTAGATCTTTCTACTTCAATAAATTTCAAGTCAGCTTTGTTTATCCGATAAAAAAGTTAATTTAGAAATGTTCCACGAACGCGAATATAAAACAATAAATGTATAATTAACCGATAAATTACATTTATCATTGTACCATAAAAGACCAGTTAACATTAACGATTAGATAATGTTGGATATTTAAACTTTAATTAACCAAAATATTATTAGTCGGTTTTGCAAAACGTGTATACTATTAATAAACGGAAACGAGATTATTTGGAATTTTAGTATTAATGGTAAACCGATGTCTTCGCATGAATTCATTACCATCTTTCGAACATTTAATATAAAAGTCTATAAATAACATTAGACATATACATATTCGATGAAAATGTTGCTAATTTGTGTATGTACACGCAATATTGGAAGAGAATGATATCAAGGCATTGAAACAGTTATTATGTATGCGCGATACGTGTACTCGTTTAGAAGATCCTGTAACGAAAGAATCGCGCACAAACATAAAGAACGTGTTTCTGCGGTGGCCGCAGAAAACAGAGAGAAGCAATAAAACAGCAAATCACATCAAATTATGTAAACTTGATATAAATAGTGGTGTGCCGATGGATATCGCATTCAGTGTACGTCGACTGCTGCCAAGGATTATCACGCATTGTTAGTGCAAATATTACTCTGCCGGACAGATAAACCACAAGCGAGTTTGTTTACAACTTTTTGTAATCGCCATGGATTACAGGATAGTGTGTTTGTTTCTAGTAGTAACACTATTCAATTCATGTAAATATTAATTAAGTGTTATTAAAATAATTGGTAAACTAATTATTAAACATCGTTTAGCGCAACAGTATGGACACAGCTATTCGAGCTCCGGAGCAAGCAGTTTTAGCAGTGCAAGTGCGAGTTCTTCTGGTAATTTTTTTAATGATTTAATAAGACACAATTATTTCATTAACAAATTATTTTAGCTTTCAGCAGCTCAGGAAGTGCGCACTTAGATGTTGCAAGCCCAGTTAAAGGTATTGTGAATGGAATCAAACATATACTTGGCGCAGCTCAGAATAGTGCCCACGGCAGTGGCAGCGGCAGTGGCGGATATGGAAGCTCGTATTTAACTTCAGGTAGCTATGGAGGCGGCGGAGGTTATGGAACTGGTTTTGGTGGCGGATTCGGCGGTGGTTACGGCAGCAGTGGCGGATTCGGCGGTGGTTATGGAAGCAGTGGCGGATTGATTGGATCGACTTCTGGAGGTTTGGGAAGTAGCGAATTACACGGAGTGACTTCTGGAGAATTGGCAACTGGCGGTTTTGGTGGTGCGGGAGCAGGAAGTTTTGGATCAAGCCACTCAGGTACCTACGGAAGTGGTTTTACCTATGCTCCTGGTTCACATGGTGGGCCCATATGCAAAGGTTGCTTTGGTGCTGATGATCCCCGTCAAAAGCCATCAAAAGGATCAGACTATGATTATGAGTCTAGTGGTGAAGAAACGGGAAGTATTGGTGGTTCCGGTACTATTTCAGGGTCAGGTAGTTTCGGTTCTACCTTAGCTTCCGGTGATCATACTGTAATTGTTGTTGGGCAAGGCGGCAGCAGTAACAAAGGCAGCAGCGGATTGACGCACATCATACATAAATTCCCCGGACCTGATGGTAACATTCATGATAGCAAACCCGCGCTTCCACATGCAGGGCCAACCAGTCCAACATATCATCAACCAACTACGCATGTTACGACTACAACTGGTGGCACATCTAATCATTATTCAGGACCATTCCCCGGTCCTACTGGCAGTATCCATGAGAGCAAGCCTGCAACAGGTTCAAACAGTCATTCATCAAGTGGTACTCATGGTGGTAATATACATTCGGTTCAAGTTCCACAGTGTACTGGAGCAGGCTGTTACGGTCAACAGCCACCAAATACCGTTGGTCATATTCCTAAACCACACACAAATGACTGCGATACGCCAGACTGCAAAGTCATAACAAGTTATGTCCCACCACCCAGTGGAATCCCACCAGGTTTCCCAACCACAGATATTACAACGCCAGTCGCAGGATGTAAAGGTGGTAATTGTCAACATACCAGCAGTTACACGCCACCTACACAGAATCCCTATGAAAGCAAACCTTTACCAGGCACTACTGGTGGTACTGGTTTGGGTACAGGTGCGTATCCAGGCTCATCAGCACCAGGATCATCACATATTTTGGGTGGATTCGGTACTGGAGTTGGATTTGGCGGCAATGATCATGGCTCACATCCAGTTGGCACAGTACCGGGATGCACAACTGGTAATTGTGGAACTAGCGGATCTTCTGGTAGCTATGGAGGTTCTACAGTTATATCAGGAATACTTACTCCACCAAAAGCTACAGGTGCTCATCCTATTGGTAGTGTTCCTAGTTGTACATCCGGAAATTGTGGCACACACTCAATTAATCATGGTAGTTTTGGTAGCGATTCCGGCTTTGGGGAAACTTCGATTGGAAGCATCGGAGGTGGATCCGGTTATGGAGGAGTTGATCATGGCTCACATCCAGTAGGTAGTGTTCCAGGATGCACTTCAGGAAATTGTGGCGCACATTCAGTTAATGTTGGTAGTTTTGGTAGCGATTCCGGCTTTACAGAAACTTCGTTCGGAAGCGTCGGAGGTAGTTTCGGATTTGAAGGAGTTGATCATGGCTCACATCCAGTTGGTAGTATTCCTGGTTGTACTACAGGAAATTGTGGTACGCATGGCACCGCTGGCTCTGGTAGTTTTGGAGGAATTGATAAGGGCACTCATCCTGTCGGTAGTATCGGAAGTGGTTCTGGATTTGGTGGCATAGACAAAGGCACACATCCTGTCGGCAGTGTCACCCATGGAAGTTCTGCGGGTGGTTTTGGATCTGGCAATAGTTTTGGAGGCAGTGATAGTGGAACTCATCCTGTTGGACAAGTTCCATCTCATGGAGGATATGGCGGCACAACCGTTAATATAGGTTCCAATGGTAGCGGTTCCTCTGGTTGCAGTACTGGTGAATGTGATAACTCACCAAAAGGAGACGGAGATTTTGTTTTTGTCGAGAAAGAAAATGATTATAGCCATGCAGGCGGTGTAGGCGGTGGCTTTGGAGGTGGATTAGGTTTTGGTGGTGGCATTGGAGCTGGAATTAAAGGTAATTCCTTCGGAACAACAGGTACTCATAGCAGTAGCGGTTCAGGAGGCTATGGAGGAAGTAAGGGAAGCGGAAGTGGAGCGTATAGTTCAGCCACTGCTGGTGCATCTGCAGGATCATCAAGTGGTTCCTCATACTCCGGAAGCTTTGCAGCAGCTTCCGCATCAGCGCATGCATCATCCGGCCATTATTAATTATTTAATCAAATGTCTCGCTGCTTTCCATTGCACTTATAAATAAGTTTGTCAGTAATTTATTACACAGCGCAATATATGTGATCATAAGTGCATTAAAGTTTGCTAAAATAAATTATAATTAGTCATAATATATAATTAATAATTGTGCAAATAAATGTATAGCAATATTTAAATTTAACAATTATAATCCAGTATGCTATAAATGCATAGTTCCAAAATCATCCGTATACATCGCTAGCACAGTATATTTATCAAAGGCTTAATTTTATGAAAACAGTTTCAATCACATTTCAATCAGAGCGTCTGTCCCATCACCTTAAGAAAGTCATTGTAAAAATTCCAGTGAGCCAGGATGTCTAGAATTCTTGGACCGCGCCCGAGTGGTAAATATATTGCTGCAAATGCAGACCATGTCAAAATTCTTGAGAAAGGAATTAAAAAACTTGGCAATGAGGTATGTAGTATTGCAAATTATATAAAAAACACACGCCCAGCTGCATTAAACTTTATGTACTTAGCTTATCTACCAAGTATGCGCCGGCCTCTTAAAAGTAGATTCATTTAGCCAAGCATCACTTCATCCTAAATCTCAAGATTCAAAGGCAGTGGATTGGATTTTTCTTGTAGACACACTCAACTTTTGTTTCTGGTCTAAAGAAAACCAAGAAGGCTGGAGAGTCGATGGATACACCGGATACTTTGCACTTTGCGCCGCTATCAATAGAGCACTCGTTGAAAAAATTGATATTTTGAACCCGGCATATTATGCCTCAATTACAACTGAGCAAGCTGAGAAAATATTTAGAAGCGATAACAATGTACAAATACCATTGTTTGAGGAGCGTATTAAATGTTTACATGAAGTTGGCACGGTATTAGTTCAAAAATGTGATGGTTCCTTCAAAACGCTCATTAATCGTGCAGATAAATGCGGCATTCGATTATTGGAGTTGATCATTGAACACTTTCCATGCTATAGAGATGTTGCTACATACAAAGACAAGAAAGTTGCAATGTATAAGCGAGCACAGATTTTAGTTGGCGATATTTGGGCTTGTTTCAAGGGCAAAGGATTAGGGGAATTCTTTGATATAACACAAATGACCATGTTCGCAGATTATAGAGTGCCACAATCATTGATGGATTTTGGGGTATTGGAATACGATAGAGAATTGTTGGATAGACTCCAAAAGGAGGAACCATTGCCCAATGGAGATCCAATGGAAGTTGAAATAAGAGGCTGTTCTATCCATGCGGTCGAATTAGTCAAAGAGTATGTTAATTGCAAAATGCCTGCGGAAAGTACCGTCAACTCAATCACTATTGATCATTTTCTTTGGGACTACCGAAGGACAAATGCCAAGGAGATTCTTGAAAAGCGCTTACCGTTTCACAAAACTTACTGCATCTACTATTAATAACTGAAAAGCTTCTTGTAGTAAAGTTTTAGAATTTCTTTATTGTCTTAAATGTCGCCTTCATTGATATTGATTGCCTTGTCTCGCTCTAATAAAATGCTTAATTAGTTATATTAATATCTTTTTTCCAGTTCTAAGGAAATTGGCCCATCTGGCTGATTAATTAGCACTGACTTTGAATCCAATTCATTACCTACCCACCGTATTTTATAATTACGAATCAACTAAAACAAAAAATTGTTGTGCGGTCAGTATTAAATGGACGTTCAGATTAAAATCCTAATTACCTTTAGTGTTAAAATGTGCATAGTTTGTTCAGCGAGTCTTCTAGCAATACATGACCGGGGTCCATGTCCAAAAGGCAATAATAGATATGGATGCGATGGCTTAAATAGTGGATGATCCTTCAACCACCGCTCAGGTTTAAATTCTTGCGCAGCAGGGTAATTTTCTTCTAGCCTACAAGCAATTTGGTTTTGGCTGACAATTACAGTCTGTAATGAATTAAATTTTAGTTTCTAATAATTCCTGAGCTCTAATAAGATGAAATACCCCTTCAGGTACTTTATAATTTGAAAATATTGCATCCTGCTGTAGAATTCGTCCAACGCCAACAGAAATCGGTCTTAAGCGTAATGTTTCTTTAAGTACAGCCTTCGTATAAGATGCCTCACGTAATACTTCACTGGTAACTGGTGAACTTCGAGTTGGTAATAGTTTAAGAGATTCATCATAAATAGCATTTTGAACATGAGTATTCTTTGCAACATAATATAGCAAAAAGCTAGTGGTATATGCTGTCTAAAAATTAGAAAAACTATGTATAAAAAGAATTGAAGTGATATAATTGAACTCACTGTATCAATTCCTGCCAATAGGAAATCACATATTACACCAATAATGTCTTTAAAATCCAATTCAGGTGAAGCAAGATAGTTTTCAAGCAAGGTAGTTTGATGTTTTGTTTCATCAAACAGAGACATCTTCAATGAGAGTAAATCAATAGCAACCCTGGAACAGGATAATAAAATTAACATACAAATTACTGTTCAAATTCCAAATTATTCATACTCCTCCATAAATTCCTGGGACCGTTTTAACTTTTTATATAATGGCGTTTCGAATTTGCGCCATAGTTGAGGGCCATTGTCTGTCTTTAAAATACAACTATTTGTAGTCAATGCTGCTTTCATCAACCTAGAGGACCTTGAATTGGAATGTTGCTCTTCATTTGAAAAACTATTTAAACGCAAATCTAATGCCGATAAACCAGTTACTAAAAAAGAATTTTTTATCGCAAATTGTAGTTTAATGTAAGTTTAAATAACCTTACTCTCAAGAAACAACCTGGCAAGTTCTGGCATGTAATTATGAGGTACTCCAGTTTTTTGTTTGACTTGAATTCTATCTAAATATGCCATCCATTCATTCATAACTAAATCTGATGGTGTTATAAAATGTTGAATTGATGTAGGGCTACTAAGTCCTTTCTGAAATACTCTTCTCAATTTGTACCATGTTTCACCATTTCTATAAAGACACATATAATATTGTTGCATATAAAATATACCCATTTTACGTCGGTAATAATCCTCCAGTGTTGTAAACATTAGGTCTGTCTAATCTGTACTTTTCTAAAGCCAAGTGACTTCTTCTTTGGGGATATTTTCCTTCTTGGCGAAATAACTGCTCTATGTCTTCAGGCTTGAACAACCATACAATATTGACACCAGGTACAATCTCTTCTCTAACAATGGGCCCATACTTTTGCAGCTTTTTAAATCCATTTTTATGCAATTTATCAAAGCTGTAATTACCTAACAAATATAGTAGGATACCTAGTTTACAATAAACAATAATATGCTTTACCAATAAACGGCAAATACTGGTGCAGAGTACCAATCAAGGGCAACGATTTCGGCCCCGGTATTTTATCAAAAGATTGCACATTTTCACTAAGTGTCTTTATAGTCCGCTTAGACTGACCCGTAATTAAACACTTAATAGTACGTGACTTAGTAAATTGTACCATGTTTTACTATTTGCTTGTAATTTAAAACCTCAAGCATAGAGAAAACTAACTTCGATAAACCGGTCGGATTACAGATCCTGTCTAAGTCGGTCCGTCTAAGTTTTATCTTAAGCCTGATCATCAACTTGTTGCACATGTTCGGTGAATTAAGTAGCTTTTAGTTTTGGCCTTGAACATGTTGAATATACGTTTGTTCGCAGATGGAGTTAACGGTAATGAATCTCATTTTATTCTATTGAAAACACGCTATTCATCTCGTCGTAACTTCACTCAAAAACTAAAGGGTGTAAAAGTAGCATTGGTTTTCCCAAGCGTTCCAAATATGAAAACTACCTTTCACAGAAAATATACAATTTGATTTCACTTACCTGAATTTGCCTAATACTCGAAGCAACATCTCTGGATGAAACAGCGGAATAGCGTCCAGCAAAGACACGAAAGTTAGTATCACACTCAACTACTCTGGGGGACAAGAATTTTTGAAAAGTAAATTGAATGTAAAGAAATAAATAACATTGAACATAAAATATTACATATTTGTCATAAATATTTGATCTTGTCAGTATTTTCAAGATATCTTAACTATGAAATAATATAACAATATTTATAATATGTAAATAATATTCATTTGTATCTATATCAACCGTCACTCAATAAAATAATTTCTGTCTGCGATTTCTTTTCGTATCCTATTTTATCTTCACCGTATTCAATTAATTAAAATCGAATTTTATAATAATTATAAATTGCAATTAATGTTAATGAACAAGGCTTGGATTTGGAGAACTTATGCTATCAATTTCTCTCTGTGCTCGTGATATTTTGCTTTTATCTTTGGGCGTTTCTTGCTCACCGGTTTCCATCGCAAACATCTTCATTTTTTCTTTAAATGATAGCTTTTCTGGAACAGGGGTTTGCGTTTGTGTTTTTTGCTGAGCTTGCTCTGCGAGCCGCCTTTGTCTTGGATCTTTATAAACTTCTTGAGCACCTATTACACCGGGTGTTGCGGTATTCATACCCGGAGATCCATCAGCCTGATGTGTGGGTGATGCCAGGATAAACTCGGCTTGTTTAATAAATACCTAAAATTCAGGTATCAGTATTGGTCTAGACGTTATAAACAATTGCTTACGTTTGGATCTTCACGCCTTTCTTCTAATTGTAACGTATCTGGTACTTGGGGAGCATTAGACGGATCGTTAAACGATACGCGTTTTGGGCCTTCTTTGCTTCTCATAGACATAATCGCGTAACTAACTCCTCGTTCTGGTGGTGGTGGTGCGCTAATTTCGTTTTCCTTCGGTGTTGAAGAAACGCCACTTTTCAATATTGAAAGTGGCGTAGCATCTTTTGTTGTGGAATGAGTTGGTGCGGTTGGCGATCCCTGTAATTGAATAATGATTAAATATCGATTCCACCTCAAATAAATCTTAACCGTCACCTTTTCTGTATTATCATCATCGTCCAATTCAGCTGCTTCTTGTGCACGACGCTGAAATTCCCTTTCAAATTGTAACACCCGCAATTGTTCTTCTTGCTGTTGCGTGCGTTGCGGAATTGAGGCCAAATCTCTTATTTGTTGTTCCTGCCATTGTCTACTAAGCTCTCTTCGGTATTGCTCTTGCTTCTCTTGTTCTTCTCGTATCCATGGATCGCGAGCCTGTTTATTGTTTGAAACGCCTGGATTTGGACAATACGTCATTTTAGGCGGTTCTTGTGCACTTGCTAAATATAGGGGATGCGTACTAGTGGGCGGTGGCTCTGGAATGTTTTCGTCTGCTTTTCTAGAGGGTTTAGGGGCAACAGGAGGGAATTTGTTATTGTAGCTATTATAATTTGTTGGGGGTACGCTTTGTTGATGCGTTAGGTGCAAGTTTTGCATACTTTTTGTAGCGTGCTGCAAGTGCAGTTCATGCGTTGATTGAGATTTATTCATAATTTGTCTGCGTCGTACTTCTTCGCTCATTTCAACCATTTTTGCATGGCCCCGAATATTATTTTTATCCTCCCATGTTATTGGAGGCTCCTGCATTGTTCGAATGTTACCCGAACTGGAATATCGCGCCATATCATGATGCATTTCATTTTTGTAATAATCATCGTGCGAGTGTATCGGATGTTGCTGCAGTTGTGGTTGCATAGTTGGTTTTCGGACATTAAGTGGCTGTCCGTAATTGTCCTCTCGTTCCTTCAAAAGGCCACTGCCCGCATAATGGGAATATTCATCCTGTCTTTGTTGTATGTTAACATTTATTGGTTGTTTAAGCGTAGACGAAGGACTTGTTGGCTCGTGTTGTCGCATAATTGTATTATAACTTGGAATATTTCCATAGGCCCCATGCATATTTCGAACCATATTGTCAGTTTCGTGCTCCTGATTACTGTATGTCGGCGAAATTATGTGATTATGATGATTTACATTTGGATACGAAATAGACCCTTGTGCGGTATCGTGCATTCGGGGTTGATGTTGCAATGTCTGATGTTTTAAATTGGGTATTGATTGATGCAATGCCCTATTTTGTACGCCAGATGTTGAGTGCAGTGTCATGTTATTTGAATAACATGCCGAAGTAGGACGTTGATGTTGTTGTTGCTGTTGTTGTTGTTGTTGTTGTTGTT